>JAVANC010000019.1:23908097-24371543 GCA_033319125.1 Parnassius glacialis
CCTGATGGCAAGTGGCTGCTGTGGCCCATAGACATCTATATCTATCCTCGTTTGCGAATCAAAATGCAGATGCGTTGTCACCCGTGAGGACTAAGATGGAATGCCTCATTTCCAGTAAAAATGGTCTCCGGTTCTCTACACTCACCATACGAAACACAGCAGTGTTAAGCTGCTATTTTACGTTGGTATTCCGTGAGATCGTGGTCCTTCCCCGGTCGAGCTGACCCATTCGTGCTACAAATATATTACTAATATAGCTGCAGCATGGCTCTAACACGTATAAGACTTGTTTACGGAGGACGGTGGGTCAAAATGAGCGTCAGTTGGACGAACGAGCAAGAACTCATGTTGATCGAGTGTTATCATGCCGAACCCATTTTATGGGATGCTAAACACAAAGATCATAAAATAAAATGAAAGTACATGACGCATGGATGCCAATAAAGGAAATAATGAGTATTGAAGTGACTGATAAAATGTATCTTTGTCATCCACCATCTTCGTCTTCTCTATTTCTTTTTTATCTTTTATATACACTTAATTGTAGTGAGCCAAAGCGCATAGCGTCACGGCGATAGCAGTGCATATTTCGGCGTCCATTCTTGACGAGCGCGCGAACTAAACTGTGAACGATAGCGAATGTGGAGGGACATGTTTTTCGCGACGATTTCGCGGCAAAATTACGGCGTGAATTCACGCCGTGAATCACACAGGAGTCTGGAGCCCGCCTTAGAGGTATTATTATGTCATGACAGTTTGTCCATGTTGCAGTAGATGTCGCTTTTTTAAATTTAGCCATGCTAGGCCAATTTAGAATCAAACAAATTAATGAATAGTTTAAAATACAATCGAACCTTGCTAACTTACTATTTTGTTACAAAACAAATTTGTAATAAAATTTTCTGTACCTATAATTTATTTATTTTACATTATTCCCTATATATAATGTACTCTGTGAGCCAAACTAAACTACTCATTACTACTCTGTGGCTGTAGCTTCCCATTTACAGAATTAATTTGTATACGAGGCTAACAAATCAACGAAAATTTCGCCATTTTGGAGCCGAAAAAAATTAATTATAGCTAAACAAAACAAAACTACACTGCCATTTACATTCAGTGGCTTCCCACATGATCGATGAAGAGATTAAAAAATAGATTGAGTTAAACAAATAATATTTTCAAAAGTTATTGTGTTTACAAGCCACAGGGATATGATAAATCCACACCATAAGCCACTAAAACCCTTTTTTTTATTTAAAAATAGCAATTAATCGATTTTAAAAATTATTAACAAGTTTAACAATCATTTATCTTTCTAACAATGTGCTTTTTATATCATTTATATGTATAATATGATTGCTAGATACGATTTTATTCGATAAAATGTTGGAATCTTAATTTTTAGGCGATAGTAGAACACACCTTGCGCTTTCGCTTAAGGTATGCAATATTACCTCACAGTTTTAAACCTAACAGTGTTAAATTAAAAATCAAAACATGTACGCGACAAAGAATGCTCATTTTCCTAATTTCTTGACAAGTAATGGTCCTGGTAAAATTATGCTTACTTTACATTATCACATACATAGGCTTTTTGATTTGTATGAATATGACTATAGACATAGTGATGCAGTTATTTTTGTTAAAATTTACAAGTTATTTATTTTCTTTTAGTGGAAATTAATGGGGCTGTAATCTTAGAATAATAACACCTAGAACGATAGTTCCCTACAAAGCGGACGTTCAAAAGTGGGGCAAGAACAAAATCTATGTATGCGTTATCAACTTGTGTTTACGCTAGACGAAACACATACAAGTGAAGAAATAATGTGGCCAATACATTAAATTTTCCCGAAAAGTAGGGAAGTTGAAACTATATTGGACTAATAGTTACAACGTAACATATGACTCACACAAATGTGAAAATAAGTTTGTTTGAATTCTATTATCGAAGTGTAGCCCGCTAAATTCAAAAAGGATATTTGCCTATCTAGCCAAGTGAGATACTTTTATGAACCATATAAATGTGATTGTATCATATGTTTCTTTGTAACTGTTATAATTATATGACTAATGCAAGTTCGATATACACCCGCCCGATGCCTGACACACGACAATTCAACGAACGATTGATCGTATTCAGTATCTATTATTCAGTTTCTTTTTAACAATTTTTTAATAATCGTCGAGTAATGGTGTACCGCATCTCACTGCATGCATAATGTAAGCTAAAATACGAAAAACACAAGAAAATTTTAATTTTGGTAGGTTTTACACAGTCCTCACGGATGACAACGCATCTCTTTATTGATGATAGTTGTAGATGTATATGGGTCACAGCATCCACTTACCATCAGGTGGACCGTGTGTTCGTATGTCACCGTATCCTATAAAAAATGTAAAGAACAAATTTTTGTATTTTAGTGGGCTTCCAACTGCTTTCATTTCGAATGTGTCTGATGTTTTCTGTCTTACAAGCCGCAATGATCGGATCAGAAAGAAACATAAAACAAAAACCCATGCATGCATTTATTATCAGACCATATAAAAAGTTTCCTTAAAATTCATAATCCATATCTTTTAATTTTTTTTAAAAACGTTACCTCCACACTAGGATTTTCTCCTGTATCGTGGAGGCAGCTTACAAACATAATTTGCACTAGGACAAACATCCAGACCCGGAACAATGATTTGTAAGGCATACAAATATTTGTTCCGTGCAGGATTCGAACCCGCGGACCCAGCACAACAACTCATTGCTAAGTCACTGCGCTACGGAGCCTACTATACTATAAAAACCTTGCGGTGCATTTTTTCAATGTTGGCAGCCCTCCTAGTAATAAGTTGTCAAGTTGCGTTACGCACTCTATTTAATGAGGGCTAATAATCTTCCACTCACCAGATGTCGCTAGTTGTGACTGAGGTAAAGTTTTTTGTAACATAGTGTCAGTTAATGGAGAAATTAGTTTTAAATAATAGTTTATCATTATCTAGAATATTATATTATTACACAACACAATGCTCTTTTAAAAAAAAACTGCTTTTAGTTATAATTTTATAGTTTGGTTTATTCATTTCTAATGTAATTAATATAAAATATAACTAATAATTCAGAAAGAAACCTTAAACATTACATTTTCTTAAGAAATTATTATCCCCGCTATGAAATCTGTCAAATATTAAAGTGGCGCCGCCGTGGTAGCAGAAAAAGTCGTGGATGCCCTCATTCCTATTTTGACGTGTTTTAGTTTCAATTAAAAAAGGTGGGAGAATTTTTCTTTCACTTTGGCAACATTTCCATATAATGTTATATATCAGTTTTTAAAATTCCTATTTATTTTTGATAAATGTTTTACGTAATGATATAAGTTCAAAAGCATTAGTTACTCGTGAAATGTAATGTTACTTTGTTTCTTGTATTTCTCTGATGTACTGACATCCGTTCACTGCATAAAACGTCATTTTTAATTAAAATTTCGGGAGCTGTTGTCAACACGACACGACTTTGAGCACTAACGGGCCGAGTATTAAACTAAGCCATTCTGGCTTAGTTTGAGTTGCCTCACATTACGGACGCGGACTAGGCTTCTAGGTGTTATTATTCTAAGGCTGTAATTAGATATACGAAATGTATGGAGTGCATAATGTCAGCCGCCCAGCTGTTATTTGGTTTGACATACCTAATAAGAAGTACCTAATTTCAGCCACGTAATATAAATCAGGGCTGTCATAAACTGAAATAAATACCATTAATTAGATCATAACTTATTTTATAGTTAAGGGAGTTATAATCAATTCCTCTGTTTTCAAATTGGTTTTAGATTTTAAAGTTTTGCAAAAGATGATATAGCTAGGTTTTCTATCTGAAATTCGGCGTATATTAAGGACACCTTATGTATTCAATTATTTTTTGAGAGAGAAGAAGAAACAATCAATAAATATAGTATATATAAGCAGGAACTATAACTTAGTAATACTAATTACAACTTAGAACATAAATGAAAAACTCATGACAAGGAAAGTGGTTCAGGACCAGGCTTTGCAACAGTCTATGGAGGAGAATGTTCAATAGTGGACTTGTATAAGGTTGTAAATACGATGATGCTTTGAAAACTTGGATAATTAAATAATTAGAAATCAATATACTACATAATATTTTATCATAATTTGCTTTAATTTATTGAACAGCTTTAAACTAAAACACAGTAAGTTAAGTAGTAAAACATTAAAATAAAATAATGTTGTCGTCTGCCTTAATACATATCCCATGCTTGTCACATGCAGATTTAAAATTAAAAGTTGTTACGAATTTATTACTGTACCTCTAAAACTTACCTACAATAGGTACTTACCAAAAACTCAAAAGGCACAACCCTATGTTATGCTGGCATTAAGTACACAAGAGGACGACATTCGGTACAGGCTGGCTGGAATTTGGGCCATAACGCCATTTTTTGCTTATCGTCGTTTTTAAAATTGTTCTTGAAATAATATCATTGTCAAGAAATGTTCATTATATTTTTAGATAAATAACCTATCGATTAAAACAAATGTTAAAAAATATTGTGCCCTAATTAAAATAGCAGGAATTTTTAAAGTTGAAATTGGCACTAAAGGGCAGGTAATAGGGGCATCCACCCTAAGTTGGTTGACAAAAAAGTTACACTTACTGAACTGAACGGTTTGATCTGTCCATTTACTTTTTTTGTGAAACGACGCACTGCAACAACCTCATATTTCGATGATAGTTTTTTAAACAGCTCTTCATTACTTATGCTAATGGGAATATACCTGAGTACCCCGATTGTTTCCACCGCCCTTGCTGGTATAAATGCCTTGTGATCATACTTTTCTAAGAAACTTTCATTTTTCAAAAAGTCTTTGGGGTTAATCACCCGCGCAAACACCACCCCTACTTTAGAAGCGTTTATTCTTCTTATACTAGTGACTCCTTTTATTTCGTTTTTGAAGATTCCCGCCAACATTAAGGGATTCGTATTGCCAAGTTTAATTCCTTCTTTACGACTCTCAATAAAAACTGTGTATTCAGCCATTCCCATTGACTCAGGGAAAACTCTTTTATAATTTAATTTGTAGTATGGTTTATAAAAACCATCCTTTTCCTGCTGCAGGTCTTGATTACGTTTTGGCGGTTTCCTTTTCCCGCCCGCGTCGTGATCCATATCTTTATCCATGCCGTCACTATCAGACGGCATTTCTCTTTATTCTGTATTTTAATTCGTATAAAAAATTAAAGAATTTTCCTTCAGAAGTTGAAGTTAAAATTGGACTTGTAATTTTAATTTAAAATTTCGCGCTTCCTCCCGCCAGTCAGGAAGCCAGCCTCTCTTCGGCGACCGACTATGCCAAAGACTACCAAAGAGTATACTAACTGTTCTATACAGGAAAAAACTAGCTCTCCACCAGATTAGTGATGTTTCACTCGGGTCACTCTTTTTTTTTATTTATTAAATCAACATAAAAAAAAGCTTAAATTAATCAAACACGATGTCGCAAAAACCTAACAAGGTTTATCTGTACACCATGCTTCATCGACGGCACTCGGTGCTGCTTAACCTACGTACGGACATTGTCTCTTACATATTACAGTAAATACTTATAACATGCTATAAAATCGTAGCGAAGATCCACACGCTCACAATACGTATATTCACGGGTAGTAGAAATATGTCATTACTCAGACGCACAAAACCGGCTAGCAAGTGAACGTACACAGGATGTTTACAAGCGGTAGATTTTAACTGTACTATGGTTGCTAGTTAATCTCCGTTTTGATAATGTAGTATTATAACACATAGAATATCATCGATATTTATGTATAATATGTACATTTTTTACTTACATAAATATGATATAGTTATTTAGTAAGATGCTTTTTTATTTCATCTAAATAATGTAGTTTTAATTTTCTTTTTATATTTTTCATAGTAATGTCATTTTTAAGTGTAAAGTGTAATTCATTTATTAGTTTGGGTATAATATAGGCAAGTCGTTGTCTTCCGTAATGATTTTGAGATCGTGGTATTGTCAGCAAAGCCTTTGACACACTGCGAGTATGTTTTTTATGATCAATTAAGTGTTGTATATCTTTATTAAAATACTGTTCGTTAAGTAAAGTTAATTTAACTTTCTCATGGACAGGAATAATTTTACAGTAACTAAATAGACCATCATAATTGTTTCTGTACTCGTCTTTTACGTGAGGTGATACGATGGCTTTAAGAATTCTTAGCTGGAGTTGATAAATTAGGTCTAGATGCGATTTGTATGACCGTCCATAACTACTCAGCCCGTAGGATATGACAGATTCTCCTAATGCTTTGTACAGCAGCATTTTCGTTGAAAAGGGTATTTTCCATTTAATTAGTAGAAATTTTGCCAAAATTGCTCTCAATTTATCGCAAACAGAGTTAATGTGATCGGTCCATTTAAAACGGTCATCAATGACTAGTCCAAGATATTTTTGCGTTTTTACTACTTCTACGGGTTCACATGCGCAGTTTATATGGTCTGAGTGAAGGCAAGCGTGATCGTGGACGATTAATTGAGGACTTGTATTAATCCTATTTTGGCTGGAGCTGATATACATAAGCTTAGTTTTGTTGGCGTTAAGAACAAGCCCACTATCATGGGACCACTTTGTTAGAAGGGTGAAGTCCGTTTGGAGCCGATGTAGTGCGACATTTAAAAAGTCTGCAAATTGATAGATTTCACAGTTGTTAATCAGGTTAATCAGATCGTTAACATATGTGATGAAGTGCACTGGCCCCAAAACAGAGCCCTGTGCTGTGCCCTCTGATACTCTCACCATAGATCTGAGTTCCTCTCCAACCTTGATATATAGGGTTCTGTTTTGCATATAATTCTGACACCATTTGTTGAGAGAGCCTCTTACTCCACAGTCATTAAGTTTTTCTATAAGCGTACTGTGCCGCAGGGTATCAAAAGCCTTGCTGTAATCGACGAATACAACTAGGACATGTTTTTTATTATTAAGATGTGTGTATATGGAATCTGAAAATTTACTTAAAAGTTGTGTAGTGCTCTTTTTGGGTTGGAAGCCAAACTCTTTTTCTGTTATGATACTGTTGTCTGAATAGAAGTTTAGTATTTGTCGAGTGATAAATTTTTCAATAATTTTATCAATTATTGGCAGTATCGTGATTGGACGATAGTTATCATAATCCTTAGGACTACCTTTTTTATATATTGGACGTACTATGCCTGTTTTTAGCTCTGCTGGATATGTACCATTTTGCACAGATATATTTATAAGATTAGCTATAATGGGTGCAATTTTATCACTTATATTTTTAACATCAATAATTCTTATTTCATCAAAACCAGGAGCTTTTTTAGTGCTTAATGAATGGATAATTTTGTTAACAGATCCTGCATTAGCTTTTTGAAATCTAATAGAGAGGTTAGCTGGACGGCGGTAACTAGCTGAATCCAGAATATTAATGTTACATTTGGGTGTAATATTTTTTACGCTATCACTAAATGTTTTCGCAAAATTATTTGCGATGTCTGCAGTTTTTATGGTATTCGTTTCCATAGCATTTCTTATAACGTTATCTACTGAAGCTAATAGCTAATAATATTATTAGCGTAATTTCTAGCTTTATTGTATTCCAATTTTAATATTTTATTATTTGTATCTTTAAGCCATTTTATAAATAATTTGTCTCTATAGTTGCATGCCGTATGGATTTTTTTATTCATCCATTTATTGTTATTCTGTCTGTAATCATTTTTTATTTTAATTTGTATTAGCGATTTATTATAACATGTCTTAATGTTTTTTAATATCAAAGAATACAATTTCAAAGGGCAACAGATATGTTTAGTGTTTTGCCTGTCGATATCCTGTAGTTGCGAAACAAGTACTTTATTATTATATTTTACCTTAAAAGTTTGAACAGCCTGTGTACGCACTCCGCCAGTTCCGATGCATGCTAAAACTATTGCACTGTGGTCAGCCAGTTGAGTACCGAGAGCCGCTGTATACACGCCTTGTGTGCGGGATCTCGCATAGATATGATCGATACAAGTCTTGCCTAATTTGCAGTTAGCAATTTCAATTCTTGTATATTGTGAGATTCCGCACATTAGACCATAGTTGTACAATGCAGTATTATATTTATGTTTTATAGGACTACTTATTTTAAGATCTATGTTTACATCACCTAAGATAAATAAGTCGTGATTCTTATTTACAGTCTTAAGTGTGCAGTGTAATTCATTTATAAACAAGTGTTTACTAAATAAGGGTGGGCGGTATATTGCTAACAGAGTTGCGGAATATTTATTTGGGGTGGTTATTTGGCCTAAAATGCATTCAAAGTAGCGTGTTTTTATATTATACATTCTAAATTTATGTTTTTTATGAATGTACATAATAATACCTCCTCCTTTACGATTATTTTGCAACTCTGTGTACATATTATACCCTTCCATCTGGTACAAAGAGCTGAGTGATGATGATATATTTGCTTCAGTAACAATTATTACATCTATCAATTTCGTACATGAAATAATTCTTTCCTCAAGAGCAGAAAAGTTTTTTATTAGTGAACGTATGTTAATATGTAAACAAGATAGATTAATATTACTAGGTAAATTATTTATAAAGGTTTGGACATCGATACAGTTTTTAATCAAGTAGTTTTTATTTTGCTCGCACTTGAGTAATATTTATGACAACTTGGATTACGAGTAACTCGAGTTAATTCGAATGACTCGGATCACTCGAGTGGGCTGTACCGACTAGAGTGAGAAATTCAAGTTAAAACAGTTTTAGCCGATGTATATCTTCCATTTGAAACTAAATACAAATTTGTTTGAGTGAGTTGTTTGTATTTAGTAATATGTTTATTTAAGACTGTTTGCTATTAGTACGTGCTCGAAATGAGTAAGATTTCCAAAAAAGCTATAGTGTAGTCGTTTGCAAAAATGTTGAACAAAAAACAGTTATTTGTAAGTTGTGCAAGTAAAGTTACAAAGACTTTGTAAATACTAGCAAATTAATTTCTCACTAATAATAGAATAATATGCAAAAATAAACAAGGATATTAAGGGTGAGTCAAGTTCATCTCACGCGTGTTCTTCAACTAATGAAGCAGAGAGTTTTCTGATTCCAATTCTACATAAAAAAAACGGCGTTTTCAGCAACTACAGCTTGCAAAGCCTAATGCATCACTTATTAAGAAGAAACAAAAACATCTTTAGCTCTAACCAATTGATTTGTCAAGACTTACAACCTTTGTAAGGTTTTATAAGTTTTTGACAGGCGAGTAACTCGAGTGAAAAAAAGTCACTAGAGTTTTATCTTCATTTGAGTGGCACTCGAGTGACTAGGTTATCACTGGCGAGTGACGCGAGTGAAAAAATGTCACTCGAATCGCATCACTACACCAGATTCAACTTCTAAAACCTCTCCCTAATCTAAAAAATCTCTCTAAATCTCTTTTTAAAACTCTCATAATCCCAATATAAGACGGATCCGTGGTGCAGTAGCTTTGTAATGAGTTCCAGTGCTAATAGCCGCGGGTTCCAATCCCGCACGGAATAAGTATTTGTATGACCTACTAGTAGTTATTCCAGTTCTGGATACGATACAGGAGAAAATGTTAATATTGAGGAAACGTAAATCGCCTTTTTCAGATGAATCATTTTTGTAGGTAGGTACTACTATCATCAATGGTTTCCATCATCATCCTTACAATTGTACCACAATATTTGCATTTGCTACTTGACCCGTAGTACTTTCAATCACTTGGAGCTAATTCTTTAACTATGGGTCTTGCAGCCAATAATCTCGAAACTTGTGCGTATACTGTGGTTTTGAAAAAGTGACTTATGAACTCGCGAAAAGAGTATGACACTTAGTTTAGTGACCTACTACTATAATATATTGTACGAGAAATCTTAGCAAATAGTGCAGATACCGGAATGGATCGGCTGACGTCACGTCATGTTTGACGAATCAGTATTGTTTATACAGTAAAAGTAAATACTTGTCATTTGAAGTAGAAATATATTTCGAAACGTATAAGTAGCTTAATAGCTGAGTGATCATCTATCCACTAATTGAAACTGAATTCTACTGAACCATTAGATGCAACCATTAGCAACTAAAACAATATTTGTTCATTAGAAGGGGAATCGAAACCACCAGTATTTAGTGGAAAATCTACTAAGTTGGCAGCACTGGTAATAGATTTGATTTGGTTTGGAAATATCGATATTTGCTCATAAAATTATCTATAATATATTATATCGTCGATATTTTTAATAGTGATATATCGATATTTATTTAAGAGTATTGAATTCGTATGAATTTCGATATTTTTTTTAACGTAACTCTGGTTTAATGTTTAGAATAACTAAAGCCGTCCATTGATTTGCGTTGTTTCCGCTGCAGAACGACCACAGAGACAGTTTTTTTGTTATTAAATAATTGTTTGAACTTCGAAGTACAAATAAAAACATGTGTAACATATCACACGCGGTAGTAGTGAAACCTTCACAAAAGGAGACCGAGATATATAATAGATATCATTGTATACTCTCTTTTCTCTATTATATATTTTTTTCTCTAGCAGGCTAAATCCTATAGATCTAGTGTCGCTTTTTCCTTTCATCTAGTTTCAAATCACAACGATACTAAATAAGTTTTCACTTCATAAATTCTGCATATGTATTATTTTTTTTACGAATTTTGAATGTTTTGGGAATATGAGGCCGTATGAGGAAGCTGAAGGTCGCTCAGCGAGCTATGGAGAGGGCTATGCTCGGAGTTTCTCTGCGTGATAAACTTAGGAATGAGGATATCCGCAGTAGAACCAGAGTAACCGACATAGCCCAACGGATTAGTAAGCTGAAGTGGCAGTGGGCCGGCCATATAGCTCGAAAAACCGACAACCGATGGGGAAGAAAGGTTCTCGAGTGGCAGCCTCATACCGGTAGGCGAAGTGTAGGGCGTCCCCCCACAAGATGGAGTGACGACCTGGTAAGACATGCAGGAAGTCGATGGATGCAGGTGGCTCAGGACCGTGCTTTGTGGCATTCTTTGGGGGAGGCCTATGTTCAGCAGTGGACTTGTGAAGGGCTGTAATGATGATGATGATGATGAATAATCTTGAATGCTTGACAAATATGACGATACTTCGATATTTTTCCCTGGATAATTATCGATACTGTTTAACAACATCGATTCAATAAATATCGATATGTTTTTTTCTCTTGCTCATCCCTTTAACAGATTCTGACAATTCCACAGAGTTGCCATTGCAATGAGGGCTAGTAATTTTCTGCTCACTAGATGTCGCTAGTTGACACTGAGATAAAGTGTTTTGTTACACTATATAATTTAATTGAGAAGTTGTTTTTTAATAAAAGCTTATCGGTTTCTAGAGTATTATATTAATACACAAAGCAATGCTTCAGTGGTTTACTCGTTAACTTTTTGTACATTTTAACTTTTTTTAAATTTTTCTCCTTATAGCATTATCATTGCTTATAAATAATATATTTATATAATGCTTTCTTTTTATTCTGTTTTAGGCGTTTCTGAATGCACGTAGATTATTCAAGATGGCAATGTAGCAGTACCATAATCTTCTAAAATTGTGACGACGGGAAAAAATACGATTTAGACGATTTTGATATGTGCGCTATAAGGCATTTAATTCAATCGTTTTACGTCGTGAAGAAAAATATTCCTACCATAAATAAACTTTGACTGGATTTGAAAGCTGATATTCATTTTAAATATGGCAGAACATCGTTCAGAAGTATTGAAAGACCGATGACTGATGTGCTACAAATACAAAAAGTGCCAGTCTAAACCAAAAGTATTGATAGAACGCAATGATATTGTAGCTTGGAGAACCAAATATATTCTGAGGTTGCGTAAGATTCATCAGGAAGAAAATCAACCGGTCATTTAGGTTGTCGAAAAGTATATACATGTTTCATAACACCTTCAAAAATGTTGGCAATCGTAGGAATAAGCTGGTATTCTTGCTTTTGATAGCGTCGATGCACGATGGATAATAGCTTATGGTGGAGGTAACACTGGGTTTGTTGAAAACGGGCTGCTACTGTTCAGGTCTAAATCCAAATAATATGACTATCATAACTAAATGAGAGAAAAAATTGTGCCAAATCTACCAAGGAATGATGGATAATGCATCATACCGCTGCATACAGTTAAACAAGGTGCCTACAATTGGCAATAGAAAAGCAAAGCTCCAAGAGTGGATTACGAGAAATAGTATTGAATGTGACGAGTGTTGGACAAAAGCGCAATTATACGAATTAATCAAAAGACTCAAAGGGGACCACAGTATGAAATTGAACAAATGTTAAATATACATGGATATGAGGTTCCCCGTTTGCCGCCTTACCACCGCAATTTAAATTCCATCGAAAAAATTTGGGCAATATCTCTTTACTATATCCCAATATTTTATTTTTTGGGTAATAGTAAAGAGGCGCATTGCAGGAAAAATATCACTCAAGCTTCTGGCGAAACTGAGGCGGCGTTTAGTTCAGTAATGACAGAAGAATTTGATTTGATTTCGTTCTTTATAATAAAAATTATAATGCTATTTCAGTTCAAAATACCTTTTTAAGAAAAAATCATTATAGACAAAATATCAGTGTTAATTAATCTTAGTAATAGTGATTGGTAGCTCACTTATAATATCTTCACCTGTAATTATGTAAATAAAAAATTGGAAGTAAAATTTGACCATCTTTTCGGTTTTCGATTGAGCTGATATTTTACATACGCGTTTAGTTTAGATGACAATGTATGGTTAGACAAGTGACGTCATTCTAAATCCAATATGACGAACTCCCAAAGATGAAAGGCTAATAAATTTTTATGCATTTCCATTATATGGATATTAAATAGAAGAGTTTGAGAAGAATACCAAAAATAAAAGTTAATCCTGTTTTATTAACTATAGTATTACTTGTCTTAAACTAAAAAAAAACATAAATTAAACGTTTTCAAATGGTTTTAACCAATAATTTATACTAACGTAAGACTTACCATAGAAACTTGTGTAGTGTAGTGTCAAACTTACGAAAGTTCAAATCAAGAAATATATTTATTATGCGGATCTTAAACAATAAATATAGGGTTTAAAAAATAATTAGGTCTTTGTAAGTGTAAGGTTAAGCTGAACATTACAGATTTTTTTAACTGAGTTTTGGTAATTAATTCGGTCATTTATGGAATGTGATATAATTATATAATTCTATCTAGTAATAAGATTAAATTAAGGAAAAATATTAGTTAGGTTAGCAACATTAAGTACGCCATCAGTCGCGCGCACTTTTTTTTTAATAAGAAGTAAACAAGATACTTTTTAAAATACTGGTATATTGCCAGTTTGTGTTCACAAACCATTTTTTTTATAGTCGTTTAAGTTATTCTGATTATAGATGTGCCAACTCGGAAAAATTACAACTCGAGTTAACTCGAGTTGAAATTCACGCAACTCGAGTTAGCAGTACGAAACAGAGTAAATGATTTCTTACAAATTACTTTTTTATAAATTTGTTTTTTATCTAGCTCTTTGGCGGGTTGGGATAGCCATAATTACCAAACTTATTATGTAGGATTGACATAAAAAGGTATATTTAGTATGTATCACATACTTATTTGTTTTTTATTTTAATCTTAGTCATAGTCCGTACTTGTATTTGACAATAAAACAAGCTATGTAGCAGTCTTCACGAAACAATATTAGTCTAGCCTTAAGATATAGGTACAGTCAAATACACGCACAGTCAAAATATTCTTAAATAAATTCATTTTTGTTTTCAAAATTAAAATATTTATTGTAAGTTAAGTGTTACAACTGACGTTAATTTAAAATATGGTGTATCTTACAACTGAACCACCCTTTTCGGGTATTACAATAATAGGTCTGTGACTTATATAACTATATTGATCATAAACCCTTCAAAATTATGAAAGAAATTAAATTACATAAATTAGCTATTATAAAATTCTAAATAACAAATTGTTTTGGTTGTAGTTAAATACTCTTTAAAACACAAAGCGCGCACACAACGAACGAATCGCGTTCTTACTTTTTGCTGGCTCACTTGATCCGTTCATGTACAGCAATCCAAACTCTAGTTAGGGAGATCCAACTCGAGTTAAGCGCAACTCGAGTTAACTCGAGTTAGTAACTCGGGTTGACCCATCACTGATTTTGATAATTTGTTGTGTTGCCTTTATTTTTAAAACCTGCTAGACTGACTTTTTCACTTGTAGAATTACTTTTATTAAAGAGACCAGGTACTATCTTCACTGGTGGAACCTTGCTATCGGTTGCGGATTGAATAAAGTTTTGACGACAAAATAACAGAAATAATAACTTAAGTTACCTATCCATATTCAACTCATAAACCAAAAAATTCATCTACAATGTACAACACTGTACAATGTACCAATCCAAATCTTATAACAAAATTATTCCAGCGTGGCTATACGTACGTTGGTATTATTCTTTATACTGTGATATAGTTGGCACCATATAACCGTACCAATTGTTATTATGATTGTAATTAACCGCTCAGACGTCGACATTTTATTGGACCAACTTAGGTCATCTCAGAACTATGGTCAAGCAAGAGTATAGTAGGATAGGCCGAGGACAATATTTTTTTAAAGGTAAATATAACGAAGAGTTATTTGGCTAATTCATTTTGCTATATTCTTATCCAAAAATAAAAAAAATATCAACAAATAAAATTTCGAATTATTTGTATGAAGGTCAAGTGAGCGCTAGGGAAGATTGCAAGACGTTGTCGATAAATAAAATGTTTTGAGAAGTTATCTATTACCGTGTAGTGGCGGTGTATGAATATCTATACCATCTCGTGGGTCTCGTAAGAGGCGACTAGACTTTGGGAAAAGTGTTACTTATTTTTAAATAACAGTGACCGTCGTTCTGGTCACCAAAAAGTAAAAATAATAAATTATCGTGACTTTGTCACGTTGAAAAAGTTGGATTACTACTTGGAACATTAGAACGGCTTATAATGTGACTTCATATATGATGTGTCGCCGAAAGATAGTGTTAAAGCCGTGATATAATCATATCCCTAGAGATTTTCTTTTGCATCTACCATGGGGAGTGCTCTGAGGAATTGTTCGGATTAATCCCAGCTGCCAAATTTCACGAACGCACATCGCGGCAGAACTCCCGATACCATCCACACCATCTGGATGATTGGCGGTCCACCACTGTGCGATTTAGAAGATGTTTTCTTCCTCGCACGACTTCCTTGTGGAATCAATTACCATCAGCGATTTTTCCGGACCGATACGACTTAGGGACCTTCAAGAAAAGAGCGTACTCCTTTTTAAAAGGGCGGCAACGCATCTGCAATTCCCTCCCTGGTGTTGCAGTTGTTCATGGGCGGCCGTAGTCACTTACCATCAGGTGAGCCGCATGCTCGTTTGCCCCCTCTCCTATAAAAAAAAAAGATATGGCTAAGGTAACAGCACTAGTAATTGACCATGTACCTGTAGTTGACCACTAACTCACATAAACCGATAAAATAAGAATTCGCGGAATGTTTTTAAACTAATTTCATATTAAATAGTCAGTGCTGCAATCTGATCATCGAATCGTGTGAACTGCGCATTCACCATTTTCTAATACTCAAAATAACCGGCAGTTGTTTTGTGGAGTGACGAAGCGTAATACTATTTTTCGTTTTTTCGTAAACATTTTCTTAAGGATTGCAAAATTTTGAAGTTAAATATTAACAACTTAATAACCTTGTTGATGGTAAATGTTTTGATTTTCTTATTTGTTTAGCATTAATTAAGGTATAACATGGTATTTAAAATACAAAAAATCATTTACTAATTTAACATGATTTTTTAGTAATTGACCGGGATGGTCAACTAATGATGAAATTGTCTGTCATGTAAATATACTGTACAAAGTAATATATGAAGGGCAGCATTAATTAGAATTCAACTATTTTGTTTGCTTTTACTCTAAGTTACTTATATTTAGTAGTTGACCACCTTTATTGTAAAGTATAATACTAAAAGCAATTTTTGAAATGGTAGATGTCTGGGGAAAAGGGCGCATTTCTAAATTATATGCAATGCTCTCAGCAGTGAACGATGTTCGTCTTCATAAGACACCCATAAGAACGGCTGCAAAAAAATTCGGTGTACCAAGAATAACACTTACAAATAAAGTAAAAGGCGACCGTCTCAAGAAAGACCAGTTCAAACGAGAAATGTATTTGATGTTTCAGAGATACATTCCTTTAGGTATATAACTTCTTTGTAATTTTTAACGAGTTGTAGATTTTCTTATTATATTTCAAATAACACGCAAGTTGTTGTAATTTGCTTCTTATTTAACAAACTAGTGGACGCCCGCGACTTGGTCCATGTAGGTTTACGTTTTTAATTGTTCCTCTTTCCTAACCCCCCTCCTTATCCCTTCCCATCCCTCTGTCCCACCCTAGTTCACTTTCTCCCTCTCTCTCTCTCTAGTTTAAATAACCGATACTCCTACACAGACTTCCCCATCCCCCCCCCCCCCCCCCCTTGAAATGTGAAATCCAAAACATTATTTATTTACCTATGCTCAATACTTAGCTGCTATATATGTAGATAAACCTATTAAAACTTGAGCATCTGGATGGTCATCTACTGATGCAATATATGGTCATCTACTACTTTGTTAGATGGTCAACTACTAAATTTCATTTTTGAAAATTAAAAAAAATAATTGTTTCTATTCAATCATTGTAAAAGAAAAAACACTGGTTTTGTTTCGTTAAAAAACTACCGCAGAGTTTACAAAAGGAAACACGCATTGAATTCGCATGAAAATTAAGGTTCAGCATTAAAGAAGGAAAGTCTGTGCCCTTAAATGGTCATTTACTGATGCTCTTACCTTATATGCCGGTTCATAACTGTCTTACTAGACTAATCTAGTGAAATAATTTTAATTGTAAACTGAATGTACAGGAGGAAGAAATTTCGCGACATTGACGTTTCTGTTGTAATTTTTTTTTATATTTACGCGAACACTATACATTAAATGAAACTAAATTTTACGGATTCCATCGCGTTTAATTTGACTTTTTAATTCCCGACGTTGCGGGTGCTTTACAGCAACTATGGTCACGGGGAGACTGAGGTGTATAACGTCTTGAAGTCATAGTTAACTCGGCTACCTTCAGTTCTGGAATAGGTATTTATTTTTAGTCAAAAGGCAAAAGGCAAAATGAGCTTATAGTATCTTGAAGTCTTGCAGTGGTATGGGTGGGTTTGGATTTAATTTCATTAATTATAGGATCCTAAGCAGATGGCAGCACCCATCTATCTTCTCTATTGAAATTAGGGTGTTTTTTAATTTCTTTAACCTCGCAAATCATCCTTGGTAGGAATCGGTGTTTTTTTTTTATAGGATAAAGGTGACAAACGAGCACACAGTCCACCTGATAGTAAGTGGTTGCTGCGGCCCATAGACATCTACATCTATCCTCGTTTGCGAATCAAAATGCAGATGCGTTGTCACCTGTGAGGACTAAGATGGAATGCCTCATTTCCAGTAAAAAGGGCCTCCGGCCACCTGCACTCACCAAGCGAAACGCAGAGGTAAACCTCTAACTTCACGCTGGTATTCTGTGAGGTCGTGGTACCACCCCGGTTCGAGCCGGCCCATCCGTGCGACAGCAAAAGCTGCCGCGTGGCTCTACCACTGTTAAATTTTTGCGAGGATTTGTGGTTTACCAAATCTAATGTAATGGCGGGGACGATTTTAAACATGTTCACACACTGCAGACTTCCCGGAACGTCGGTGCTTCAAGTCAGCTATTGTTCTTTTACGCGGGATTTTATAGATATTTTTGTTTGTTCTATGTTAGAGATACCATATTCACAATCCAGCTTGTACAGTCCTGCATCTTGTAGAGGGATATGATGTGATACTTGACGGATGGTAAAAATTGACTAATCTTCTTGCGCGGCTTGAAGTATGTTTTAATGAAAGCTCGCTTCAAGATGTAGCCAACCTTGTCTGTGACTCTTCTGACGTAGGGTAGTACAGCAGGCATACGCTCGACTGTGGCCGGCTTCACTCGGTTACGGTACGGTGACGTAGGTGCGGGACCCGAAGTTTGTTGTTTTACAATACTTGTTCGACGTGCTGGCCAAATATTTTCTGTCACAGATCCGTCGTGCTCTCTAAAACAAAGATTTTCCCACGGTAGCTAACTGTGATGGATGATAGTGCGATTCATCCTTTTCCTGTTGTGTTTTTGTTCATGTTCCTTTTTTTAACAGTAGGTTAAAGTGCGGCTGGAGTGGCTCTTGGGCCACCCTAAAGCTGTGTACATTATAACGATATAAAATTTAATATTGAAAGAATTAAACTTCTTAATTTAAAAAATTCAAAAAGTATAAGTCAAAAGTAGTTTTGACTAACAAATTACAAACAAACTACAATTATAATTATTTCACTAGATTAGTCTAGTAAGATAGTTATGAACCGCTTTCATATAACTATGTTTAGGTACTGGGGCGACACTGAAAGTTTTTAGAACTGGCCACTTGTAAACGATATAATAAAAAAATAAGTTCAAATTTTAAAAATGGAACTCTGCCAATATAATTGTGTAGGTATGTATTTTATTTTATTAATTTGTCATTTGTTTTCAATTTGGTGGCAAATTGAAAATTGTCTGTGTCATGTCAGCATGAGTTTAACGGGAGAAAATTTTCGTACAATGATTTTTTATGACTTTCGATGTCATTTAACTCAACAAAAAAGTTATGATAGATTTCGATTGGTCACAACTAGTTTAATGAGTTTGAACATGATCGCACAAATCTCACCGGTGATCTGCTTTAGGGACGGCCTTCTACGGCGACGACTGAATATAACATAAGTATTGTGCGGCGTATGATAGAGACTGAAAAAAGAGTGACTTATCAGCAGGTTCGGACAAGCTTAGGCATCGATATGAGTCAAGTGCATAAAATCCTTCATGAACATAGACCGCTAGGTCAGGAAGCTTTGTATACATAATTTGACAGAGGCCCAAAAACTCTGTCGTGTTGATTGGTGTCGTGAAACGGTTCAAAGATTAAATCTTCGAGATGACTCAAATGCTGTGTCCGACATACTTACGAGTGACGAAATCTGGATTTATTGTTATGATCCTGAAACTAAGAGACAGTCTACTGTCTGGGTGTGTCCTTCCGAGAAGTTGCCAACTAAAGTGAAGAGAGGTCGAAGTGTGGATAAAAAGATGGTGGCTTTGTTCTTCGGAAGGACAGGTCATTACGGAACAATTGTTTTAGAGGATCGAAACTGTTACTGCAGAGTGGTACACTAACAATTGTTTGCCACTTGTCTTGGAAAAAGTACGGGAGATACGACCTCGCAGTGGGATCCTCCTTCACTACGACAACGCCTCGTCGCACACCGCCAAGCAAAGAATCAACTACTTGGCGACGTCAGGCGTGGAATTACTGGATAATCCGTCCTATAGCCCCGACCTTGCGATTTTTATTTATTTCCGAAAATAAAAGAAAATCGTCGAGGAAACCGTTTTATGGACGCCAAGGAAGCAGTAGCTGTGTTTCAAAATACCGTCGAAGAGACTCCTAAGGACGAGCGGGCAAAGTGCTTTTCTTAGTGTTTCCATCGGATGCAGCGATGTATTGATGTAAATGGACACTATTTTGAAAATATATAATAAAACTATCTAATAACTTGCTAGTTTGTTCAGTTTTTGATTTTCTGCGAACTTTCAGTGTCACCTTCGTATATATCTGTATCCCTAGGGGGATATAACTATATCACGGCCTTAACTATCTTACTACGACATAAGCATTTTAGATTTAGTATTAGGTTTTATTTCAGTAGTCGATTTCTTATTACCTTCCTTACATAAGATACGTGGCTGTGTTATAAGTGCCATTCTAATAATTATTTCTGAATTATAAGAATTTCACCCAACCTAGCCGATCAGTCGATTTGCCCTTCCAGTACCCA
The DNA here is from genome assembly GCA_033319125.1 of Parnassius glacialis. Taxonomy (NCBI): domain Eukaryota; kingdom Metazoa; phylum Arthropoda; class Insecta; order Lepidoptera; family Papilionidae; genus Parnassius; species Parnassius glacialis. Next base: position 23,928,194 of record JAVANC010000019.1, read on the forward strand.
GTACAAGGTACACCTACCTTGTTACACGGTTACAAGGTACGCGTGGTTCCTTTTGTTTGGTTAAATCAGGTGACAGTAACGGAGGAAAGAAATAGTACGGTGGCGGCGCGGAGGAACAACGTTATTTTGGAACGTAGTTAATCACCGTGACTTTAAGGTTGATCAAGGTGACATTTTCACCGTGATGTTATTTATCACTCATGTCTAAAGGCAACAGGGGATGGGCAGCAGCGTTTACCTAATAAAGACAAAATAAAAAAAAACTGCAGTTGCCAATCACTAGCATGGCAACTATGACAAATATAGCCCATATGAGGCAATATATGGGGGAGGCCTAAGGTCAGCAGAGGACTTTAACAAGCTGTAACGGTGAGTGTTTGTTGTAATAGTGATAAGAGAAAAATGTGGAAGGAGAAAAGATGATTTTCTTTTAATTTTATCTCGGCGAACTGCGGATGCTCCGTGCAAATTTAGGGCAGCATTGCCGAGGTGGGCGATATTTGTGGCAGTAAAGATTTGCGCTCCCTTTTATTTCCAAGAGAAAGAAGAAGGAAACTGTAAAGAGAGGGTAGGGGTAATGTTATTATTTGATAAAATATTTTTTTGCGTAAAAACGTCATCAAACATCAACATCAAGCAATTTAATAAACAAAAGTCGCATAAACAATTTAAATGGTTAAAAAAGGAATAAATAACAGAACCAAACAAGTTTACAGGAAAGAAAAAATCAAATATTATAGAATAGAATAGAAGAATAAAATATTTTTTTATTAAATATATGTACTACATTACATGTGTAATAATTCTTATTGAAAGTAATTTTTTACTTTACCACTAGTTCGAAAAAAACCCTCTGTCCTGGGAAGAACCAAAAAGAAACCCAGCGGGACTTTTTTTAAATAAATTTTACAATATAAATGATTACAAACTATTTACAAATTTAGTTTAGAAACTGCTTGGAAGCGACCACCTCATTCCCAGTGGTTATTATCAACCATGTATTAATTTATACTATAATAACCTTTTTTTATACAGTTTCAGCTTAACAAAACTAATAGAGATAGAGCCTGTACACTTTCCGGAACCTTATTATAATAGCGTATACATTGCCCCAAGAATGAATTACTGATTCTGTGGAGTAGAGTAACTGGTACTATACTAGCTTGTGTCTGTTTCCAGTATTTACAGAATGAATATTACTTATTTTTGTAAAACTACTTTTATTTTTGTGTACGTACTTTACTTTTTCATAAATGTATTGAGACGCCGAAGTTAATATATTAATTTCCTTAAATTTTTGTCGCAGCGACTCTTTAGGCTTTAAATCATAAATTGCTCTTATGGCCCTCTTCTGTAAAAGAAATATAATTTCAGTGTCAGCCGCATTTCCCCATAGCAAAATCCCATAAGACATTATGCTATGGAAATAACCGAAGTAAACTAATCTAGCTGTCTCGAAACTAGTGAGACCTCTAATCTTTTTTACAGCATAAACTGCAGAGCTTAGTCTGCTTGCTAATTTGGACGCCCCACTGAAGCTTTGCGTCGAGAGTGATGTAAAGAAAAAGTGGATACAACAGGGCTCAGTTCCCCCCCTTTTAAAAACACATTGGTATTCAGATTTTTAACATTCGTTTTTGTAAATTTAACACAATTAGTTTTATTTCCGTTTAATTGTAGATTATTAACGTTAAACCAATGCACTAATTTTGATATAGCATTGTTCACTTCGTCACATTTAAATAATTGACGATTAAGTTTAAAAATCAAGGAAGTATCATCAGCAAATAATACTATATCATGATTATCTCCCACAAGGGAAGGTAAGTCATTAATATACACTAGAAACAGGAATGGGCCGAGAATCGAGCCCTGAGGGACATCCATTAGTACAGGTGACTCGGAAGAACTTTTACCATTGATAATAACCTGCATTCTATTACTTAAATATGAAATAATAAGTTTAAGCGCTGTGTTCTTGACACCATTGTACTGTAGCTTCCTGAATAATGTCTCATGGTGAACACAGTCGAAGGCCTTGGAAAGGTCACAAAATATACCCAAAGCATCCTCTGAATTCTCCCATGCACAAAAAAAGTTTAATAAACTCAACTTCAGCGTCAGTTGTCGAGTCACCCATTGTAAAACCGAATTGATTTTTATGTAGCAATTTATTAATACTAAAGAAACTTAACATCTGATATAATTTTTTTTTCAATTTTAAATTTAACTAAATGTTGGTAGTACAGAAATTGGACTAAAATTGGCGGGGTCTAATGTACTACCAGATTCAAATAAAGGTATAATTTTAATATGTTTCATTAAATCAGGAAACACACCAGATTCGACGCTTGTATTAAATATAGTGGCTAGATAAGGTGCTATTATATCTATAATAGATATAAAATAACTTTAACGGAAATCCCCCATAAGTCTGCCGTTTCCTTAACATCAATAATTTCAAAATATTTAACGATATCTTTTGGCAATACTCTATGGAATTTAAAAGTATTTGAACAAGCCTTTACATTTTGTTTAAGTAATGATTTAGCGACAGTAGGAGAAGATTTTAATTATTTTGTTTTCAAAAAAGGAACAACAGTAAAATGTTTCTCAAAAGCCATACTAACTTCTTGATCAGATCGCGTTAAATTATTGTAAATATTCAATTGAAAATCCGAGTTGCGCGGTTTGACCTTGCCCGTTTCACTATTTATAATTCTCCAGGTCATTTTAATTTTGTTGGATGCAGTTTTAATTTTGTTGCTTAAATGTAAAGCCTTAGCAGTGCAGCAGACTTTTTTTTAAATATTTTAGAATATGTTTTTACATAATCTCTAAATATAACACTACTATTAAATGATCTTTCATTATAAAGCTCGTATGACATTTGCCTACGTTTTTACTGCCGCCCATTCATTAAATGATTTGCGACTGTTAAAAGAGAAAGTTTTAGAAGTAAATATTCTACTAAATTTACAACTTATAATTTTAAATAATGTACGATACAAATAATTAGCACTATTTTTAAATGAAAGTGATGGATGTCTTTTTATTATATTACTTCTAATCTTCTCCAAGCGATGTTCATTTATTGGAACAAACACAATTTTCTTATTTTTCTGTTTTTTTGTATATGTGAGGTAGTGATACCAACTGTCCACAGTGATCTGAACTTAAATTTTGAATAATTGATTTATGCAAGGGCTTAGCATCTGTAAAAATGTTATCTATACAGGATAGTCATAATTAGCACATGGGAGTCTGTAAACACTTACAACAATGAGGTTCTCGAGCTCGACACAAGCCATTTCTACAGTTCGCTCAACAGAGAGGCTCAGAATATCCTTACGTTCTTCTAATATCTTCTAATATTAGGTAGCCACCACGTTAACATTTTTTCTATTGAAGGAACAGACCACCTGGTGATTTCTGAAATTAAACATGGAATTATAATCTTTTAGCCAATGTTCAGTTATACAAAGTATGTGTATATTGTTACTATTTAAAAACAATTCAACTTCCGATTCTTTGCCCATCATGCCTTGTATATTTTGATGCACCAGGTGTAAACCATTTTTATTACTTAATTGTGGGCTGTATTCAAAATTAATTAAACTCTTATTATTGCTAGAGATTGCCTCTATTGTCACATTCATTAATTTAAATTAGTTGGAACGGATTCCAAATTAAATGTCAAATGATTATCATGCTCAATAAAAGCAGTCTTGGTAGCCAAAAACTTGGCTGAGTTAAAAAGTAAATGCTAAGATAGCATATTTGCTAACCGTCTTAAATTATATTTGGATAGGTAATACCTTTCTTTTGACCAAAACTTTTTTATTAAATTATTTATGTCAATTAAGTGAAATTTATGATTATTATCATTACAAACCGTTTTCAGTGCCTAGAAGACTGCAATGAAGTGGACGATATGAATGACAAGCTCGTGGAAACTGTCCATGCGGTCGGAGCTAAGTTCTGCAAGACCCGCCGCAGAAGAACACAAAAACTCTCCGATCACACTCTTAATCTCATGGCTGTTAGACGGGAGATGAGGCTACATTCTTCAACAGATTTGACAGCATACAGGCAACTGAACAGACAGATCTCCAAGTGCATGCGGCGGGACTTACGCAACTTCAATACAGCTCGTATTGAAGAAGCGATCGAGCGGAACCAAGGCTCCAAAGTCTTTGCCAGAGATCTGTCTGCCAGAAAGAGCCAACTGTCAAAGCTGAAGACCGAATGTGGCAGCATCGTTTCCGGGGCACCTGAGATTTTGAGTGAGATTGAGAGGTTCTATGGGCAGCTGTACACGTCATCGTTGGAGCCACACGCAAGTGTGAGTAACGATCCAAGAGCGAGTCTTATCCGACACTATTCCGAAGATATCCCGGACGTCAGTCTGACCGAGATTAGAATGGCTCTCCAGCACCTTAAAAACGGCAAGGCCCCAGGCGAGGATGGAATTACAGCGGAGCTTCTGAAAGCGGGTGGAAGACCGGTACTTGAAGTCCTTCAGAAGCTCTTTAATTCCGTCCTCCATGGTGGCATAACACCGGAGGCGTGGAGCAGAAGTGCGGTGGTCTTGTTCTTCAAGAAAGGTGACAACGCTCTCTTGAAGAACTACAGACCGATTTCCCTTCTGAGCCGCGTCTACATGCTGTTTTCGAGAGTCATTACGAATCGTCTTGCGCGCAGACTTGACGACTTCCAGCCTCCCGAACAAGCCGGTTTCCGAAAGGGCTTTAGCACCATAGACCACATACATACCCTACGGCAAATTGTACAGAAGTCCGAAGAGTACAATTTGCCACTATGTCTGGCGTATGTGGACTATGAGAAAGCCTTTGATTCCGTCGAAATTTGGGCGGTGCTGCAGTCCCTTCAGCGGTGCCAAGTTGACTGTCGGTATATCGAAGTGCTGAAGTGTTTGTACAGTAGGGCTACGATGGCTATCCGAGTACAGAACCAGAGTACGAAACCCATCCAATTGCAGAGAGGTGTAAGACAGGGTGATGTTATATCCCCGAAACTCTTCACCGCTGCATTGGAAGACGTTTTCAAGCTTCTGGACTGGAAAGGATGCGGTATTAACATCAATGGCGAATACATCACTCACCTTCGATTTGCCGACGATATAGTCCTTATGGCAGAATCGCTGGAGGACCTAAGCACTATGCTCAATGACCTCAATAGTGTCTCCCAACGGATAGGTCTTAAGATGAACATGGACAAAACAAAGATCATGTTTAATGTCCATGTCACACCTATGCCGGTAGTTGTTGGGAGCACTAAGCTCGAAGTTGTTGACGAGTATGTTTACCTGGGACAAATAGTCCGACTAGGTAAGTCCAACTTCGACCGAGAGGTCAATCGACGGATTCAACTCGGCTGGGCAGCGTTCGGGAAGCTACGACACATCTTCTCGTCAGACATACCTCAAAACCTTAAAACGAAATTGTACAACCAGTGCGTGTTGCCAGTGATGACTTACGGAACTGAGACGTGGTCCTTCACTGCTGGCCGTATGAGGAAGCTCAAGGTCGCTCAGCGAGCTATGGAGAGGGCTATGCTCGGAGTTTCTCTGCGTGATAAACTTAGGAATAAGGATATCCGCAGTAGAACCAGAGTAACCGACATAGCCCAACGGATTAGTAAGCTGAAGTGGCAGTGGGCCGGCCATATAGCTCGAAGAACCGACAACCGATGGGGAAGAAAGGTTCTCGAGTGGCAGCCTCGTACCGGTAGGCGAAGTGTAGGGCGTCCCCCCACGAGATGGAGTGACGACCTGGTAAGACATGCAGGAAGTCGATGGATGCAGGTGGCTCAGGACCGTGCTTTGTGGCATTCTTTGGGGGAGGCCTATGTTCAGCAGTGGACTTGTGAAGGGCTGTAATGATGATGAATGATCATTACAATTATATGCCAAATTTAAATTATTATTACATATTAAATTATGCATTTGTATATTTAAATTTATTTATTTATTTATTATATGGACAATAAAACAGATAACAATCAAAATATATTAAAATATAATATAAATATAACAGTTTTGTGCCAGATGATTATCCTAAATATGTTGAAACATCATTTTTATATGAAATACAGATCAACTCTACGCTTTGCAATGTTTATGACATACATAAGTACATTAAACAAAAAATAAAAATATACAAATAAGAAATTTAAAACCTATGTGATATGGGAATGAGTGTGCATAAATGTATACTGTTTCACTGCTCTTTTGAATAGCCGGGATCTTGGGACAAAAACATCCATGCCGGAGCTTTTCATGGATATCTCGTTGTAAAATCGACACATTCTTATTCATCATCATCATTACAGCCCTTCACAAGTCCCTTGCTGAACATAGGCCTCCCCCAAAGAATGCCACAAAGCACGGTCCTGAGCCACCTGCATCCATCGACTTCCGCATTGCATATCTTACGAGGTCGTCACTCCATCTAGTGGGGGGACGCCCTACACTTCGCCTGCCGGTACGAGGCTGCCACTCGAGAACCTTTCTTCCCCATCGGTTGTCGGTTCTTCGAGCTATATGGCAGGCCCATTGCCACTTCAGCTTACTAATCCGTTGGGCTATGTCGGTCACTCTGGTTCTACTGCGGATATCCTCATTTCTGAGTTTATCACGCAGAGAAACTCCGAGCATAGCCCTCTCCATAGCTCGCTGAGCGACCTTGAGCATCCTCATCCGCTCCTCATTCTCATTCCCATCTTCCTCATCCCGTAAGTCATCACTGGCAACACGCACTAGGTGTACAGTCTCGTTTTCAAGTTTGAGGTATACCTGACGAGAAGATGTGCCGTAATTTTCCGAACGCTGTCCAACCGAGTTGAATCCGTCAATTGACCTCTCGGTCGAAGTTGGACTTACCTAGTCGGACTATTTGTCCCAGGTAAACATACTCGTCAACAACTTCGAGCTTAGTGTTCCCAATAACTACCAGCATAGGTGTGACATGGACATTAAACATGAGCTTTGTTTTGTCCATGTTCATCTTAAGACCTATCCGTTGGGAAACACTATTGAGGTCATTGAGCATAGTGCTTAGGTCCTCTAGGACTGTCAACTTGGCACCGCTGAAGGGACTGCAGCACCGCCCAAATTTCGACGGAATCAAAGGCTTTCTCATAGTCCACATACGCCAGACATAGTGGCAAATTGTACTCCTCGGACTTCTGTACAATTTGCCGAAGGGTATGTATGTGGTCTATGGTGCTAAAGCCTTTTCGGAAACCGGCTTGTTCGGGAGGCTGAAAGTCGTCAAGTCTGCGCGCGAGACGATTCGTAATGACTCTCGAAAACAGCACGTAGACGCGGCTCAGAAGGGAAATCGGTCTGTAATTTACATTCATGTTCATACAATGTAGTGTACATTCTTATTATCTGGTTATAAAAGGAAGTATTATTCTTATAAGTCTGCAGGTAAAATGTCTTGCTAGAAATTCGGGGATTGCGCTTTGTAGTTGTCTTAAATTATTTTCCCGTGGCAATCCCTGTATATAAGGCAGTGTGAACAAAACAATTTTGTGTACATTTAAGTTATTAAGTTGTTCAATATATCTTAATAACTGTTTGTTGTTTACACTGCCTCTTCTACCAACAAAAATTATTATTGTACTATTTGGGCAAAATTTAGTAACAATAATATTATTTAGGATGTTACTAAAAGATGCTCCAGGCATGCAGCAATTTTTGAATTTTTTGTCCCTTTAGAGAGTTATTTAAAGTCATGCCTAGATTTTTTCCCATGCCATCGCTACACAAAATTATTTTTGTTAATATTTAAATTATTTTTATTTAAAATTAAAATAACCATTAATATATTTACATAATACTTATTTTTATCTACAATACTAAAAACTATAATAAGAATTAAAAAAAAAACTAAAACTAGAAACTTAAATATATATATATATATATATATATATATATATATATATATATATATATATATATATATATATATATATATATATATATATGGCAATGTCATAAAGTTTTGGTGGTGGTATAATATTATCAGCACACACTGACTCTGAAGATCGGTATATAGGTATCTCACTTCTACAACTAAGACAAATCTAACGACACGCCATAATATCATGTTAAAATCCAATATCTTTATGTTAAAATCAAACAACTACTAAGTAAAAAGAAACAAGAACATAGAAACAATCGAAATTTTATAAAGAAGTGAAATATATAATAAAAAAATTGGTAAATCCAATTGGGCATGCCCCCTAAGCGCATTAAAAAAATTACGTATAACATGATTATACGGAATTTTTTAAAGTAGTTTAAATACACACCTATTTTCACTAATAACCTTATTATACTTCCATTTTTCCGATAATTTTATGTCAAAGTTTAATTTAAAAAAAAGTTTGCAAAATCCAAAAGTGCATGACACATAATGCTCAAATGCGAGTGAAAAATAAAAAAATGTAATTTGTAGTTTTATTCGTCAAAGAATTCCAGGAGCAGTGATTAAAGTACACTTTCAAGTCACTCTATCTAGTCCGGATGTAAAGTCTCATCATAACTAACAAAACAAGACCAAACTCTGCATATCTAGTTCGCCTCGTCGAGGAGTTACAGTAGCAGTCATCACAGTACACTTTCAAGTCACTCTATCAAGTCCGGAGGTAAGGTATTTTCATAATTAACAAAACGAGCCCAACTCGGCACATCTAGTTCTCCTCGTCGAGGAGTTCCAGTAGCAGTCATCAAAGTACACTTTCAAGTCCATCTATCAGGTCCGAAGGTAAAGTCTTATCATAACTAACAAAACGAGACCAAACTCTACACATCTAGTTCTCCTTGTTGAGGAGTTCCATTAGCAGATACCGAAGTACACTTTCATGTCTATAAAGTCCAAGACGCATAAGTACATAATATATTTATATATATAAATCCTGCGTGCTTTTAGCGAAATAAAATTTTGTAATAAAAATCTGTGATTAAAAAAAATTAATATCTTACCTTGGTCAAGCATGTATCAAATTTTGTTTTTGTAATATTTCGTATTTCTATGGCGATCTTTTTCGCTGCACTGCTGCTGACTTTGGACTTCGGTATCTGCTAATGGAACTCCTCGACGAGGAGAACTAGATGTGTCGAGTTTGGACTCGTTTTGTTAGTTATGATGAGACTTTACATTCGGACTTGATGAATGGACTTGAAAGTGTACTTTGATGACTGCTAGCGGAACTCCTCGACGAGGAGAAGTAGATGTGCCGAGTTTGGGCTTGTTTTGTAAGTTACGAAAATACCTTACCTCCGGACTTGATAGAGTGACTTCAAAGTTAAATTGTTAAATTTTAACTTACGTCCGAGTATTCGCGAGCTCACTCGTTTACAGAGTGGCAAGTGCATTGATAATATAATTCATAATATAAGAGGCAGTAAAGGTGAAGTTGTAGAGCTTGGGATATCAGATCATACCGCTCAAGTCCTAAAATGTCCTGTTAACAAATTTTACACTATCTCTCATTGGTTTGTGTTAAAGCGGGATTACAGCGTAGAAAAATTAAATAAATTTAAAAATGCTATTAAAAGTCTCAGTTTTAATAGTGTTTATGAATGCCTTGATACTAATGAAGCGATTAATGAATTCAATGAATTATTTAAACTATTTGATAATCTTTGCTTTACGACACTTAAAATAAAAATTCCTATGAACAAAAAACTTACTTGGGCTACAAATGGTGTTCAATTGTGCTGACGAAAGCGAGAAATGCTATGGTATTCTAGACCACACCCTACTAAGGAAAATAAAAGAAAGAACTGAAGTCTGCAGTCTGTGAACATGTTCAAGATCGTCCCCGCCATTACATCAGATTTGATAGACCACAAATCCTTGCAAAAGAACACCGATTCCTACCAAGGATGATACGCGAGGCTATTGAAATTAAAAAACATCCTAATTTCAATAGAGAAGATGGATGGGTGCTGCCATCTGCTTGGGATCCTATAATTAACAAAATTAAATCCAAACCCAAGCATAACACTGCAAGACTTCAGGATACTGTAAGTTCATTCTGCATAAATCGAACCAAAAATTAATATTAAAAACTGAAGGTAGCCGAGCTAACTGTGACATCGGGACGTCAAACATCTCAGTCCCCCCCGTGACCATGGGTTGCTGAAAAGCACTCGAAACGTCGGGAATAAAAATAATAAAATAAACGCGATAAAATCCGTAAAAACAGTTTTATTCACAATAAAAAAAAGTTTAAAATGTACTCTAAACGATTAAAAAGAATAATTAATTTAACGCAAAAATCGCGTAATAGTTATTATATCAACAATGCGAATAATAAAACAAAAGCCACACGGAAAATGATAAATAAGAATAAATACAATTTCCCTCGAGATAATATTACAGAACTTAATTTTAATAATAAATATATATATGATCCGGAAAAAATTGCTGAAGAATTTCATAATTATTTTACTAATGAAGTTCAGCCTATAAACCAGTTTAGTAAAGACCCCCATAATTATTCATCCATAAATAGTAGAATGAACTCAATGTTTATGCATGCATTTATTCCTCACGAGTTATATAAATTAATTAATAAGTTAAAAAATACTAACAGTACCGGTAATGATGATATAATCACAAAAGTAGTTAGGTATGTGACCGTTGAAATTTCCCCAGTTCTAAGCTACGTGGTAAATCTATATATAGAAAATGGTACTTTTCCTAGTAGTTTAAAAATATCCATTATAAGTCCTTTGTATAAAAAGGAGGACAGGCATGACCCTAAAAACTACAGACCTGTCGCTTTGCTTCCAATAGTCTCCAAAATAATAGAAAAAGTAATATATAACAACTTATAAACATCTTAGCAAAGGAACAATATGGTTTTAGGAAATGTAAAAACATAAATATGGCCATGTATGATTTTATGGATACAGTGGTGACCACTTTATCCATAAAATCATACATGGTATAGATAATCATACACCAACACCCGCTTTATTCATGGATATGACTAAGGCGTTTGATTACTTTGATTTAAATATCCTAGCGCTTAACATGGAAAAACATGGAGTCCAAGGTAATGTTTAAAACTTATTACGTCATAGCTGAACGGTAGAAAACAAATTACTAAAATAAAAAAGATCTGTCAGCGTTCTAGTATTGAACTAACATACCTTTCGCAACAAAATCAAACAACCTACGGTGTGCTGCAAGGAAGCGTACTCGGTCCTTTACTATTCCTAGTCTATATAAATGATTTGCCGGAAGTGACTCGGTACCCTATGAACTTATTTGCTGATGACAGCACAGTCTTATTCACTGGACAAGACACAGTCTCATTTGAAACGGACATAAATCAAAAATTTATGCAAGATAATAAACTGGCTAAGTGACAATAATCTTAAAACTAATCTAGATAAAACGCATATTATGTCATTCAAACAAACGTCACAACAACAAAAGCTTAATATTCAATATAAAACTAAAATTATAAATGAAAAAGAACATACGAAATTTCTGGGACTTTGGCTGGACGAAAAAATGACACGGAGAAAACATATTGAACACATGATAAAAAAGATAAATCCACTATGCACTACATAACCTTTTAAAAATTACAAATCGGGAAACAGTCATAACCGCCTACCATGCGTACGTCTCTTCAACATTGAGATATGGTATAATATTTTGGAGAAACTGCACAGGACGCGAATTAGTCTTTAAAGCGCAAAGGAAATGCTTACGAGCAGTATGCCGGTTGCAGGTTACCGATAATTGCAAACCGCATTTCATTGATCTTAACATACTAACCCTGCCATCTTTATATATATTCGAGGTAGCCATGTTTGTTAGGAAACATTTTAGCATATTTGAAACCATTAATAGTAAACGTCACAGAAACACATTGCGTATTAAACCTCACAAAACAGCCTTATATTCATAAAGTTTCCTGGGTATGGCTCCTAAAATTTTTAATAAACTCCCAAAAACATCAAAGAGACAGATAACATAGACAAGAAATTGCTTTCGGGTTTTTTAATAGGAAAAGCATACTACTCTATCAAGGAATATTTTGATGATAAAATGAATAGCTTTTAGTACCAACAATTAATGTCCGATTAATTTATTATAATTTTGTTAATTATATTTATATCATTATGTTATTAAGAATTATGTAATGGATAATAAAAACAATTATTTATGCAATTTTTCCTACACATACTAATTATTATTGAAATTGTAATGTTATCAAATATTTATATTAATAATGCAAGTGGTGATCATGTTAACCAAATATTTGTACGCCGAAATATAGTGATACTTATCATACCTTTTCCACCAAGTTTGTAACTTTTTTACCTTGGTTTTACAACCTATGTTTTTATTTTGAATTTGAATTTTGAATTTGAATTTGAATTTGAAAGTGTACTGTGATGATTGCTACTGGAAATCCTCGACGAGGAGAACTAGATATGCCGAGTTTGGGCTTGTTTTCCTTTATTTTCCTGCATGTCTTACCAGGTCGTCACTCCATCTAGTGGGAGGACGCCCTACACTTCGTCCGCCGGTACGAGGCCGCCATTCGAGAACATTTTTTCCCCATCGGTTGTCAGTTCTTCGAGCTATATGGCCGGCCAATTGCCACTTCAGCTTACTAATCCGTTGGACTATGTCGGTCACTGGTTCTACTGTGGATATCCTCATTTCTAAGCTTATCACGCAGAGAAACTCCGAGCATAGCCCTCTCCATAGCTCGCTGAGTGACCTTGAGCTACCTCATCCGGCCAGCAGTGAAGAACCACGTCTCAGTTCCATAAGTCATCACTATCTCTCGTTTCTAAGTTTTGAAATATATCTGACGAGAAGATGTGCCGTAATTTCCCGAACGCTGCCCAACCGAGTTGAATCCATCGATTGACCTCTCGGTCGAAGTTGGACTTACCTAGTCGGACTATTTGTCCCATGTAAACATACTCGTCAACAACTTCGAGCTTAGTGCTCCCAACAACTACCGGCATAGGTGTGACATGGACATTAAACATGATCTTTGTTTTGTCCATGTTCATCTTAAAACCTATCCGGTAGGGGACACTATTGAGGTCATTTAGCATAGTACTTAGATCTTCCAGCGATTCTGCCATAAGGGCTATATCGTCGGCAAATCGAAGGTGAGTCATGTACTAGCTATTGATGTTAATACCGTATTCTTTTTAGTCCAGAAGAAGCGGTGAAAAGTTTCGGGGATATAACATCACCCCTGTCTTATACCTCTCTACAATTGGGTAGGTTTCGTACTCTGGTTCTGTATTCGTATAGCCATCGTATCCCTACTGTACAAGGACTTCAGCACTTCGATATACCGACAGTCAACTTGGCACCGCTGAAGGGACCGCAGAATCGCCCAAATTTCGACGGAATCAAAGGCTTTCTCATAGTCCAGATACGCCAGACATAGTGGCAAATTTTACTCCTTGGACTTCTGTACAATTTGCCGAAGGGTATGGTATGTGGTCTATGGTGCTAAAGCGCTTTCGGAAATTGGCTTGTTCGGGAGGCTGGAAGTCGTGAAGTCTGCGCGTGAGACGATTCGTAATGACTCCCGAAAACAGCACGTAGACGCGGCTCAGAAGGGAAATCGGTCTGTAGTTCTTCAAGAGAGCGTTTTCACCTTTCTTGAAGAACAAGACCACCGCACTTCTGCTCCACGCCTTCGGTGTAATGCCACAATGGAGGACGGAATTAAAGAGCTTCTGAAGGATTTCAAGTACCGGTTTTCCACCCGCTTTCAGAAGCACTGCTGTAATTCCATCCTCGCCTGGCGCCTTGCCGTTTTTAAGGTGTTGGAGAGCCATTCTTATCTCGCTCAGACTGATGTCCGGGATATCATCGGAATAGTGTTGGATAAAACTAGCTCTTGGATCGTTACTTATACTTGCGTGTGGCTCCGACGATGATGTGTACAGCTGCACATAGAAACTCTCAATCTCACTCAAAATCTCAGGTGTCCCAGAAAGGATACTGCCACACTCGGTCTTCAGCTTCGACAGTTGGCTCATTTCGGTTGATAGATCTCTAGCAAAGACTTTGGAGCCCTGGTTTCGCTCGATCGCTTTTTCAATACGAGCAGTTTTAAAGTTGCGTAAGTCCCACCGCATGAATTTGGAGATCTGTCTGTTCAGTTGCCTGTATGTTGTCAAATCTACTGAAGACTGCAGCTTCATATCCTGTCTAACAGCCATGAGATTGTGATGTGTGTGCCATGAGAGAGTGTGATCGGAGAGTTTTTGTGTTCTTCTGCAGCGGGTCTTGCTAAACTTAGCTCCGACTGAATGGACAGTTTCCACGAGCTTGTCATTAATATCGTCCACTGCATTGCAATCTTCTAGGTACTGAAAACAGTTTCGTAGCTTGAGCTGAAAGGTTTGGGGACGTTGGATTAGAGCACGAGGGGGACGGTGCGTTGACTTCATCAGACGTGACCTCTCCAACTTATCGTTTAGGTTCGGTGTGCCTCTCACCATTCGGCTGCCAGTTTTCACCCTCGCGATCACTGAGACATCACTGAACAGTTGTCGTCTGGTCTTCATAATGATGTCAGTCTCATTTTTTGTCGAACCGTTGGGGCTCGACCAGGTCCACTTCCTGTGGGGCCGCTTCTGGAAGAAAGAGTTCATCATAGAGAGTCCCTTTTTCTCCATGAAGTCGGCCAGCTGCTGGCCCCTCGGGTTCCGTTGCCCTATTCCGAATTTCCCTACTTTCATCTCACCGTTCTCTCTTGTGCCTATTTTTGAATTGAAGTCTCCCATTAACACCGTATAGTGGGTTTGAAGGAATGCATGGCTTTAGAGATATTCTCATACATTTCCTCCAACTCCTCATCGGAGTGTGCCGAGGTTGGTGCGTAAACCTGTATGACCTTCAGCGAATACCGTTTGGTGATTCTTAGTATAAGGTACGCAACCCTCGTCAACATACTCCCAATCTTTACAACATTGTTAACGAGAGACTTGTGGTCGATAAATCGAACACCTCCTTAGGACAGATTGTCGCCCTCCCGGTGATAGAACAAGTTGCCGGATTCGAGGATTACGGCGTCCTCCCGCTCTCTTCGGACCTCGGATAGTCCTATAATATTCTAGCGCAACTTGTCTATCTCTTCTTCCAGCTCCAGGATCTTCTCGTCAGTCCTCAGGGTGTGTGCGTTATAAGTTGCCAGGTGGAGTCGTCGTAGGTGGCAACCGAACCTCTACCTTACTTACTTTACAAAGAATTAATGGGGTAACAAAACCTCTAAAACTTATTTTAATTTATTCAAGGATCATACCTTGATTTGGAAAAAATAATAATATTCCTTTAACCTAATATATAAAAATTAATATTTGTTTGTTCGTATTTTATGCGCTGCCATACCATTCATCAGATTGCGGGAAAACTTTGTCAACTTATTGATTGCACTTGCGCGAAAGTTATTGGCATAGTACAATTGACTTATTAGGTGGCGTGCATTTCGTACCGATAAAGCCACGCGGTAGCTTTTGCTGTCGCACGGATGGGCCGGCTCGAACCGGGGTGGTACCACGACCTCACAGAATACCAGCGTGAAGTAGAGATTTACCTCTGCGTTTCGCTTGGTGAGTGCAGGTGGCCGGAGGCCCTTTTTACTGGAAATGAGGCATTCCATCTTAGTCCTCACGGGTGACAACGCATCTGCATTTTGATTCGCAAACGAGCATAGATGTAGATGTCTATGGGCCGCAGCAACCACTTACCATCAGGTGGACTGTGTGCTCGTTTGTCACCCTTATCCTATAAAAAAAAATTATTTAAACATTATATATCATTTAACTTCAATGAATGTTTTATCATTCCCAATTAAACAATATAACTCCGCAATTATTTCTTCAGCGGCTGCAACGCGCCGGGTACCATCTAGTATTTAATATTTTTTTTGCTTAACCTAAATTATATTACGTTTGGCAGGTAACAAAAACATTTATAACAAATTCTTTTGTGGTTCCATTTAAAAAACAATAGCCTGTCTAAAAAAACAAACCTAGTTAAACCTCCGAACTTCCAAAAGTTATTTACATAAATAAAACCTTCCCTAAAAGTTTCTGCCATAATTTTCATGTATTTATAGTATATATAATTAGTTACTCATATTTAATTTATTACTTTATACAGTAAGGATTGTTCAATTACATCTATGTTATTCTTATATTATTGTAAAAAAAAAACTATTGAAGTTTCTTTCAGCTTTCTTTGTTAGCATTAGTTTCTTATTAACTTAGTCGGCTAGCCCTCGCTCGAGCAGCTTTGCGCTCACCAACTCACAAGCTCAGAGCGGTGAAAAGAGAACACAGCAAAATATTCCAAGTAATATTTTCGGACTAGCACGTTCTTAGAAAATCTTAAATCCGACGGCTGTTGTGTTACTGTGTATATGTAGAAGGCAGAAAAGTTTATTTACAGGTACATGAATATATTTCGGTTCCCAATAGCCAGATATACTATGGTCATTAATGTAATAGCAACACTATATTTGGTATATTCAGCGTTATTTAAGACAACCTAAGACTCAGAAAATAAATGAACTTTCTTTATTTTTTTGTACCCTTGTAATACTGCACTCAGTTATTTTTATTATTTTTTGTTGTTATTAGAAAGATGCTGCTGCTCACTGCCACGTCTCGTAACATTTCGTTTATCAGACGCTACTTACGGCCAAGTGGGTATTTAAGATACGAGATCTACTTAACATTAATTTCAACTTCTTGTAAAGTTTTCCACATGACAGTAGAGCTTATTTATTTATACCTATGGCATTTATTCAGAGACAAGCTCAGACTTAAATTTAAACTTCACAATGTAATGTAAAAATTTTTGAGAACTGGTTTAAACCAGTCTAAACTCAAATTTTGACGTTGAAATTTGAGTTCAAATTTGAAATAAAGGCAAAAGCCTCATCTCCCTATATCTAAAAGTTTCAACTGCGTAATAAAATAATGTATTTACAACAACAAAAAACAGGATTTATTCGACTATAGGGGAGAGTGAGGTGATTGCGGACACCGGGTAATTTCGGACGCAGTTGTTTCTAGAAGATCAGCTCTCTTCGCATCTCACAATTCCTATAATTTTTTTTTGCATGCGTCAACTTTAGTGTGTTTAGAGTTAAGACGGAAGGTCGAGCACGCACTTCAAGGTATGTACTGACGAACTTTTATAGCTTTTCTTATAACTTTTGGCTATTTTCATTGACGTGTATAAGCAGTGATATGTGTATTACCGAAACGTTAAAATAAAACACGTAAGCTATCGTAAACTTAAAAATATTTCAGTTGTACAAATACTATGCATACATAATACTACCCATTTTAAAATTGAATTTTAGAATAAAAATAATGTAGTGTCTGGTGTATCTCTTTGTTTGTATATTATGTACAATAAACGGTATTCTAAATAAATAAATAAATACAAAATATATCTTGGAGATTCAGCAGGAGATCCCAATTCCTAATTTCGGAAATACATCAGGATAGCATTAATTATTAAAAATAATAAGTGTGAAAGCGGATGTTCAACTTGATCTCTTGCTTATGCAATTAATCACTATCAGTAATAAGACAAAGACTTCAAAACTTGAAAACGAGACTGTACACCCAATGCGTGTTGCCAGTGATGACATACGGAACTGAGACGTGGTCCTTCACTGCTGGCCGGATGAGGAAGCTCAAGGTCGCTCAGCGAGCTATGGAGAGGGCTATGCTCGGAGTTTCTCTGCGTGATAAACTCAGAAATGAGGATATCCGCAGCAGAACCAGAGTGACCGACATAGCCCAACGGATTAGTAAGCTGAAGTGGCAATGGGCCGGCCATATAGCTCGAAGAACCGACAACCGATGGGGAAGAAAGGTTCTCGAGTGGCAGCCTCGTACCGGCAGGCGAAGTGTAGGGCGTCCCCCCACTAGATGGAGTGACGACCTGGTAAGATATGCAGGAAGTCGATGGATGCAGGCTCAGGACCGTGCTTTGTGGCATTCTTTGGGATAGGCATATATTCAGCAGTCGACTTGTGAAGGGCTGTAATGATGATGATGAGTAATAAGACAGTGTAACGCACTATACATTCAGTATAGAGTAATTACAGTTCGACCACAACTTAACACGTCCCCGCTACAATCACACACCAGTGTAACGTGAGGTAAGTAATTACATGATAACACCAAAGTATGCAAACCAACAGCAACGCTACACGTCTCAGTGTAACACAGGGCAGCCTCTCAGCAACACATCCTCGTAGACGGAGAGGCAGCGCCAAAAAAGTCTCTGAATTTATTAAGCCTGGTTTTTTCTCAGGTGATTATAATCATAATTTACAATAGAATGCTACAGTCAGTCAAGTGGATATTAGAACAGGTGTCTCAGGTGCGCGATCAAACATGTCGTGACCACCGACCTAATAACATCAATTTCTTAAGGCTGAAACTTTAACAGAAACAGAGACAGAAACAGAAACTTTATTTCAATATAGATTATAAATAATACTTATTGAAAGTCACTCTTTTGTATAATTATCACTAGTTCGAAAAAAACTTCTGTTCTGGGAAGAACCAGCAAGAAACCCAGCGGGACTTTTTGTTAATAACAGCTTACAATCATGTATGTTACACAAATTAACAACTCAACAATTTAGAAATAGCTTGGTAGTGATCACCTCATTTCCAGGGGTTATTATCATCTATAAATTCTTTAATATCATAATAACCCTTTTTATACAAACTTAGTTTAATAAAGTTTTTGAACTTTGAGCAGGTCAAATTTTGTATATTTTCTGGAATTTTGTTGTAAAAGCGTATACATCGCCCCAAGAATGAATTACTGACTCGATGGAGTTGAGTAACTGGTACTACTAGCTTGTGTCTGTTCCTAGTATTTACAGAATGAATATCACTTATTTTCGTAAAACTACTTTTATTTTTGTGTACGTACATTAAATTTTCATAAATGTATTGAGAGGCCAAAGTTAATATATTAATTTCCTTAAATTTTTGTCGCAGCGACTCTTTAGGATTTAAATCATAAATTGCTCTTATGGCCCTCTTCTGTAAAACAAATATAATTTAAGTGTCAGCTGCGTGTCCCCATAGCAAAATACCATACGACATTATGCTATGGAAATAGCTAAAGTAAACTAGTCTAGCTGTTTCAACACTGGTTAGACTTCTAATCTTTTTTACGGCATATGCTGCAGAACTAAGTCTGCTTGCTAGTTTTGATATATGGGGGCTCCATTGAAGCTTTGCGTCTAGTGTGATTCCAAGAAAAATGGTGGTATCTACAAGACTCAGTTTCTCCCCATTTAAAATTACATTAATATTTAATTGTTTGACATTTGGAGTCATAAATTTCATACGTTTCGTTTTAAAGCCATTTAAATGCAAATTATTAACATTGAACCAATTTACTAATTTAGGTATAGAATTATTTACTTCGTCATATTTTAGCAATTGTCGACTTAATTTGAAAATTAAAGAAGTGTCATCAGCAAATAATACTATATCATGGTTATCTCCTACTATGTAAGGTAAGTCATTAATGTATACAAGAAACAGAAAGGGGCCGAGAATTGAGCCTTAAAGCACGCCCATTTGTACCATTGACCCGGAAGAGCTCATACTGTTAATGACAACTTTTTGCATTCTGTTACTTTAATATGAAATAATTAATTTAAGAGCATCACTTATTACACCGTAGTGTTAAAGTTTCCTGATTGATGTTTCATGGTGAACACAATCGAAGGCTTTGGATAGGTCACAAAATATACCCAAAGCATCCTGTGAATTCTCCCATGCATTAAATATATATGTATTTAATCAGCTCAACACCGACATCAGTTGTCGAGCGACCCCTTGTGAAACCAAATTGATTTTTATGAAGTAAATTATTTATATTAAAAAAAATAACATTTGATCAAGAACAATTTTTTCAAAAATCTTGCTAAGTGTTGGTAGTACAGAAATAGGTCTAAAATTGGCGGGGTCTAATGTACTACCAGATTTAAATAAAGGTATTACTTTACTATACTTCATTAAATCAGGAAACACACCAAATTCGATACTAGTATTAAAAATAATAGCTAAATGAGGCGCGATTGTATCTGTTATAGATGCAATAACTTTAACAGAAATCCCCCACAGATCCGCAGTTTTCTTAACATCAATAGTTTTAAAATATTTTACAATATCTTTTGATGATACTTTGTGAAATGTAAAATTCTTTGTACACGCATTTACATTTTGTTTAAGTAATGATTCGGCGACCGCAGGAGAAGAATTTAGTGACTTAGTGGTTAATATCTTACTTACTAATATCTAACTTTTGTTTGTTTATATGTAAATCGAAATTACCTTAGTCAGTCAAGTTCCCATGGGGACACAGCTGGTCAGTCAGCTGTCATGTCCGTAGCGAGGTTTATAAGGGTGCAATTCGTTCATTAAGCGTGAATTTTTTTTAGTCACTACTACTGACTATATTATTAACGTGACCATTTATTATTTTTGTCAAAGCGGGGCGTCTCTTGCTGAATTAAGGTAAATAAAAGTTTTTGGTTGTTTACAAGTTTTTTATTTATTATAGAAGGTAATAACAATAATAATAAAAAATAATCTAAGCACATATTTCAAAATAATTAAGTAGGTTCAATGAGTTACTAAGTCCTAGTAGTGGCGTGATTTCTACATAGTATTTTCGTATTTGTCGACTGAACAAATTAGTTTTAAAATATCGGGGTCTGGTTTTTAGGTACATATGAAGCTCAGTACAGGATTTATTTATATTTACTTTGTTAATTAAAATGACTTTCACTACTGCAACACTTAACTGAGTTTTATCACTGGTCCATATTTTGTTCATTTGAGAAAAAATCTCTTTCGACCGGCGAATTACTTACTGGCAAACACATAATGTACTCAATATTTGTACAAAAGTTAATTAAGGGAAGATAGTTGGCACGCAAGTGCTGGAATAATTAAATTCTAGTTGTATGTTGAATTGACACCACTGCTCCAAGTATTCTTTGCTTGTCCTATAAAACTCAGCCGCTGCAGATTTAACATTCTGCTGGTCAACAGCAATTTCAGTTCTTTGTAATTTTATAAGTAGGTTACGGACGGTGTGAGGAAGGAAAATCGTGCTCTCTTTGAGTGCCAGGTTATCTCGGAGACGATTAATTTCCTTCGCAGACTCTATTGCAGACACGTTCTGCCCCTCAATTTTTAACACAAATTCATGAAATGTCGCTGCTTGTTCGTGCAAGAAATATAACCACAACTCTGATTTGGGAATTTCGAAAAACATTTTTAAAATATTTAGGAATTTTTCGATATTTAGAAAATAACTTTTTAAAGGCTGAAACATTTTTAGAACTCTCTCCAGCGCGGGCATTAACGCAAGCCACCTTGTTTTACTGTAGGCCAATTTGTGATAATCTGTGTCAGTTGAATCACAAAACTCTTTCAAAGATTCGAATCGAGTGCTGTAGATGTAGAAGAATGAAGTTAGGTCTGTTTGCGAAAGCGGGACCATTTTACCTTCGCTGGGGACAGCAGGACAGACAGCCTGGAAGCGGGACTGTCCCGCCCAAAGCGGGACGTATGGTCACGTTATATATTATTAATAAACAAAATGGTCAGTCAACCATTTCGTAGAACAACAGCTGTTAGTGAATAAGAAATGAATTTTTTTCGCTCTCTATGGACGTTACACGCGGAATCTCGTTTCTTATTTATAATTTATTTAAAATAAAATAACATTATCATAATCATTTAAAGTACGACATTTATTAAAATTTCATTTCTTATTCACTGACTAATGTGCTTAAATCCTCCAGCGATTCTGCCATAAGGACTATATCGTCGGCAAATCGAAGGTTAGTGATGTACGCGCCAGTGACGTGAATACCATATCCTTGCAGTCCAGTGTAATAAATTTTATAAGTTCATATTTCAGTTGCTCTGTACTTAGAAAAGAAAAACGGAAAAGAAATACATGCTTAAAAGTAGGTGAATGCACAAGTGGTGAACGTACCTAGTTAGATAACTATTATAAAATGCTATAGGCAGATATTATGTTCCACCATTTAAACAAGGAAAGTACCAACAATATGGTGGCAGCAACACGCCACCGCTTAGCTTGAGAAGTGTGAAACGCACATAGTTAATAACCCTGGGATCCAAAATAAGCACATTTGACGATTTGATATTGTTCGTATTTTTTACATAAAAGGCTTTCTTCTTCTTATTCGTGTTACTGAAGGTCGTGCTTGTACTGAAACGCTTTCACCGATGTGTCGACTAGCTTCCTCCATACCACTCTGTTCTCGGCTTGTCTCAGGGCAGTCCGAATATTAAGTCCCGTTATGTTTTGAATCTGGTCGGACCAGCGGCTAGGTACACGTGATCTTTTTCCTTCGATCTTTCCTACTACAATCAATTTATCCAGATTGTCTGGTTGTCTCCGGGTAATATGACCAAAATAACTTAGGACTCGTTGGAAGCATATAATGGATAGTCTGGTAGTAATCTTTAGTTGGTCGAGAATATACTTGTTGGTTCTTTTTGCTGTCCACGGTAAAAGGCTTTCATTCAACCACAAATATGGAAAAGGCAGTGAATGGTTGAAAAATCTGCTCGGATTCATCTTTTGCATTTGGGAATAATTTTGGGCCACATCTGAGAGTTTTGGTGATATTTGTGTAATGGCCAAGCCCAAGTTTAGCCATACATGCACAATCTTTATTTGATACTATAAATATATCTTATCTACAAACTCCTATAAAAACCCTCTGTAAAAAATTAAGACTACTAACTATTACTTCGGAAAAACAGAAATCGTAAAATCAAAAAGAAAAATATGAAGAATGAAGAATTAAGTAATTAAAACATGTGGAAGTAGATAAAAGAGAACAAAGATTGAGAATATTAAAAAAAAATGTTATAAAGAAAAAGAAGTTCACCAACGCAAAGTCCAAGAAAGGATTTAAATATCTTCAGAATTTGACACGATGCAAGAGAAGGAAAGTATAAATATATTAAATGCTCTTCCTGTTGCTTGAATGCGTCGTCTCCCGCAGATGACTAGATACCTTATGTGGTGTCCACGTCTGGTGGTTATATTTGTGGTTTTGTTATAAATATATAATAATATATCGTTCGTAATTACTCCAGAGGATTCGCAATTGCCCCAAGTGCTGTTCTTATTGTATTTACCCGATATGCACCGGGCAGTCTTTTTTGTTTTTTTTTTAAATATTTAATAGTAGTTGATTAGTTAAAAATAAAAGATTATGTTAATTATGTAAAGATATAACCAGAGTTTAATTATATTGAAAAATATACTGATTACTGCTGAATGTTATAATTTTTATTGTAATATTAAGTTAAGTGTCCGCAATTCCCCCACTCTCCCCTACCATCAAACGCGATGTAAACATTTTAGAACAAACTATGTTTAAAACTAACATTATCATCATTATGGGAAGATTTGCTCATACTCACCACGCTGAGTAGGTGAGTGAGCAGCGAAGAGCTTATGTCTTTACACTCGTGGTACCCACCGCCAGTCTGTGGAGTTTAGGTTTAGCGATTCGCATGAATGGATAGTCCGTAACCATTTGGCCATTTAGATTAAATACCGGCATCAAAACCATTTAACTACAATATAATATTCAATATATGATTAGGTTTATATTAAGGAGTAGCCCATTGAACCGATAAGTAAGCACATAGGGCCGGCTCGACCCGGAGGGTACCAGCGTGAAGTAGAAGTTCTGCCTCTGCATTTCGTCTGGTGACTGTAGATGGCTGGAGACCCAATTCCCCCCATCCCCTTAGCATGGTAGCGGAGTTAAATAATACTACCCCAGGAGGTTACCAGCACCCCCGGTGACGGAGAATCCCTCACTGAGCATCCACTACCAAGTGACTCCACTCCTGAGCATGGATGCTCAGGCTGCCCCGCGTATTATGGGGGGGGGGGGGGACGAAATTTCGCTGTGTGTATACTAACGTGGAAGCGATGCGTCGCATATGTTGTGTGCGTGGGATCAGCCTGTTTCTCCTCTTACAGATGTGTCTTATATCATAAAACCATACCTTGCTTTAAAATACCTATAGCGCCACATAGGTAAAATTAAAGTAATTCGTTGATTATTACACTAAACTAAAAACTACGATATTTAGGAATAATATAAGAACAACTTAAAATCGGATAAAGTAATTTTTCAATCTCACGACAATGTAAATTTTAAACCTTTTTATAATGCAGAAGAGAGATTTATGCCCACTGCACAGCTCCTATGAAAAGTAGCGTGATGAATTATAATTATTCCAACAGTTTGATCTCAATGTAACACAATAGTGAAAGTCCCATCCAAATCAGTTCATAGGTTTTAGCGTGATGCGTGTTCAGACACAGACAGACGTTTCCAAAGAAAATGTTTAGGCATCTGTATCGATCATATAGTATAGACCAATTCAAATAAAAAAAAAATTTGATGTACAGAAATCGTTGTGTTAGAGTTTTATTACAATAATAGAAAAGGTAAATTTCAAGCCTATTGTGTGGACTTAATAGTTTTTAAGGTTCCGTACCAGAAGAGTAACGAATGGGACCCTACTCCTAAGCCTCCGCTGACGGTCCGTCCGTCCGTCCGTCTGTCTGTCAGCGGGCTGTATCTCATGATCCGTAATAGGTAGACAGTTAAAATTATTACAGTATGTGTATTTCTGTTGCCGCTATCACAACAAATAATAAAAATAAATAAAAATTAGACCCCTTACTAGAAACGTGTTTTTTTTGCATACATAGTATTAAACATTGTACGATGGTACGGAACCCTTCATGCTTCATTTTATACGTGGTAGAGCCATGCTGCAGCTATATTATGTTGTATAGTTGTAGCACGAATGGGTCGGCTCGACCGGGGAAGGACCACGCTTTCACAGAATACCAGCGTAAAATAGCAGCCACTGCTGTGTTTCGTATGGTGAGTGTAGAGAACCGGAGACCCTTTTTACTGGAAAAGAGGCATTCCATCTTAGTTCTCACGGCTGACAACGTATCTGCATTTTGATTCGCAAACGAGGATAAATGTAGATGTCTATGGGCCACAGCAACCACTTACCATCAGGTGCACTGTGGGCTCGTTTGTCACCAGATCCTATAAAAAAAATGCGGAAGTCAGACTCGCACTTCGTCGGTTTTTATTGTAAATTGAGAGGGTCAATTGTGTTTTGTATGTGTTACTGTTTGCTTTCGTATACCTGTAGTGATTCTCGAGATTCGAACTGAGTTAAAACCATGTATCGGTATTAGTAAAAGTTACCACGTTTAAAATTGTCTAGCTTTACCAAAGATTTTTTTAGACTCTGTTACCTATCACTTCAAGGATAATTAATAATTTCATGATCCTAATTAATTAAAATGATTCGATTGCAAGTTTGTTTGCATAAACGTTACAAAATGTATATGGCGCAAGAGCAATGTATTTTACACATGAAGTCACGTAACAGTGGTTTGCTGATATTGTTATCTTAGTATAAGTAAATTAGGCTTGAATGTTAACCATAAAACATACACGTGACTCAAATAAGCCGGTAGGCTCTGTTGAAGTAAGTAACACAACTCGTTCTATCTACAACACATTTTTTTAATAAAGTAAATAACAAAGTGTTTTGTACAAAATGTTTGTGTATTTTTTTATATAGTAGAGGGGGCAAATGAGCATACGGCTCACCTGATGGTAAGTGATTACCCATAAACAACTGCAACACCAAGGGAATTGCAGATGCGTTGCCGACCTTTTAAAAAGGAGTACGCTGATTTCTTGAAGGTCCTTACATCGTATCGGTCCAGAAAAATCTCTGGTAGTAGTCGATTTCACAAGGAAGTTGTTCGAGGAAGAAAACTTCTTTTAAATCGCACAGTGGTGGATCGCCAGACATCCAGATGGTATGGATAGTATCGCGAGTTTTTTCACGATGTGCGATGGTGAAACTGTGTAGCTGGAATTACTCCGAACAATTCTTCAGAGCACTCCGCGTGGTAAATGCGATAAAATACGCAAAGAGATGCAACATCTCTTCGCAGTGCCAGTGAGTCAAGCCGAGTCGGCGACGATTCGAACAGCTCTGCGCTGGATGCGATCAAATGGAAGGAACTGGCACTGGGGAGCCCCAGCTCAGAGATGGGAACAGTAGTTGGTCGGCCGAACCTGCGCCTTATAAAGTTGCAGGCGGTGTGCCGGCATGAAATACTCTCCCGCTCTGCTGAGCACGCCAAGCTTTTTAGAGGCCAATTTGGTCTTCTCTTCCAAGCGACCACGAAACTGCACGTCACTCGATATGTCGACGCCGAGGATTCCGATACTGGCTGAGGCAACAAGGGGAGTGCCTTGAAACTATATACGTTTATACGTGGCAGAGCCATGCTGCAGCTATATTATGGTTGTAGCACGAATAGGTCGGCTCGACCAGGGAAGGACCACGCTCTCACAGAATACCAGCGTAAAATAGCAGCTTAACGCTGCTGTGTTTTGTTTGGTGAGTGTAGAGAACCGGAGACCCTTTTTACTGGTAAAGAGGCTTTCCATCTTAGTCCTCACGGGTGACAACGCATCTGCATTTTGATTCTTAATCGAGGATAGATGTAGGTGTCTATGGGTCACAGCAACCACTTACCATCAGGTGGACTGTGTGCTCGTTTGTAACTCTTATCCTATAAAAAAAAGAAAAAAAACTGAGTAGATACGACAAAGGGGTTCTTTTTAGCGGTAAATGCACAAACTTGGGTCTTCTGGGGATTGAACTGGACTAAATTTAGTCGCCCCCAGTCCGAGACTTTGTTCAACAAAGTCTCGACTTCAGACACAAGTTTGTCCCGATACTTCGGGAAATATTGGCACGGCTGGTGTATAAAGCATCACCAGTGCTGTCATCCGCATAGCAATGAATTGTTACCGGTATGCAACATGTCATTGATATGCAGAAGAAACAGGGTTGACGATAACACACAGCCTTGTGGAACACCAGCGTTAATGGGCTTGTAAGAGGAGCATGCACCGTCTACTACGACTTTGATGCTCTGAACTGCAAGAAAACTGGTGATCTAATTGAACAATTGCACAGTGAGCAATGAATTTTTTGAGTACTAAAAATATTATCTACACATTTTTTTATTTGAAGAACATAATCATAAAGCATTCACCGTTGATATTATTTATTCATTAACATTTAAAAAAAAACAGTGCAACCCTTCGCTCCTTCTTCTCTGTTTTTCTGTTCAAAAGCTTCGTAAGAAACGCTTTGTGCCAAACCCGATCAAAGGCCTTCGCTATGTCCAAACTAACAACAACAAAGCCTCCTGCGACTGAAACCTTACTGACGGTCACTAATCAGCTGGTGATCCTGAAGGTACTACATGAGCTGGCTGTTAATAATGGACTCCATTATTTTAGAGATCAAGGAGGTGATGGTAATAGGCCTATCATTGGACGAATCAGAGCGGTTACCTTTTTTAAGGATCGGGTGCATGAAAACTGTCTTCCATGATTTCGGGACTACGCCTAGGGAGTACCAGAAAATACTCGTTAAAATCGGTGCCAACTCTCGAGAACATGTCTTCAGCACAATAGGAGTGACGCCATCAGGCCCACTCAATTTGTTGACGTCCAGGGAGAGGAGTGCTCTGCGCACCGAGCTTTGGGTAAAGAGCACAACCTGCATAGAGCACGCACAACGCGGGATGGTCGGTAGTGTATTCCCCCCGTCATCAACAGTCGAGTTGGATGCAAAGAGAGAGCCCAGCAGATCGGCTTTGTCCCTTGCGGCATGGGCCAGTGAGTCGTCCTCCCTGTGCTGAGATGGGAGAGATGGCTGACAGAAGTTCCCTTGGATAGCCTTGGCGAGAGACCAGAATGCACGTATTCCCGAAGGAAGACGAACTAGTTTCTCGCCAATTCTGTCGATGTGCTCTGACTTTGCCTTGACAATGACACTTTTGAAGGACCTGGAGGCGGTGTAATACTTATTTTTAAAAGCGTTGGTATTTGCATCCCGAGACTTCGATGCGTGAGCCCAGGCCTGGTAGCACTCTTGCTTATGGCGTAATGTAATTTTGCAGGAGCGACCAAACCATGTCTGGGTTCTGCCTCCGATAGGTACTACAGATGATGGAATAAATAGTTCCATTCCTTGTAGCACTACATCAGCGACAGAATCAGTAACAACGCTGGGATCATCCGGCGAGAAGCTAGCCCGCCTCCAAGAGTAGGATGTAAAAAAAGATCGCATCCCATCCCATTCGGTTGACCTATAATGCCAAAAACGGCGGCAACCTACAGAACGCAACCGCGATGGGAGCGTGTGTGGCTCCCTACTCCGGATCAAACAATGGTCCGAGGAGCCAAGAGGGGCATCGACGGAGACCTGATATCCGTCCGGATGAGAAGTCAGCAGAAGGTCCAACAGGGAAGGTACATGATCTTCCACATCTGGGATCCGCGTAGGCGAGGTAACCAGTTGTGTTTGACTATATACAAAAGCAAAGTCATAAACAGATCTACCCGCATGATTGGTTAAATGAGAACCAAGCTATTCAGCGTGGTGTGCGTTAAAACCACCAAGCATCACGATCTCTGCAGATGGGACCTGTTGTAGCCCGGAGTCTGCAGCCATTTGGAAGTGGTCGATGAGACGGTCTTTTCCCGAAATTAGCAAGCTCCAACTTCTTATTAGTTTGTGGCAAACTCTAGTACCAATTCGTCGTTGACACTGGAAAGGGGCAGAAAATTAATCTTATTTGTAGTTTTCCGTTAATTCTAATATACAAAATTTTTTTATGACAAAACGCTAGTAATCAGGAAATAATAAAAGTTCTCTTGCTCTCCAGTAATTTTTTGAAAAATTGAGGTCCGCCCCTTTGCGGCGTCAACGACGAATTGTCTGTACTAATGGTATGAGACACTGTATTGCCATTAATATTAAAAATATTTTAAATGAAAACTACAATCTTATACCTGTGTAAAGTTAATTACTTAATTACATTAACGAAATTAAAATGAAATTACTCATAATAAAATACTTACACTATATCAGAGGACTTGATATTTATGCCCGCTACACACGCAACGATAATCGTAGTGATTTCAGACTGTGCAGTTAAATCGAACGCCCCTAGTGCTACCGATATCGGCGTCGATCGTCAGCTCTCCGCAGAAGCTTGCGCATGAAACATGTCATTCACGATGGAAGATGACGCACTTGCGTTATTGGGCATGATTATTTTATTTTATTTATTTATTTACTCTTTATTGTACACCAAAATACAAAATAACGAGTACAGTTAAATCTAAAGTAGAATATGTAACTACAGGCGGTCTTATCACTCTGAAAGTGATCTCTTCCAGACAACCTTTTTCGATTGTGTTTAAAAAAAAGTCGCGGAGTGTGTGGTGTAAAGACTGGCTCATGAAAAGGAAGTTATTTTCTCATACCAACTTATTAAATAAATTTCAATTCGCTCCGAAGGATTGGAATAATTATTTAAGGATGAATGAGGAGGCATACTTAAATCTGCTAGTTTTAATTACTCCACTAATAAAGAAATAGGACACTGTAACGAGTTCTGTCGTTAATACGAATGTATGGAGTTTTCTACAATAATATCATCGTAATCATTCATGATTTGAGTAAGAGCTTGCGGACGCGCGGATCGCACTCTTTTCCAAGTGCAATCCGCGCGTGCACACACAAGCGAGCTCCGCGCCAAACTGCCGAACTAAGCGGCCGCCATCCAAACGCGAAACTGTGCAAACGCAATCGACAACGATTTATCTGATAGAAATTGCAACTGCCGCCGATGAACGATAATCTGCAACGATTTGTCATACACACGATCGATAAATCTGCGCAAATCGGTTTGCACAGATTTATCGCTACGATATATCGTTACGTGTGTAGCGGGCATTATTATACTCTTTGCACTCTTGTCACTTCTTAGCGGACGCACGAGTGAGTACAAATTTATTCCATGTATTCTTATTCTGAGAGTGAGTTTGAGAATGATTTACTTAGTCTGATGTTCATAAACAAATATATTTACGCCACAAAGAAAACGTTTAGGTAGTAATTCTGTTAAAATGTATGATTTATAATGCAAACAAATACATGAATATGTAGAATACAATGTGGTATTTATAAAATCATGTTTCATATATTAACATAACCACAGAATAAATAATAGTACTAACGTAACATAACTAGGAACTAGGATAGAAATATAAAATTTTTGGACAATTCATAAAATAAAATTATGATATTTATGAATAATACATATTTTAGAACTACAAAAATCTGCGCTTTATGGGTGGATTCATATTATTATTAGGATTCATACTATACAAAAAAATAAAAATGTCTATTTATCATTGTGTATATATTAGTATTATTGAAATTTGCAACTAGATGGCATTAGCGTTGAATTAAAATAAGGTTTTGTTACCAACATAGGTTATATTTATATTAAAAGGTTTTAAATATAATTTTATTAAGTTTTTGAATGCATTATATTTATATTTTAGGTATTTCTGCTTTTGAGTATTTAAATGTTAAGTGTTTTGAGCACTGAACACTTTAATTTTTTTAATGTTCTTACTCTTTCCAACAGTGGCGTAGCGTGCCTTCGATGGGCCCTGTATCAAAATTTGTTGGGGGGCCCCCAATGAAGAGTAAAGATTTCATAAAAGGAACAAAAACGCTTGCATTGAATTCAAATTATTATATATTGATTTTAAGTTATTCATCATCATCATTACAGCCCTTCACAAAGCCACTGCTGAACATAGGCCTCCCCCAAGGAATGCCACAAAGCACGGTCCTGAACCACCTGCATCCATCGACTTCCTGCATATCTTACCAGGTCGTCACTCCATCTAGTGAGGGGACGCCCTACACTTCGTCCGCCGGTACGACGCAGCCTTTTTCGACTCGAGAACCTTTTTTCCCCATCGGTTCTTCCGGTTCCTGGTTCTTCGAGCTATATGTCCGGCCCATTGCCACTTCAGCTTACTAATGCGTAGGGCTATGTCGGTGACTCTGGTTCTACTGCGGATATCCTCATTTCTAAGTTTATCACGCAGAGAAACTCCGAGCATAGCCCTCCATAGCTCGCTGAGTGACCTTGAGCTTCCTAATCCGGCCAGCAGTGAAGGACCACGTCTCAGTACCGTATGTCATCACTGGCAACACGCACTGGTTGTACGGTCTCGTTTTCAAGTTTCAAGTTAGGTATACCTGACTAGAAGACGTGCCGTAATTTCCAGAACGCTGCCCAGCCGAGTCGAATCTCTCGATTGACATCTCGGTCGAAGTTGGACTTACCTAGTCGGACTATTTGTCCCAGGTAAACATAATCGTCAACAACTTCGAGCTTAGTGCTCCAAACAACTACGTTTTATCCATGTTCATCTTATGACCTATCCGTTGGGAAACACTATTGAGGTAATAAAGCATAGTGCTTAGGTCCTCCAGCGATTCTGGCTTAAGGACTATATCGTCGGCAAATCGAAGGTGAGTGATGTACTCGCTAATACTGTATCCTTTCCAGTCCAGAAGCTTGAAAACGTCTTCCAATGCAACGAAGAGAAGAGTTTCGGGGTTATAACGTCACCCTGTCTTACACCTCTCGGCAATTGGATAAGTTTCGTACTCTGGTTCTGTACTCGGATAGCCATCGTAGCCCTACTGTATAAGCACTTCAGCACTTAGATACACCGACAGTCAACTTGGCATCGCTGAAGGGACTGCAGCACCGCCCAGATTTCGACGGAATCATAGGCTTTCCATAGTCCACATACGCCAGACATAGTGGCAAATTGTACTCCTCGGACTTCTGTACAATTTGCCGAAGGGTATGTATGTGGTCTATAGTGCTAAAGCCTTTTCGGAAACCGGCTTGTTCGGGAGTAATGACTCTCGAAACCAGCACGTAGACGTGGCTCAGAAGAGAACTCGGTCTGCAGTTCTTCAAGAGAGCGTTGTCACCTTTCTTGAAGAATAAGACCAACGCACTTCTGCTCCACCACTACGAAGTAGTGCCACCATGAAGGACTTCAAGTACCGGTTTTCCACCCGCTTTCAGAAGCTCCGCTGTAAATCCATCCCCGTCTGGGGCCTTGCCGTTTTTAAGATGCTGGAGAGCCATTCTAATCTCGCTCAGATTGAGGTCCGGTATATCATCGGAATAGTGTCGGAGACTCGCTCTTGGATCGTTACTCACACTTACGTATGGCCTATGTGTACAGCTACCGATAGAACCTCTCAAACTCACTCAAAACCTCAAGTGTCCCGGAAACGACGCTGCCACACTCGGTCTTCAGCTTCGACAGTTGGCTCTTTCTGGCAGACAGATCTCTTGCAAAGACTTTGGAGCCTTGGTTCCGCTCGATCGTTTCTTTAATACGAGGAGTATTAAAGTTGCGTAAGTCCCGCCGCATGCATTTGGAGATCTGTCTGTTCAGTTGCCTGTATGCTGTCAAATCTACTGAAGACTGCAGCTATATATCCCGTCTAACAGCCATGAGATTAAGAGTGTGATCGGAGAGTTTTTGTGTTCGTCTGCGGCGGTTCTTGCGAAACTTAGCTCCGACCGCATGGACAGTTTCAACGAGCTTGTCCTTCATATCGTCCATTGCATTGCAATCTTCTAGGCACTGAAAACGGTTTCGTAGCTCGAGCTGAAAAGTTTCGGGACCTTGGATTAGAGCACGATGGGGACGGAGCATTGACTTCATTAGACGTGACCTCTCCAACTTAACGTTTAGGTTCAGTGTGCCTCTAATCATTCGGTGATCGCTGCCGGTTTTCACCCTCGCGATCACTGAGATATCACGGAACAGTTGTCGTCTGGTCGTCATAATGAAGTCAATCTCATTTTTTGTCGAACCGTCGGTGCTCGACCAGGTCCACTTCCTGTGGGGCCGCTTCTGGAAAAAGAGTTCATCATAAAGAGTCCCTCTTTCTCCATGAATTCGACCAACTGCTGGCCCCTTGGGTTCCGTTGCCCTATTCCGAATTTCCCTACTTTCTGCTCACCGTTCTCTCTTGTGCCTAGTTTTGCGAAGTCTCCCATTAACACCGTATAGGTAGTGGGTTTTGGAGGAATGCATGCCTCTAGAGATATCCTCATACATTTCTTCCACCTCCTCATCGGCGTGTGCCGAGGTTGATGCGTAAACCTGTATGACCTTCAGCAAATACCGTTTGGTGATTCTAAGTATAAGGTACGCAACCCTCGTCGACACACTCCCAATCTTTACAACGTTGTTAACGAGAGACTTGTAGACGATAAATCCGACACCTCCTTGGGACAGATGGTCGCCCTCCTGGTGATAGAACAAATTGCCGGATTCAAGGATTACCGTGTCCTCCCCCTCTCTTCAGACTTCGGATAATCCTATGACATTCCAGCGCAACTTGTCTATCTCTTCTTCCAGCTCCAGGATCTTCTCGTCAGTCCTCAGGGTCCGTGCATTATAAGTCGCCAGGTCGAGTCGTCATAGGTGGCAACAGAACCTCCACCGGAGATTCTTATCACCCCCTGCCTCGCCGTTACCATGGTCGCCACCTTAGCCATATATATATTATTATTTATACATATTACATACATATATATATATTTAGTATAGCGGAGCTTCCGGGGACTGGGGGCCGTCTCTTCGTTACTTTCATGGGGGGTATATTGCCATAGTTGCCACGCTTGGCGAACGGGTTGGAAGAAAGATACTGCTGCCCATCCTCTACCTCAGTTTCCCTCTGTCGCCTTTTACGACACCCACGGGAAGATATTGGGTAGTGAGTAGTCTTACCCGCCACTACACGGGTTTTTGAGTTATTACTTACAATTAATACTCCTAGGAACTAAGCTAGCCAAACAATTCAAATCAAATATACACTTTTCGTGCCTTTTGTTCGGCGAACTTAGCTGAAGACGATTCGGCTGCATTCATAGCTGAAGACGATTTCAGTTTTACTAAATGCTTTACTTCTATAGACAATAGTGATAGCCTTTCCTGTCCCATAAAGGTCCTTACAATTTTCGCTCACACACGTTCGGGGCCCCTGTAGCCTGGGGGCCCCGTATCATTGATACGGCTGATACGGCGGTAGCTACGCCCCTGCTTTCCAACATACTTATCAAACCCTATTACGGTCATGGCGGACAGTCTCAACGGAGACTAGAAAATTTTGCAACCTTTACCTTTTTTACCTATAAGTGTTCCATAAATAACACGTAAGTACCAAGGGAGTATATTTTTATTTACTTTTTATTTAAAACAATACTTAAATATTAATTATACTTAATTATTAATCAATTACTTAATTATTAATTCAAATAATTTTACTTGAGACAGGATATTGAAGTTTTTGCGCAAGCATAGGTGTTCTTTCTATTCCCTCACTTCCATAGTCTGATGGGACGGTAATCCGACATGAATATGAAGAGATCAGACGCAAAACCAACGGTTTTAAGTGTTTTCTGAGGCACATGGATGAAACACTGCTAAAATCACCGCTCCTCGAAAATTCAACTGATTTTGGGGCTGATCGCACATGTTATACAACAGAAACAGAAACAGAAACTTTTTTATTCAATATAGATTATAAATAAAACTTATTGAAAGTCACTCTTTTGTTTGATTACCATTGGTTCGGAAAAAATCCTGGGAAGAACCAGCCATATTATAATAACCCTTTTTATACAAACTTATTGTAACGTGTAACAAAAAACCACGTGGTTCCCTTTAAGTGCGTTATCAGAGTCAGAATCCAAACGTAAAGAAATAACTTTTATCAAAAACTTGAACATTAAAAATTTAATTTTAACAACACAACAAAAAAATTAATTAGCCAAATGCATGTGGTTTTATTACCTCTAACTGACACGAGCATCGATGAAGGTGGGTTATTCACAATCCTCTTATTACCAGGATAATGCAGAGGTAATAAAACCACATACAATTTGCAATTTTTTTATGTAATTAATGTATGTAATAAATTTTTTAATGTTCAAGTTTTCTGAAAACAAGTTATTTCTTTACGTTTGAATACTGACTCTGATAGCGCACTTAATGGGAACCATAGGGTTTTTGTAACATGTTGTATATTTAAAGGTCAAAAAACTTTCCTCGGTTAAATTTATTTTTATTTTTATTTTTTTTCAGGATGAGTCTATATGAGATAATATAGATACATAATTTCATTTTCATTTTGTTAATATAATTAGGTACTTAACTTTAGATAGGCATAAGATTGTAGTTTTCATTTCAAATATTTTTAATATTAATGGCAATATGGTGCCAAATACCATTAGTACAGATAATTCGTCGTTGACGCCGCAAAGGGACGAAACTCAATTTTTCAAAAAATTACTGAAGAGCAAGAGAATATTTATTATTCCCTGATTACTAGCTTTTTTTCATAAGAAAATTAAATAAATTAGATTTAACGGAAAACTACAAATAAGATTAATTTTCTGCCCCTTTCCAGCGTCAACGACGAATTGGTGATAGAGCTTGCCACAAACTAATAAGAAGTTGGAGCTTGCTTATTTTGGGAAATATCTTATCTGTTGTATAGAAACCAAGCGTTGGCTATAGAAACTCGGTAGCAAATTATGGATTACGTTATTGCGGTCATTTTGTTGTTTATTTAGCAAGCGTATAGTTTGCCAAATTCGTTTCTAGGTTCGATCGTGGGTCAATTAGTTCGTTTGTGGGTCAATCTATTTGTACATTCGTTAGTTTGTCTGATTGACTGACTAATTGAATGTTTCTATCCACATTAGTGTATTTCTAGATCTTCGCGACATTAAAAAGGACAAATAAATCATCATCAATTATGATATGAAAAGTACTAGTATCACGCGAACGAAGTCACGGGCGTTGCTAGTTTGGTGATAAATGTATCAGGCTGAGCCAGAAAACCCTCAAATTAAGCAGAAGACGTGGTTAAAATATTAAGATTTTGGAACCAAATTACAAAAAAACACCTACATTTTCTCAAATGTAATGTAAAAAAGGTTAAAAATATAAAAGACGTAAAAAATATTAAAAAAATATTTTTGTTGAATGTTAAGCAATGAACACTCTTTCATTTTCATTCTTTCGCAGTGGAAGCGTACTGGGCCCATAAACTGTTGCGGGGATATAATATTATATCCGTGAAATACTAATTCCAGGAGTAAGCAATGATTTTATATCTGACATAGACGGGAGTATAGAAGCTGTGTAACGCACTGAACCCGTATTCCAGCAAGGTAGGTAAGGTAAGGTAGGTTCAGTTTGTGAAAAGCACTACCACATCGATTGTACTAAAGTATCATTCCAACGCTTTCGAATAATGACAGCGGAAACGAAAAAAGCTTATAGATGCGATCCATGCTATAAAATGTAATCCCCAGCTACCACTAATGCAATATTACAGGTGTCGTTACAAAATAGCTCTACCCAATCCTATTTGTCCATAGTAGATGCGTCTACGCTCCTTAATAATACCCTACCATCGCCAGGAACAAATACTTCGACACAAGATTAGGACTACGTCACCTGCCGCAATAAAAACCGAGTAAATATTCCCACTGATAATTCTTTCGAGGAACTAAACAATGACGAAAAGTTCTTGTCGACGGCATCAAATCCTACTAAAGACACTCAAATTTTATCAAAACCAAAAACTGAAAAAAAAAACACATATACAGTTGAAGAATTATTAGCAAAAATAGAAAACCTAGAGTGCAAACTAAAGAGCGCAAAAAACGAAATATATTGCCTGACGACAGAAAACCGTCCTTTATGGAAGAAAGTAGTTGAATGTGAATAAAAGTTGAATAAACTGATATCTGAATCAGTTATCATTACTTCTAAATCGCCAAAACAAACATTCTAAAGAAAAGTCGATAAATAGTGGTAACTTAATTCTTTCACCGAAAAAAATTAATAGCCAGAGCCCATTAAATAACTAACTAAATAATAATAATAATAATTAGTCGGCAGCCCACCCCACCGACATGTGGGGTGGTCTGCCGACTGAAATTATTCCTGTGGTCGTTTCTGCGAACGGGCTAATCCCAGTCAGCCTCTCGGGTCATCTGAGGCGACTGGGACTCCGTGACGGACCGCTCCAGGCTCAAATGCAGAAGGCGGTGCTCCTCGATACCGCCCGCATCGTCCGCCGGTTTCTTTCCCTTTCCCCCTAACCCTCGGCCGTCTGGTCTCCCCTGCCGAGAGCTTCCATCTGGTTGGGGTTTTATATATTTATGTATTTTTTATGTATTTATTTTATTTTATTGATATTTATGTATGTTTACAATTTTCATTTACAATTATATATTTATACTGCCCAACCAGATGAGAAAACTTTAAAGATAACCCAAAATAATAATAACTTATCCATAATGATTAGTGTCGAAATTCCTATAAACTCTGATCTTGATATGCACAACAAGGCCAAAGTAGTGAAGGAAGCTGCAAACAAAATTTATCTATTCAGTACGTTCAGATTTATGAAGACCCGAAGCATATTACAACATAATGTACATAACAACTATGATATATGCCACTATCTACTGACTGACCATGGCATACGACCACTTCTACTAGACATCGTAAAAAAACTTCAGAACTTCTCCTTTAGAGACTACTGCATAATAGTCATTGGCAAAGAGGATTTTGAGGCCACAAATAATTATTTTGAGCTTATTACCTACATCCGAGAAACCGTGGTAAACCTTTTTAAACCGTGGTAGAGCCACGCGGCAGCGTTTGCTGTCGCACGGATGGGCCGGCTCGAACCGGGGTGGTACCACGACCTCACAGAAAACCAGCGTGAAGTAGAGGTTTACCTCTGCGTTTCGCTTGGTGAGTGCAGGTGGCCGGAGGCCCTTTTTACTGGAAATGAGGCATTCCATCTTAGTCCTCACGGGTGACAACGCATCTACATTTTGATTTGTAATAGAGGATAGATGTAGATGTCTATGGGCCGCAGCAACCACTTACCATCAGGTGGACTGTGTGCTCGTTTGTCACCCTTATTCTATAAAAAAAAATTACTACAAATAACACATACAAATATTATCTTGTGTCTGCCGACATTCAAATGTGGTAGATTTGTAAACCTATTCAACAAGAGAATAGAACTGTTTTATAACCTCCTTTATTTGGACAATATGACATATCAATACTCATATTTAATTGACTCCAACTTGAACCTCGATTACAACCATACCATGTTTCATAAGCGCACAGGCCAGATAAACGACTACGGCATACAGATCATCTTTAAAGACGTCGCTGATCTAATAAAGAACATAGAAGAATACCAAGAAGAGGATTGTGGCAAAATTGTAGTAAACAGTGCCAATGATTTTAAAACCTCTAAAATTGTCTCAAAAAAGGAAGAAACCTTACCGATAAGTAACTGCCTATCATCAAATCAAGAAACAGGGCCTATAACCAAAAGTAGTATTCCCGACAAGACATTTCGTTAACAGTTTTAAATTAACTTTCCAAAACGTTCAGAGCTTAGGAAATAAAGTAGACTTAATCGAGCATTTATTAGTTGATACAAACATTGACATATTATTATTTTCAGAAGTATGGAGAAGTGAGGACTTTTGTGAATCTATAGTAATACCAAATTATAAAGTAGCTTCAAAAGATTGTATTGATTATATTGAAAAAATAGACTTGGTTAGTTTTTCCGTAGAATTTACGATTGAATTTTGTGCAATAGAAATACCGTAATATAATAAAGCTGACTAAAACAGCTTATATAGAGCGGATCATAATATTAATATCTTTTATGAACAATTAAATAAACTACTTAATAGAATACAACTAAAATATAGTCATAAATATGTCATTATTGGGAGTGATTTTAATATAAATGTTAACGAAAACAATAGTGATTCTCAGGAACTCTTAAATTCAATGCGTTATCATAATTTAGCTCAACTTATAAAAGAACCCACCCGAGTCACAAATAAAACAGTCACAAATAAAACAGTCACCTGTATTGATCTAATCTTTACAAACTATATATCTTTAGTAAAAAATTGCTATGTTATTGATTATGGTTTATCAGATCATAAAGGAACAAATCTTGAAATAAATTTAGAGACGGCGGTGAGCAAAAAGCAAGTGTTATTTACAATAAAAATGTGTTTTACAAAACAAAACATTAATTCATTCAAAAACTCATTAAATAACGTCCATTGGAATAATATTCAAAGAAAGAACCAAACTGTAAATGAGAACTACAATATTTTCCTTAAAATAATATCAAATAGTTTAAACGAACATATACCTATGATGAAAGTAAAAATAAAAAAACAAAAAATAAAGGCTGGTTGACAACTGGATTAAAAAAATCTTGTAAGCATAAAAGACTTTTAAGAATAATCTTTAATGAAACAAAAAGTCCACTTTTTCTTAATTACTATAAAAATACACAAAAATTCTTAAAGGTAGTATCAAATTATCAAAAAAACTACAATACATTAGAACAAACGAAAAATTCGAGTAATAAAATAAAGACCATGTGGACCATAATTAATAATAAATTGGGTAGAATGAAAACAAAAAATCGCAGAAACATGATGTTAAATATTAATAATAACACAATAACGTGTCCCATACAAATTTCTAACCTATTTAATGAACATTTTGCAGCAATTGGTTAAACTAATAATATTATTAAAAATCAGAAACAATATATAAAATTCTGTCGAACTGAAAGCGACATGCTCCATGTACCTAACCTCAGTTGATGAAAGGGAAATCCAAAATAGTATAAAAAATTAAAAACTAAATAAAGCAGTGGTGTAGATGATATACCACCGGCGCTTTTAAAACAATGCACTGAAGAATTTGTCTGTCCCCTTACTTTTTAGTAAACCAAAGTTTTCAACATGGCATATTTCCAGACCCTCTAATAATAGCACTAATAAAACCGTTGTACAAAAAAGAAGATAAAAAACCCTAACAATTACAGACCAATAGCCCTATTGCCCACCTTTTCAAAGATATACGAAAAAGCAATGGAAAAAACTAGGCATAAACATAGGTTATATTTACCCCCATCTAGAACCAAAATGCTCAATTGTAGTCCATATTACATGGCAATTAAAATATTCAATAAACTACCCATAAATATAAAATCTAAAGTTAAGTTCATTCAATAAAAAATTTCATGATTATCTTATTTCCAAATGCTTTTACACGCTTACTGAATTTTTTGATAGTTAATATTACTAAGCAGTAAATTACTAAGTATTAAATAAAATTTTATTTTCAAAGTAGCCAAGTATAATATAATGATGTTACAAGTCCATTTAATTATTTTATTGTATATTTCTTGTATATTGCAACGCCCGACAGGGTCTGTAGTGGTCACTGTAACTGCTAATGTACTGTACATTATAGAAGCAATAAACGATTTGATATTGAAATTGAAATAAGTTTTTACGTGGTAGAGCCATGCTACAACTATAATACTGGTATAGTTGTAGTATGGGTCGGCTCGACCATAGTAGGGCCACGCTCTTAAAGAATACCAGCGTAAAATAGCATATTAATGCTGGTGTTTAATAACGTATATCAACAATTTTTACGTGATTGCTGTTTATTTGGTGGTTTTACAGTCTGTCCGAATATCTTTACGTGGTAGAACCATGCTGCAGCTATATTAGTAGTATAGTTGTAGCAGAAATGGGCCGCCTCGACCAGGGAAAGGACCACGCTCTCACAGAATACCAGCGTAAAATTACAGCTTAACGCTGCCGTGTTTCGTATGGTGAGTGTAGAGAACCGGATACCCTTTTTACTGTAAACGAGGCATTCCATCATAGTCCTCGCGGGTGACAACGCATTTGCATTTTGATTCGTAATCGAGGATAGATGTAGATAGCCACTGCAACCGTTTACCATCAGGTGGACTGTGTGCTCGTTTGTCACCCTTATCCAATAAAACTATGACAATGACTAAAATATAATATGGAGCAGAACCATTTTTAATTCAATAATAAAAAAAAAAACTGAAAATATTACACACATAAAATATTTTTATTTTTTAATACACTTGACCCTCAATCATTGTGTATTTGATTTAAAAATATTTGCTCCAAAGAATGTAGGAAATATATTTTCCGGCGTAAAAAGCATTTTAACATAGACTACGTATCAAAGTCAGCCAATTTATCATAATTTCTACAGAGCCCAGCCACCCACATATCTATAGTATTATTAAAGCCCGCCAGATAATATCTGAAAACGATAAATCTTTATTATAATAACGTTTATTTCGATTTCTAGCTTCTAACCAGCTTAAATAAAATTATTTTTTACATTTAAGCAAACACTACACATTGAATGACACTAGATTTTTTTACGGAGTTTTTCATGCTTTAACTTTATTGTGAATGTTGTCTCTGTTACAAAGGATCAACTAAAAGATCACTGAAAATTCACGATATAGCTAATGTGAAGAATTGACTAGCAGGGATGGTAGATATGATAAGGATATAGAACGAAGAGTGAACGCAGGAAATAGAGTAAATGGGGCTCTACTACTATTCTGGAAAATCAGAATGTGTCCAAAAAGGCACGTACGGCAATTCACAATGTTGTGTTAGCTCCTACTTTAATGTAAGGTAATTAAAGTTGGGTGAGGTAGAAGAAGCACGGGAGTAGAATAAATGCTGTAGAAATGCGGTCATTAAGGAGTATGTTAGGGCTGAATCTGAATGACAGAGTTAGAAATTGTGTGATAAGAGAAGAGTGTGGTTTGCAAGATGATGTTGTGACTAGAATTAAGAAAGGAATGCTTCGGTGGTTTGGTCATGTAGAAATAATGAATGAGGAAAGAGTGACAAAGCAAATTTATGTTGCAGAGATGACCGGCAGAGTCGGGAAGGGACGCCTTAAACGAAAGTTTATCGACCAAATTGGCGATATATTGAAAATGGGCCAAATTAAGAGTACCCTTAACCGACGAGCGTGTATATGGTATATGGATTTGTCCAAAAAGGCACGTACGGCAATTCACAATGCTGTGTTAGCTCCTACTTTAATGAAAGGTAATTAAAGTTGGGTGAGGCAGAAGAAGCACGGGAGTAGAATAAATGCTGTAGAAATGCGGTCATTAAGGAGTACGTTAGGGCTGAATCTAAATGACAGAGTGAGAAATTGTGTGATAAGAGAAGAGTGTGGTTTGCAAGATGAGGTTGTGACTAGAATTAAGAAAGGAATGCTTCGGTGGTTTGGTCATGTAGAAATAATGAATGAGGAAAGAGTGACAAAGCAAATTTATGTTGCAGAGATGACCGGCAGAGTCGGGAAGGGACGCCTTAAACGAAAGTTTATCGACCAAATTGGCGATATATTGAAAATGGGCCAAATTAAGAGTACCCTTAACCGACCAGCGTGTATATGGTATATGGATTTGTCCAAAAAGGCACGTACGGCAATTCACAATGCTGTGTTAGCTCCTACTTTAATGAAAGGTAATTAAAGTTGGGTGAGGCAGAAGAAGCACGGGAGTAGAATAAATGCTGTAGAAATGCGGTCATTAAGGAGTACGTTAGGGCTGAATCTAAATGACAGAGTGAGAAATTGTGTGATAAGAGAAGAGTGTGGTTTGCAAGATGAGGTTGTGACTAGAATTAAGAAAGGAATGCTTCGGTGGTTTGGTCATGTAGAAATAATGATTGAGGAAAGAGTGACAAAGCAAATTTATGTTGCAGAGATGACCGGCAGCGTCGGGAAGGGACGCCTTAAACGAAAGTTTATCGACCAAATTGGCGATATATTGAAAATGGGCCAAATTAAGAGTACCCTTAACCGACGAGCGTGTATATGGTATATGGATGTGGAGGAGACGAGAGATGTGTGTCAGCATCATGCCAAATGGACGTCCATAGTCTCTGCCTATCCCTCTGGGTGACAGGCGTGAGTGTTTATGTATATATGTATATGAATAATCGACTATCGAAATAACTGGCTTTTAGCTGAGAAGGTTATTTCCATACCATTTTAAAAATGTTGTCTGCCTTTTTGTCTGTCCGCGCTAATCTTCGGAATGGATGAACCAATTGTAATGAAAGATCATAAACAGATAGAGGGTAATCCCAGGAGCAACCTAGCCTATATTTTATCCGAAAGAGGGAGATTTTCTTTTAAATCTAAAAATTGAGAAAATGAATGGTCTTTGACGTTTAAATCTAAATAATACCAAATAGATAGATCAAATGCTTGTAATTAATAAAATTAAACCCCAACTCAAGCACACCAATGTAATTGTATAAGTTCTTTCTACGTACTCGTAGATCAAAACAAAAATTGATAATAATAAGCTGAAGGTAGCCGTGTTTAATTCATCATCATCATCATTACAGGCCTTCACAAGTCCACTGCTGAACACAGGCCTCCCCCAAGGAATGCCACAAAGCACGGTCCTGAGCCACCTGCATCCATCGACTTCCTGCATGTCTCACCAGGTCATCACTTCATCTAGTGAAGGGTCGCCCTAATTTTCGCCTACCGGTACGAGGCTGCCGCTCGAGAATCTTTCTTCCTCATCGGTTGTCGGTTCTTCGAGCTATATGTCCGGCCCATTGCCACTTCAGCTTACTAATTCGTTGGGCTATGTCGGTCACTCTGGTTCTACTGCAGATATCCTCATTTCTAAGTTTATTCCGCAGAGAAACCTCGAGCATAGCCCTCTCTATAGCTCGTTGAGTGACTTTGAGCTTTCTCATACGGTCTGCAGTGAAAGACCACGTCTCAGATCTGTAAGTCATCACTGGCAACACGCACTGGTTGTACAATTTCGTTTTCAGGTTTTGAGGTATGTCTAACGAGAAGATGTGTCGTAGTTTCCCGAACGCTGACCAGCCGAGTTGAATCCGTCGATTGACCTCTCAGTCGAAGTTGGATTTACCTTGTCGGACTATTTGTCCCAGGTAAATATACT
Organism: Parnassius glacialis; assembly: GCA_033319125.1. Classification (NCBI taxonomy): domain Eukaryota; kingdom Metazoa; phylum Arthropoda; class Insecta; order Lepidoptera; family Papilionidae; genus Parnassius; species Parnassius glacialis. Next base: position 23,972,304 of record JAVANC010000019.1, read on the forward strand.
CGTCAACAACTTCAAACTTAGTGCTCCCAACAACTACCGACATAGATGTGACATATGGACGTTAAACATGATTTTTGTTTTGTCCATGTTCATCTTAAGACCTATCCGTTGGGAGACACTATTGAGGTCATTGAACATTAAGCACTATGTTCAATGACCTCAATAGTGTCTCCCAACGGATCTCCAGCGATTCTGCCATAAGGACTATATGGTCGGCAAATCGAAGGTGAGTGATGTACTCGCCATTGATGTTAATACCGCATCCTTTCCAGTTCAGTAGCTTGAAAACGTCTTCCAATGCAGCGGTGAAGAGTTTCGGGGATATAACGTCACCCTGTCTTGCACCTATCTGCAGTTGGTTAGGTTTCGTATTCTAATTCTGTACTCGGATAGCCGTCGTAGCTCTACTGTACAATCACTTCAGCACTTCGATATATCGACAGTCAACTTGGCACCGCTGAAGGGACTGCAGCACTGCCCAAATTTCGACGGAATCAAAGGCTTTCTTATAGTCCACTTACGCCAAACATAGTCGCAAATTGTACTCCTCGAACTTCTGTAAAATATGACGAAGGGTGTGTATGTAGTCCATGGTGCTAAAGCCTTTTCGGAAACCGACATGTTTGGGAGGCTGCAAGTCATCAAGTCTGCGTGCGAGACGATTCGTAATGACTCTCGAAAACAGCACGTAGGCGCGGCAGAAGGGAAATCGGTCTGTAGTTCTTCAAGAGAGCGTTGTCACCTTTCTTGAAGAACAAGACAACCGCACTTCTGCTCCACGCCTCCGGAGTAGTGCCACACAGTGGAGGACGGAATTAAAGAGCTTCTGAAGAACTTCAAGTACCGGTTTTCTGCCCGCTTTCAAAAGATCCGCTGTAATTCCATCCTCTCCCGGGGACTTGCAGTGTTTAAGGTGCTGAAGAGCCATTCTAATCTCATTGAATAAAACTACTTTTACGGATTTTATCGCGTTTAATTAGATTATTTTATATTCCCGACGTTTCGGTTGCTTTCCAACAACCGTGGTCACGGGGGACATTCTTATATCGCTCAGACTGACGTACGGGATATGTTTGGAATAGTGTCGGATAAGACTCGCTCTTGGATCGTTACTCACACTTGCATGTGGCTTCAACGATGACGTGTACAGCTGCCCATAGAACCTCTCAATCTCACTCAAAATCTCAGGTGTCCCGGAAACGATGCTGCCACATTTGGTCTTCAGCTTTGACAGTTGGCTCTTTCTGGCATACAGATCTCTGGCAAAGACTTTGGAGCCTTGGTTCCGCTCGATCGCTTCTTCAATACAAGCTGTATTGAAGTTGCGCAAGTCCCGCCGTATGCATTTGGAGATCTGTCTGTTGTCAGTTGCCTGTATTCTGTCAAATCTGTTGAAGAATGTAGCTTCATCTCCCGTCTAACAGCCATGAGATTAAAAATGTGATGGGAGAGTTTTTGTGTTCTTCTGCGGCGGGTCTTGCAGAACTTAGCTCCGACCGCATGGACAGTTTCCACGAGCTTGTCATTCATATCGTCCACTTTATTGCAGTCTTCTAGGCACTGAAAACGGTTTTGTAACTCGAGCTGAAAGGTTTCGGAACTTTGGAACAGAGCACGAGAGGGACGGAGCGTTGACTTCATTAGACGAGACCTCTCCAACTTAACGTTTAGGTTCAGTGTGCCTCTGACCATTCGGTGATCGCTACCAGTTTTCATCCTCGCGATCACGGAGACATCATTGAACAGTTGTCGTGTAGTCGTCATAATGAAGTCAATCTTATTTTTTTCGAACCGTCGGGGATTAACAAGGTCCACTTCCTGTGGGGCCGCTTGTGAAAGAAAGAATTCATCATAAAGAGTCCCTATTTCTCCATAAAGTCGGCCAGCTGCTGGTCCCTTGGGTTCCGTTGCCCTATTCCAAATTTTCCTACTTTTAGTCACCGTTCTCTCTTGTGCCTAGTTTTGCATTGAAGTCTCCCATTAACATCGTTTAGTGGATTTTGGAGGAATGCATGGCTCTAAAGATATCCTCATACATTTCCTCCACCTTCTCATCGGGATGTGCCGAGGTTGGTGCGTAAACCTGTATGACCTTCAGCGAATACCGTTTGGTGATTCTGAGTATAAGGTACGCAACTCTCGTCGACACACTCCCGATCTTTACAACGTTGTTAACGTGAGACTTGTGGACGATAAATCCAACACCTCCTTGGGACAGATGGTCGCCCTCCCGGTGATAGAGCAAGTTGCCGGATTCGAGGATTACCGTGTCCTCCCCCTCTCTTCGGACCTCGGATAATCCTATAATATGCCAGCGTACCTTCTCCACGATCTTCTCGTCAGTCTTCAGGGTGCGTGCGTTGTATGTTGCCAGGTCGAGTCGTTTTAGATGGCAACCGAACCTCCACCGGAGATTCATAGCACCCCCTGCCCCGCCGTTACCATGGTCGCCACCGTAGCCAGGAATAGCGGAGCTGCCGTGGACTGGGGCCCGTCTCTTTGTTGATCTCATAATTGGGGGGGGGGGGAGGTATTTGCCATAGTTGCCAAGCTTTGCGAGCGGTTTGGCAACCGCAGTTTTTTTATTGTACTTTTGCTGTTATCAGTAAGATGCTGCTGCCCATCTCCTGCCTGTTTCCTTTTATCGCCTTTTACGACACCCACGGGAAGATATGGGGTAGTGGATATTCCTAACCGCCACTACACGGCTCTTTTGTAAAATAGTGTTATAAAAAATCAAGTAATGATTTTAAAACTCGTGGGAATCCTTTAAATATGAGAAGTGAAATAGTTCGAGGATATCCTCGAAATATTTGAACTAGTTATTAGAATACATCACTTGGAAACGTCTTCAATTTCCCAAATAGCCGAGAACATTGTTAATTAGTTTACTCATTCGCTGTTTGACTTTATTAACTCAACAGTAAAACAAATTTACAACAAGGTTAACTCTGAATGATAGGATGAGAAATTTTATAACAAAAGATAAGTGTGGTTTGCAAGAAAACGTTGTGACTAGGATTAAGAAAGGAATCCTTCGGTTGTTTGAAAGAATAAATGATAAAAGAGTGACAAAGTGAAGCAATATGGAAATAGATTTAGAAAGTTTATTGACCAAATTGGTAATATTTAGAAGATGGACCAAATTAAGAGTACCCATAACCGTCGAGCTTGTATGCGTATATTGTACATGGATGTGAAAGAGGCGAGAGAGGTGTGTTAGGCAAATCGAAGTCCTTAGTCTATGCCTACCCTCTGGGTAACAGGTGTACGAGTTTATTATAAAGACCAATTTTATCTGTTTATAAATTTATTTACTTTATTATCACTATAAAATATAGGTGTAAAATAGATTGGTTGCTTTATGGCATTTCCGAGTCTTTGTGTTCAGTGCTTTATGATAGTTAACCCTAATGAAGGAAGCAAAATGTTGATTAAAGTTTGAAATAAGTATGTAGCTTCGATATGTGACAAAGAAAATAGTTGTAGCCTAAGATCATTGGGAAGCAGAAGGGGAATATGTTAGGAATATGTTAGGGGTGTATGCTTCTTAATGTCACTGGCAAAAATTATAATATTCAGGGACTTGAAGTCGAAATGGAAAATTTCATAGGAGCAAAATTTTAAAAATAAACAATTTATTATTTTGTATTTTGCATAAAATATCTGCGAATTAAAAATACCGCGAAAATTAAAAACGTAGACATTTTTGTTATTAGGGGTGCCCCCTAATAACAAAAATGTCTACGGGACAATCAGTCCGTACATTAATTTGTTCTCATTTTCCTGATTCGAGTTCATAATATATTTCTTTATATTTAACATGATGTCGCGGAACATTATTGTTAATTGTCATTTGTGTAGTCAACGAAGCCTACGAGTGGAGTCACGCGTGTAGTTTACGAGCAATATTCTAGCCTAATTTATACAGAGATAACAATATTAGCAAGCCGTTGTTACGTGACTTTAGGCATAAATAAAGTTTCCGTGCGTATTCACTGCCTTAATAAATATTATGACAATGTTAAGGACAACTAAGTAAAATATATTTTAATGTTAAATTTCGGCAAATAAAACAAAAGTCAATGATGAATTAAAGTACTTAGTAGATAAGTTTCACTCTTGATTCATTTTAGTACTTACGGAAATAGCAAGAAATTAATTTAACTTTTTTGTTCCCTAGTTAATATTTTGGCTTATTTCATTTTCAAACTCAGCATAAAATCTATCTTCATTAATTTGTAAAAAATCATAGGGGATTTGACATTCCCTTTTAGTTTTGTAAAATGGAATTGAGTTCAACTTATTTTAAGATGTTTTAGTATCAATTACAAGCATCATAATTAAAAAAAATAGTAAAATCGAAAAAGTTTTTATCACAAGAAATGAGCCAGGCAAAACTGAGAATGGAGATTATTGTTATTGGAGAACGTAACCCAAGGGGGCAACAACTGGATAACTTCATGGAGAGGAAAGGTCTCTGTATGATGAATTCCTTCTTTCAGGAGCGGCTCCAGATAAGTGGACCTAGATAGCTCCGACGGTTCTACACTAAACGGGCCATTTAGTGTATTCATGCCATTTAAAATGCCATAAATATCTGCCATTAATGACGACTGAATGGCAACTAACTAACTAACAGGCAGCGATCACCGAATGGTGAGACTGAAATTTTGTAGTGTAGCCCCCCGACAATATATTATGTATATGTGTGTTAAAGTTGAATAAGGACTAGTCTAATTAAAGTTCTAGAAGAAACAAAACGCCTCTCTTATTAATATCCTTCTGTGGGATAAAGAAAGGACTTACTTTAATCAAGTGTCTGGTTCACTGATACCACAATTCACCACCAAAATGTTCATAAATGGCGGGCACGTGCCACACAATTATCAGTTCTTATTACTGCAATCACTGCCTCTTTTTTAGTTTAATTATTTTAGCGCGTCGAATTATTGATGCGAGGTTAGGATAAACGTCATAATTTTGATGAAATCCTTTTAAGGATTTTTGCGGAAGTAAAGCGCACAGGCGCGTTATCAACGCGGTGATCGATCATAGACTGAAGAGGTGGGGAGCAATCGGAAGTGGGAGGGCTGCCAATGTGTGTGAGTGAATGAGAGATTAGCGAATGTAATAGTAGAATAATAATAGTAGAATGAGTGTATGCATAAAATGGCCAATCCACTTCCTATATTACACCTTAACGTTAAGTTGAAAAAGTCATGTCTAATGAAATCAATGCTCCGTCATCCTCGAGCCTTAATCCGAAACCCCGAAAACTTACAGCTTGAATAAAAAAATCGTTTTCAGTGCCTAGACGATTGCAATACAGTCAACGATATGAATGACAACATTGTGAAAACTGTTTGTGCGGTCGGAATTAAGTTCTGCCAGCATACACGCAACTGAACAAACTGATATAAAAATGCATGGGGCAAGACTTACGCAACTGAAATACAGCTCGCATAGAAGAAGTGATCGAGCGGAAACAAGGCTCCAGTTCTTCGTTTCTTCGTTTCCGGGACACCTGAAATTTTGAGTGAGATTGAAAGGTCATACAGAACGCTGTACATCTTATCTAGATGGAGTGACGACCTGGTAAGCTACAGGAAGTCGATGTATTCAGGTGGCTCAAGATTGTACTTTGTGACATTCCTTGGGGGAGGCTTATGTTAAGCAGTGGACTTGTGAATGGCAGTAACTGAATTAAGTTAATGGTTTGAGCTAAATGGTGGCATGTGTGAGAATTTATCGTCCTATTTCATCACGTGAATGTCGTAAGAGATGATTAAAGAAAATGCCAGATAGATCTCGTGATTTTCGATAGATGGCGGTGTAAAAACTCCTCACACTGGTACTGCAATCGCTAATCCGATTAAAGGACAGCGAATTACAGTACCTAAATAAATACTTTTACATGGTAGTGTAAAGCTTCAACTATGTTATGGTTGTAGCGTGAATGGTTTGGCTCAACCGGATAAGGAATATATAATAATGCTCTCACAGAATACCAGTGTAAGATAACAGCTTAATGCTGCTGTGTATCGCATGGTGAGGTTCATTTTACTGGATCGCATCTGCATTTTGATTCTAAATTGATTATTAATGTAGATGTCTATGGAACACAGTATTCACTTACCATCAGGTGGACTGTGTGCTAATTCGTCATCCTTATTCTATAAAAACACTTTTTCATTTCTCGCTGGTATATCAAATGAGGTTATATAGGCTGTGCTGGCAATCAAATTCAGGGCCGTGGGTTGTGATGAAATCAGTAGAGATATGATAGTTCTTTTTTCTGTGGCAACCCCGGTGACAAGACGTTGTAAAATAATTGCTCCCAACTATTTTAAAAAATTAAATATTGTAAACTAATAATATCCACCTCAATTTTGAGTTACAGTTGCTAAATACGACTTATTTGTATTTGTGAAATAAGTAAAAGTTAGAAGTACCTATTTTAATTACATATATTGTGTTTAGTGTTCCAACCAAAAGTAACAGCTGTAACGAACATCGTTTAAACTTATTGTAAGTGTAATTCTTGTTATCCCTTTAAAATTTCAAGATTTACCTATTAAGTAAGTGTTGTTGTGGATTTCATTTTGGATTATTTACATGATAATTTAATTTGAGATCTGTAAATAAGCCCATACATCTAGACATTTGCTTACTCTGCTTCTTTGGTTTTCTTTCTTTGTTTTCTTTTCCTATTTAAATTTAATAGTAAAATGAATACACGCAACGCCAAAACGCGCTAATTGGAGAACCAACTTCAAATGGCGCTTCGAGAACTTAAGGCGTCAAAGGAGCAGTGTGAGCTGTTAATTAAAGAAATGGATGACAATGAAAAGTAAATAATAAATATAATTGCTAAAAATACTGAGCTAAAAAGTGACATGGTTAAGTTGCATAAAGAATGTACATTTGTTACAAAAGAAAGGGATCAACTTCAGAGAACAGTCGATGAGTTTGACCAATGCAGCAAGGAATATGAGGAATCTCTCAAATTAATTGCTGCATTGCAGTTATAGTTAAGTGAGGCTAATGAGCAGATTGTGCAATTAAAACATTACATAGATAACATGAAAGCGTCCCAAACTCAAAGTCTGTTCAATGAGCTCATAGAATGTGAATCTTCTAAATCTAAAGCATTGCAACCCTCCACAACAATCGATTTAACTGGTGATGATTATGTCATATCAAGAACAGCAGCAAGGACTACCTGCAGTAGAAGAAAATTAAAGAAATATATTTAAAAATAATATATATATATATATATTAGAAAACTAAAAATTTGTAACTAAAATTAATGCTAAAAATTATATAAATTTATGCAAAGAAAAGCAAGAACTAATTAATAAACGCCACCTCATACCACCTCAGTTGAATATATTTTATATATTCAACTGAGGTGGTAAATATGAATTACTGTAATGAGATTGATATAGAGTGTCTAAATCCAACAATTTTATCACTTAAAAGCTCTCTACAAATTGTATCAAATAAATATGCATCGGCTCAAGATGAGATAAAAGAACACATATTGGCCATGAATGATCTGGTAAAATCATGTAAATATAATGAGGAGCGTTTTGACTCCTTAATAAAAAATCAGAGTGAGTATCAACGCTCCATATCAGGTTCATCGGGGACAATATATATAAATAACAAAGTAAACAGTAAGGCCTCATTATTTTCACCTACACTATGACAGTGCCATGACAAAGGATATAAGCTTAAAAAGTAATGTAAATATTGAAAATAAATAAAGTTATTATGTATTGTGATGATATAGACAAAAATTTGGGCGTGATGTTAAATAACTGTTTAAAGGACATCTGATCAGTAATTATTGCATGCCTTGAGCATCCTTGAGTCATATAATGAAGAAAGTTTTAGCTAGTAAATTTTGTCCTAATAGCACATTAATAATTCTTGTTGGGAGAAGAGGCAATGTAAACAAAAATCAATTATTAAAATATATTGACAATCTAAATACTTTAAATGTACATAAAATTTTTTTTTTTTGGAATCACAATATATGGGTATAAAAAGGGTTATTATAATATTTTTAAAAGAAAACTATATGAGCATATCCGTAGCCTACAAAGTTGAATCAACTTACTTTATATGTTAATAGTTATTTATATATACATTTATTGAGATGTAGATATATATATATATATATATATATATATATATATATATATGTGTGTAAATGTGTGTATTTATTTATATATGTATATGAATTATATGTATTTTATATATGTGTATATTTTATGTATGTGTTGCATGTACATTTATTTGAACTGAATAATATCATGACAACTTAACTGCCCAAACTCACTTTCTGTTCTACCCAAGGTTAGCTGGTAGAGAATGCCATATAGCATTAAGCTCGCCTTTTGTACAAATATTTGGTGCAAAAAAGAATAAATAAATAAATATTAAGGAATTTATGGATGATAATAACCCCTGGACATGAGCTGATCGCTACCAAGCTATTTCCAATTTGTTGTGTTGTTAATTTGTGTAACATACATGATTGTAAGCTGTTTTTTAAAAAAGTCCCGCTGGGTTTCTTGCTGGTTCTTCCCAGGACAGAGGTTTTTTTCTGAACCAGTGGTAATCCAACAAAAGGGTGACTTATAATAAGTATTATTTATAATCTATATTTAATAAAATAGTTTCTGTTTCTGTTTCAGTTAACATATTAGAGTATCTTCTACCAGCTGTAACGCATATTATACATCTTTCTCTGGACTCTGGATAGAATCCAATCCTTTGAAAAAAGGGCTATGTTCGTCCCTCTTAAAGTTTCAAACCACTTACTACCATTTTCGTCCCATATATATCTTGCCCTTTCTTTCCAAAGTTTTAGAGGTCCGTGTATATAAGCAAATCTCCAATTTCATATCCAAAAATAACTTACCGAGTGCTTATCAGTCTGATTTTCTCCGGTCACAATGCAAACAATGCTTTGCCAAAGCTACTGAGGATATAAAACACGCAGGGGATATCAAGAAAGTAACAGTGATGTGTTAGTACACTTTTCTAACGATTTTAACACATTTCACCACGATTTACTCATATGTACACATAAAACTTAAATTTGCTCCCTCGGTTTTGGAATGGTATTCATCTTATCTTCGCGGCCGCCAGCAATCAGTCCACGTAAGGAAGGAGACTTCCTGGTGGTTAAGTCTTGGTTCTAGTGTGTTACAAGGCGGAATTCTATCTTCAATATTATTTTCAATTTTCATTAACTACATATCCCCCGTCATTGATTGTTCGTACCGTCTGTATGCAGACGACTCCAGAAGTATGCGGAGATATCCGGCTGCATAAATTTATCATGTAGATTATCGATAGATAATATACATGCTAAATGATGCTATCGCTGAACTAAGCTATACTTTGAAAGCCATTTATGACCGGTCATCGCGTTTTGGCATTTCTTTCAAGCAATGCTTGTTGGCAGCTCAAGAATGCTGGCAAAAAATGACGTCAGTTGCTTGCCACACGTATTTTATAATGACAATTTGAGCCCGTTCTCTGACTGGGTAAAAACCTGGGGTCCTAGGGAAAAACAAGTCATTGATGTCAGCCGTAAAGTCACTGCTGCCTTAAAGTCGCTCTACTGTCGGAAAAACTTTCTTCCATACATCAATCAAATCAACATCAAATCAAAATCATCAAAATCTTGTCAATAGGCTTGAGCGCCTTCTTAATAAAAGGTTTATTTAAGGCCTTCGAAAATATGACCATATCTCTAAATCGTGCAATCTGTCACGAAATATAATTTTTTTATCAGTAGCGTTTAGTGTAGTAGAGTTTAGAAATAAGTTATACCTCTTTTTAAAGAGAATATTTTACTCTTTACTCTTGTCATACAAATTTTGAAGGTAAAGTGGAAAATTTTGGAGGAAACTAAACTTTGAAGAAAAAAAAATCGTTAAATGACAAAAAAATGTTCATATTTCATGGCAGCTTGCACGGAAACTATAAGTAAAGAGGTTGATAGAAAATTATTCAAGGATTATTTCGTACCTGCACACTTTTCATGAACCTTGTACGGTTTTCTTTAAAATTGAAGAAAAAACCGCGCTTCGGGACTCATTTTTGGGTGCGGTGGTGACGTACACCCGGGAGGAGGAGGGAGAGTGAATAAAATTTAACTTCGCTCTATATCGTACATATGCCGATAGATAAAAGTACTCCATTAATTTTGCCAATTTTTCAGCTAAAATTATTGCACTATAAGTCCGCCCTTTGTGACCGTTATGGTTAAAACAATAAAGTTTTTAAATAAAAAAAAAAATTAAATATATTATAGTCTATTAAGTGGGTATTTCAAGATGTTAAAGCGGGCTCCTTTATAGGAATTTTTATACAAAATATTATTAATAAAAAAAGTCCTTTCATAAGGCTAATAAGTTTAACTATATATTTCATATACAAATTATTTTCTATAACACAATTTATCAGAATCCGTGTAAACGCTTATCCTTTTAAACTACTTCTTAATATATAATAAATAGAAAATAGTGATTTATGAAACTAACCCAGGGTTTAATCATTTTCACAAGGCTTTTGTGTAGTAAGTATATTATACACAAAAGGCTTTTAATGCGAGCTTTTATTTTCCTTAATTATTGTTTTGTAAGTCTAAGAATAGTCGTTATTATACATTTCAAACCCTTTTGTTTTACTAATGTAACCTTAAAGGTTTTATTTTTGAAAACAATGAAGTAATCTACAGAAACCTTAGTTGTTTTCGTTTCGTTTATAAATATTATATTTACGTAAATTTTGACATGCATTTGAAATGAAATCATAACAACAAATTTTTGTTAATCTCTTTGACAAATCATCATCATCATCAGAGTTCGTTGCTGAATTTAATCCCCTCATAACAAGGATTGTCATAAAGCATGGTGAGATACCGTGCGGTTGCGGTGTAAGAATATTCACTACCCCATATCTTATCATGAGTGTCGTGAGAGGCAGCAGAACAAAATAAATCCGGAGATGGGCAGCAGCATCTTCCTAATAATGAGTAAAAATAAAAAACTGCGGTTGTCAATCCGCAACTATGGTAAATATCCATCCTATGAGGCAATCTATGGGGGAGGCCTATGTTCAGCAGTGGACTTCAGTAGGATGTAATAGTAACGGTGAGCCACCTGCACTGCTGTCGTCACTCCATCACTAGATGGAGTGTAGGTGCTTAACGATAAGATGCTGCCGGTTGAAAACCTTTCTTCCCCATCGGTCAAGTTTGATTTTACTACAAATATTCTCATAACGAAGTCTATTACGTAGAGAAACTCCAAGCAGAACCCATTGCTTGCCAAGCGACCTTGCGTTTTCTCATACGACTTGCAATGACGTCTTGGACTCAGATAAAATATCATTACTGGCAACACGTACTGTTTTTTTTTAAATTTGAGGTAAGTTTTGTTTATCATATTATCTGCGTAAATTTTAACATTAATTTTTAATTGAATGTAACTAATTTTACAGATTTTATCGTGTTTAATTTCAACATATTTTTAATTATTCCTGACGTTTTAGGTAATTTATAGCACTCACCACTGGCCAGTAGCATAATTCGAAATAAGTTAAAATTGTACCTTATAAAATTCTTAAAAGTACTATAATTTAATGTGTAGTTTTCGTATAAATATAAGAAATCATGATTATGCACGGGGTAGTTTTCTGTGTAGATTGTTGCCTCAGATGATTGAATCTGTGTTTGTAGATTCGAATTCGAACGTGCGGAGTTTAGTACTCGTGCTCTTTTTATACGCTTTACTATTAATTTCTCCAGCATATATGTACATACATACATATGTATGTATCTCTGTATAATCTATAATTTTGAATTTTGAAACACAAAAATGACTATTATCTTAATGACAATGTCACTAGGATCATCACATCTAATGACAAGGTCTTGACCATTGCGTGCTAAAAAGCTGATTTAAATGTACTTAACTTATCTTCACGCACAATCCCTGACGGGGTAGCCAGAGAGAACAGATCGCCAAGTGTCACGATCCTTACATACCTCTTTCGCTTCTTTCAGATTCATTGTCTTCTTCATACATGCACGTCTAGGTATCCGAGTACTCTTGACCTCCCCTCTTCGAGCAGTTTGCTCACATGGTCTTCGAAAGTTAGTCTCGGTCTACCTCGACACCTTTTAATATTAACTTTCGCGCTATATATTTTCTTCACCATTCGGTCTTCACTCATACGCTCAACGTGCCCAAACCATCGAAGCACGCCCTTATCAATTTTTGTGATAAGGTCATCTTTCAAACCTGCCATATTGCGAATCTCTTCGTTTCACTTTCGGTCGGCCATGGTAACGCCGCACATTTTACGAAGAGATCGCATCTCCACTGCATTCAACTTGCTTTTATGCTTCTTCTGGCATACCCAGATTTCGCTGCCATATAACAAAAGTATTGCAAGGCGTGCACTCTTCACTACGCCTTGCCTTTTGACTAACGCAGTCAAGGCACCATTGACTTTGTTCCCAGCAGCGACACGCCTGTCCACATCTAAATCACATCTTCCATCCCGGCTAAAAGCACTCCCCAAGTATACAATTTCATTTACCTGTTCTAGACATTCCTGATTTACCCATATTTCGCACTTCGTTCTCTCTTCGTCCCTTTCAAATACCAGAACCTTAGTTTTATTAGCATTTAAATGTGTTTATTTATAATCAATAATTAAAAATATTAATGGGGTTTTGATTACAATGTATAAATACGTAATGACTTTTTATTGTTAACTACTGAACCAAGGTTTTTGAAGTGTAATGAAGTAAAAAATGTGCACGCTATGCAGTTAAATTTAACATTGCAGTTTCTTTTGTAAGATGAATTTTTATATTCTCTTGGCAAATTGGTATAATTATAAAATTGCAGCAAATGTTTCGCTTATTCAAAGTAACCTTATGCGCATTGCTGTATGATCCATTTCGAAAATGAAATTTACAAAAGCGAACATACATCTCTGAAAGCTTTTTACTTTGGTTCGACGAGACTCAAAGCGTTGAGAGAACTGTAGATTATTTTAATCAAGTTATTGGATTTATTTTTATAAAATTTCCAATTGAACAAACCATCTCATCGTTCGTAGAACCTAGCGCGCAGCCACTTTTTTGTATATGAGTTAAAATAAACTGAATTACCAAACGAATGCTTTAGAATCAGCTAGATAAAGGATGGTCAGATGTTGATCTACCGTTTTTTACGGATCCGTACCTCAAAAGGAAAAAACGGAATCCTTACAGGATCACTTTGTTGTTCGTCTGTCTGTCTGTCTGTCTGTCAAGATCCTTTTTCTCAGTAATGCGTGCAGGTATCAAGCTGAAAGTCATAACAAATACTCAAGTCCTTTCCAAATACAACAAGTACTGTCCCTTAGAGCTGTGAAAAAATCAACGCAATCAAAAGATACAACCATTTATGCCGTAAATTTTCGACATTTGCAAGGGAATTAAAACCTACAGGGTACTTCCCGTGAACTCATATTCTTGAAATTTGGTACGAAGCAACGTTTTATAGCACAGATAAAGGAAAAATTGCGAAAAGCATAAATTTTTAGTTACATCATATAATAAAAATACTTTTAATAATTTTAAACTTATATACCTAGAGATTTGTTCGGAACCCTCGGTGCGCGAGTCCTACTCGCACTTTACCGGTTTTTTTAATATAAGATTGGGTGACAAATGAGCACACAGTCCACCTGATGGTAAGTGGTTGCTGTGACCTATAGACATCTACATCTGTCCTCATTAAAAAATCAAAATGCAGATGCGTTGTTACCCGTGAGGACTAAGATGGAATGCCTCTTTTCCAGTAATAAGGGTCACCGTTCTCCACACTCACCATACGAAACACAGCAGTGTTAAGTCGCTATTTTACGCTGGTATTCTGTGAGAGCATGGTCTTTCCCCGGTCGAGCCGACCCATTCGTGCTACAACTATACTACTAATATAGTTGCAGCATGACTCTACCACGTATAAAACCAACCAATACCTTACTACCTACTGCTATAAACTATTATATTATATACTATAACTACCTTACCAATTTCTACAATTTTCCAACGTTCTCTTGTGTAGAAGCCATTGTAGGCCGTGTGGAGCGTGAGTCTTCATCGCAGGCGGTTCTGCCTTGTTTAAATTTAAAGCACCAGTATGCCACTGTAGAATTAGATGGAGCATTATCTGTCAAAGACTGCAGTTCTTTAACAACACTTTTTGTAAAAAATGCATTAAGCCTGAATTTTTTTCGCACGAAGTTTGAGTTTCTCCATTTTGCACAGTGTTGCGCGCTACGATTAATACATGGCACATAACGACACTAGTTATCACTAGCGCCCTCTAGTATCGAGTAGCAGAACTAAGAGCGTCAAGAACATTCCAGAAATTTCCATGGAGGAACTTTCTAGAACTATTGACACCTAGTTTTGACACCAATTTTGTATTGTTATTAGTATGGTTTTAAGTGTAATTAGTGTTCGTAATTAAAGTGTCAATTTTGGTAATTCACTCGGCTTTTAACTGTCTCGAACCCCAAGCTCGTAACAATTGGTATCAGAAGTGGGATCAAATCATGCCGATTTTACCAAAAGACGACACGGAGGGTATCCGTTTCCGAAGTCAACGCCAACAGGAGACCGGCCAGAGACGTTTTGGTGGTGCAACAACGCAGACGTCGGAGGGCCAGCTGCCGACCACGGAGGCCGGCCCGTCAGCAGCTCCTGCATCTGCAGTACCTGATTTAGGTGCTCTGATAATGATGCTGCAAAAGCAGGCCCGCCTAAGGGGGGAAAAGGCCCGCCGACAGGAGGAACAGGCTCGCCGACAGGAGGAATAGGCCTGCCGACAGGAGGAACAGGCTCGTTGGTTGGAAGAGCAGCTGCAGCGTGGTATGTAAGAGCAGATGCTCCTCTTGAAGGACCTTCACGCTACCTTCGGGAAAGAGATAAGGGAGGTAAAGGATAGGGTTGCTCAACATGACAACCGCCTGTCGGAAGCTGCAACCCAAATCAACCAAGTCAACAATCGGGTTGACAACGTGATGGCTGACGTGAACGAAATGCTGGACGACCTCAAACTTGGGGATGGAATTACAGCTCCCGTAGTAGCTACAACACCTTCGCTACGTGGATTCAAAGTGCCATCGTTCGACGGGACTTCTTCCTGGTTGGCCTACAAAATCTAGTTCGTATCTGTCATGAAGGCGAACGGCTGTAATAAAAGTCAGGCCATGACTGCTCTCACCCTAGGCCTGCGCACAGGCCTTAACTGTTCTGGAAGCTCTCGGTAAGGAAGTGACTCGGGCAGCTCTTTGAGGCGTTGAAAGCGAGATATGGCGACGCTCACCTGGAACACGTCTTTCATGTACAGTGATCGCACATCGCGTGGAACGCAGCAACGAAAAACTGCAGCAGTGGGCCCTTGAGGTGGAGAAGCTGCATCTAAAAGCATACCAGTTTGCACCTGCACTCATTGTAGGGAACCTGGTGCAGACATTCATTGACGGCAACCACGACCTTGAAGTCAGAGCTGCTGTGAAGCTCGGGCACTACGAGACGCTTAAGGACGCGTTGGCCAATGCACTGGAAGTGGAAGCGGTGCGGCAGAATCATCATTACCATCGCGTCAGGCAGGTTTCAGCAGCTACAGTTCGCGACCGTAAAAAAGGATACAGCCCTAGGTGCTACGGCTGTGGGGAATGGGGCCAATAATGCTTGGGACGAGCATGCCTTAGGAGGGGGCAGTGTTGCACGCCACGATTAATACATGATACATGACGACACTAGTTACCATTAGCGCCCTCTAGTATCGAGTAGCAGAACTATTAGAGTCAAGAACATTCTAGAAATTTCCATGGAGGAACTTTCTAGAACTATCGACACCTAGTCAATCGGGACCGATATGTATTCGAACATTCTAGAAGTTTCAAATGTAGAAGGTTCTGGAAACTACCTTAGACCCTATATAAGGCCGGTTTAGACCGCGACCGAGTCAGTATTGAATTGGCGGTACAAGCGAATACTTCGAAGCGAACTGAAACGAAATTCGCTTTCGTTTCAGTTCGCTAGCTTTCGAAGCGAAACTGCGAACTAAAGTGATCTGTAGTACAATTGTGTTTTGTTATTACTATGGTTTTAAGTGTAATTAGTGTCTGTAATTAAAGTGTCAATTTTGGTAATTCACTCGGCAGTTTTTAATTGTCTTGAACCCCAAGCTCGTAACAATACGAATTAAATTCCCGCCAAATGTGAAGTTATAAAAATAGCTATAGTTTTTAATTTAGTATTTTCTGGCCTTGCCTACTAACGAATTTAAGATTCTATACTCATTGCTAAATGTCCTTTTCTGTAAACTTATTAATCAACCTACAACGTGACTTGTAGGAATAAATCTAAAGTTTGGAGGGTGTCAGAGATTTGTCGCATTACCTTACGACCCAAAAATGTTAAAAGAATTATCTATTCTTGTTATTTCTTCATAATCGTCGGCCCGTTAAAATCTACTAGAAGACCTCTAGGGCTTGGGTGATTTGTTATAATTGCCATGGTTAGCAGACAGGTTGACGATCTCAAAACAAGGTGTCTCAAATCTGCCCGTAGCCAGTCTGGACATTTTATGTCTGGCTCTGAGGCAATAGATATCGTTAAGATGTCATATATCGAAAGCAATTAGATTTTTTGGGTTTCCCATAGTCTCTTCTTACATCATCAAAATCGGTCCAGCCATTTTAGAGTTTTTGCGAGACTAGAAAGATAATATAGAACGAATAAGGTAACCTCGGTGTTTAAGCCATTCATGCATTTAATCAGTTTTATGACAAAATTACTCCTTATAAGTATAACAATATCAATATTGTTTCTTTTCGAGTTGGAACAGCAGTATTTTAAAAAAAAGTATAGATTATAAAATATAATCAACCGGGTTCATAGTAATAATATTTCAAAACAAATACATTGCTACCAAAGATTTGCGAACAGCTTATATAAAGTAGGTAGGAAAAAATTACCTTACCGGTACATCAGAATTTCTATGTTAAACGAATATTTGAAGTGAATGGAATAAAAGAAGTTGAAAAAAATATTTGAAGAGACATTTTAATTTCAAAGTAAGAAGTCTTTTGAAGTTAATAAATTAAATTTGTTTTCTTATAAAGTTATTACATAGTAGAAGAGCTTATATTTATAAGAATACATTTTAACATTTTAAGCAAGCAATTCTACAAGAATTGCTTGTTTGAAATATTAATTTAAAAAAATTAGTCTTAGAACTTATGTTACAGTCAAAATTTATTTAAGTTTTTAAAATTAATTTTAAATTCAAAGTGGTTTTGACTGGTCAGTCAAAACCACTTTTGATCAGGCAAATATGGTTTTGACCGATGCCCTTAGTCAAAAACGGTTTCAACTGATTTTTGTAGTCAAAAGTGTATCAGAATACATGCATAATACTATAAGAAATAAGACAACGTCATCATCATTCATCATTACAGCCCTTCACAAGTCTACTGCTGAACCTAGGCCTCCCCCAAGGAATGCCACAAAGCACGGTCCTGAGCCACCTGCATCCATCGACTTCCTGCATATCTTAATAGGTCGTCACTCCATCTAGTGGGGGAACGCCCAACACTTCGCCTGCCGGTACGGGGCTGCACTCTAGAACCTTTTTTCCTCATCGGTTTTCGGTTCTTCGAGCTATATGGCTGGTCCATTGCCACTTCAGCTTACTAATCCTTTGGGCTATGTCTGTCACTCTGGTTCTACTGCGGATATCCTCATTTCTGAGTTTATCACGCAGAGAAACTCCGAGCATAGCCCTCTCCATATGACCTTGAGCTTCCTCATCCAGCCAGCAGTGAAGGACCACGTCTCAGTTCCGTATGTCATCACTGACAACACGCACTGGTTGTACAGTCTAGTTTTCAAGTTTTGAGGTATACCTGACGAGAAGATGTGCCGTAATTTCCCGAACGCTGCCCAACCGAGTTGAATCCGTCGATTGACCTCTCGGTCGAAGTTGGACCTACCTAGTCGGACTATTTGTCCCAGGTAAACATACTCGTCAACAACTTCGAGCATAGTGCTCCCAACAACTACTGGCATAGGTGTGACATGGACATTAAACATGATCTTTGTTTTGTCCATGTTCATCTTAAGACCTATCCGTTGGGTAGCACTATTGAGATCATTGAGCATAGTGATTAGGTCCTCCAGCGATTCTGCCATAAGGACTATATCGTCGGAAAATCGAAGGTGAGTGATGTACTCGCCATTGACGTTAATACCGTATCCTTTCCCGTCCAGTAGCTTGAAAACGTCTTCCAATGCAGCGGTGAAGAGTTTCGGGGATATGACGTCACCCTGTCTTACACCTCTCTGCAATTGGATAAGTTTCGTACTCTGGTTATGTACTCGAATAGCCATTGTAGCCCTACTGTACAAGCACTTCAGCACTTTGATATACCGACAGTCAAGTTGGCACCGCTGAAGGGACTGCAGCACCGCCCTAATTTCGACGGAATCAAGGGATTTCTCATAGTCTACATACGCCAGACATAGTGGCAAATTGTACTTCT
This sequence comes from Parnassius glacialis, assembly GCA_033319125.1. Taxonomy (NCBI): domain Eukaryota; kingdom Metazoa; phylum Arthropoda; class Insecta; order Lepidoptera; family Papilionidae; genus Parnassius; species Parnassius glacialis. The sequence goes on from JAVANC010000019.1 coordinate 23,990,949, forward strand.
CTGACTTCTGTACAATTTGCCGAAGGGTATATATGTGGTCTATGGTGCTAAAGCCTTTTCGAAAACCGGCTTGTTCGGGAGCTGGAAGTCGTCAAGTCTGCGTGCGAGACGATTTGTAATTACTCTCGAAAACAGCACGTAGACTCGGCTCAGAAGGGAAATCGGTCTGTAATACTTCAAGAGAGCGTTGTCGCCTTTCTTGAAGAACAAGACCACCGCACTTCTGCTCCACGCCGCCGGTGTAATGCCACCATGGAGGACGGAATTAAAGAGTTTCTGAAGGACTTCAAGTACCGGTTTTCCACCCACTTTCAGAAGCTCCGTTGTAATTGCATCCTCGCCTGGGGCCTTGCCGTTTTTAAGATGCTGGAGAGCCATTCTAATCTCGCTCAGACTGACGTCCGGGATATCATCGGAATAATGTCGGATAAGACTCGCTCTTGGATTGTTACTCACACTTGCGTGTGGCTCCAACGATGACGTGTAAAGCTGCCCATAGAACCTCTCAATCTCACTCAAAATCTCAAGTGCCCCGGAAACGATGCTGCCACATTCTGTCTTCAGCTTTGACAGGTGGCTCTTTCTGGCAGACAGATCTCTGGCAAAGACTTTGGAGCTTTGGTTCCGCTCGATCACTTCTTCAATACGAGCTGTATTGAAGTTGCGTAAGTCCCGCCGCATGCATTTGGAGATCTGTCTGTTCAGTTACCTGTATGCTGTCAAATCTGTTCTGAAGTGGACCTGGTCGGGGCTCGACCAGATCCACTTCCTGTGGGGCCGCTTCTTGGAGAAAGAGTTAATCATAAAGAGTCCCTTTTTCTCCATGAAGTCGGCCAGCTGCTGGCCTCTTGGGTTCCGTTGCCCTTTTCCAAATTTCCCTACTTTCAGCTCACCATTCTCTCTTGTGCCTAGTTTTGCATTGAAGTCTCCCATTAACACCATATATTGGGTTCTGGAGGAATACATGGCTCTAGAGATATCCTCATACATTTCCTCTATCTCCTCATTGGGGTGTGCCGAGGTCGGTGCGTAAACCTGTAGGACCTTCAGCGAATACCGTTTGGTGATTCTGAGTATAAGGTACGCAACCCTCTTCAAAACAACGTAACTAACCACAAATTCTGATTAAGAGCGATTAAAATTCGATCACACCGTAATACGTGCCGTCATTATCACGTTGATCTAGTAGTCGTAAGCGTTAATCATGAGGTCCCGAGTTTGAGTTCCGAGTCGGGCCAAAGTCAGTTATTAGGTTTTTCTGACAAGAAATTCTCAGAAGAAGCCCAGATTCAGTAAATTGAATGTGTTTCAACCCCCCTGCTTTGGAAAAGCACGTAAAGCCGTTGGTTTGCGTCTGATCCTCTCCGGTCGTATCGGATTTACGTCCCAGCGGATTACGAGAGAATGGAAAGTGCGTCTGAATTTGCGCATACTCCCATGCTTAGTAATTCTGTCCTGCGTAGATGGCTTGGAGAAAAATACAGCTCCGCGACACCTGAAATTTTGAGAGAGATTGAGAGGTTCTATGGGCAGCTGTAAACATCATCGTTGGACCCACACGGAAGTGTGAGTAATGATCTAAGATCAAGTCTTATCCAACAATATTTCGATAAAATTCCGGACGTCAGTATGAGTAAGGTTAGAATGGCTCTTCAGCACCTTGAAAACGTCAACACAACGAAGGTTGGAATTACAGCGGTGCTTCTGAAAGCGGGTAGAAAACCGGTGCTCGAAGTCCTTCAGAAGTTCTTTAATTCTATGCTACATGGTGGCACTACATCGGAGGCGTGGAGCAGAAGTGCGATGGTCTTGTTCTTTAAGAAAAACGACAATGCTTTCTTGAAAAACTACAGACCGATTTACCTTCTGCGCCGCGTCTACGAGCTGTTTTCGAGAGTCTTTACGAATCGTCTCGCATACAGACTGGACGACTTCCAGCCTCCCGAACAAGCCGGTTTCCAAAATGGCTTTAGCACCACAGACCACATACATACCCTTCGGCAAATTGTACAGAATACTGAGGATTACAATTTGCCACTATGTCTGGCGTATGTGGACCATGAGAAAGCCTTTGATTCCGTCGAAATTTGGGCGGTGCTGCTGTCCCTTCAGCTATACGAAGTTGACTGTTGTTATGTATATCGAAGTGCTGAAGTGTCTGTACAATAGGGCTACGATGGCTATCTGACGTTATATCTCCAAAAATCTTGCACTGAATGACGTTTTCTAGCTACTGGACTGGAAAGGATATGGTATTAACATCAACGGCGAGTACATCACTCACCTTCGATTTGCCGACGATATAGTTCTTATGGCAGAATCGTTGGAGGACCTCAGCACTATGCTCAATGACCTCAATAGTGCTTCCCAATGAATAAGTCTTAAGATGGCATGGACAAAACAAAGATCATCCATGTCACACCTATATGGTAGGGCAAAGTGTGGCTCGGGGCACTAAGCTCGAAGTTGTTAACGAGTATGTTTACTTGAGTGATGTAATCATCAATCACTCACCTTCGATTTGCCGACGATATAGTCATTATGGCAGAATCGCTGGAGGACCTAAGCACTATACTCAATGACCTCAATAGTGTCTCCCAACGGATAGGTCTGAAGATGAACATGGACAAAAGAAAAATCATGTTTAACGTCCATGTCACACCTATGCCGGTAGTTGTTGGGAGCACCAAGCTTAAAGTTGTTGACGAGTATGTTTACCTGGGACAAATAGTCCGACTAGGTAAGTCCAACTTCGGCCGGGAGGTCAATCAACGGATTCAACTCGGCTGGGCAGCGTTCGGGAAACTACGACACATCTTCTCGTTAGACATACCTCAAAACCTTAAAATGAAATTGTACAACCAGTGCGTGTTGCCAGTGATGACTTACGGATATGAGACTTAGTCCTTCACTGTTGGCCGTATTAGGAAGCTCAAGGTCGCTCAGCGAGCTATGGAGAGGGCTATGCTCGGGGTTTCTCTGCGTGATAAACTTAGAAATGAGCTTAAAAATGAGCTAGAGAGATTAGATGACATAGCCCAATGGATTAGTAAGCTGAAGTGGCAGTGGGCCGGCCATATAGCTCGAAGAACCGACAAACGATGGGGAAGAAAGGTTTCCCACGAGAAGGAGTGATGACCTGGTAAGACACGCAGGAAGTCGATGGACGCAGGTGGCTCAGGACCGTGCTTAGTGGCATTCCTTGGGGGAGGCCTATGTTCAGCAGTGGACTTGTGAAAGGCTGTAATGATGATGATGATGATGTTTACTTGGGACAAATAATCCGACTAGGTAAGTCCAACTTCGTCCGAGAGCTCAATCGACGGATTCAACTCGGTTGGGCAGCGTGCGGGAAATTACGGCACATTTGATTAGGTATACCTCAAAACTTGAAAACGAAACTGTACAATCAGTGCGTGTTGCCAGTGATGACCTATGGAACTGATACGTGGTTCTTCACTGCTGGCTCAAGGTCACTCAACGATCGATGAAGAGGTTTATGCTCGGGGTTTCTCTGCGTGATAAACTTGGAAATGAGAATATCCGCAGTAGAACCAGAGAGACTGACAAAGCCCAACGGTTTAGTAAGCTGAATGGGAATAGGCACGCCAAATGGCTCGAAGAGCCAACAACTGACGGTGAAAAAAGATTCTCGAGTGGCGGCCTCGTACCGGCGGACGAAGTGTAGGGTGTCCCCCACTAGATAGAGTGACGACCTGGTAAGACATGTAGGAAGTTGATGGATGCAGGTGGCTCCGGACAGTGCTTTGTGGCACTCCTTGGAGGAGGCTTATGTGGACTTGTGAAGGGCTGTAATGATGATGATGATGATTTCCTAGTAAATGGAAAGAAGCTCTAATATTACCTATACATGAGAGTGAACCAAAAATAGATTTGAGCATTATTGTCTTATCTCCATATGGAGATTAGCTTTAACTGAACAATATGGTTTTATAAATAAACGATTAACTGTAACACATTTAGCTGTTTTATTCCATTATATAATATGTATGTATATATGAACATGGACGACATTCAGCAGGTTGATGTAATATACAAGGATTTTGAAAAAGCGTTTGACGGTGTTGTTCTAACTATCCCTTTACGTAAGCTTTAGAGTTTGGGTATTAATGATGATTTGCACAGACGGGTAACCTCATATACAATGAATAAGTAACAGAAGGTAAGACGTGTTAACGGGTAGCACTCTCAGTGATTTTATTTCAGTAACATATGTTGTCCCACAAAACACAGTATCGCTCGGAAATAGGCGTTATAAGGCAAAGCTCGGAGTATTCTTCGAGCTTTGCTCTATAACGCCTATTTATTTGACATCGGTGCCTGTTTCTATAATTCAAACTATTTAATGTTCGCAGATGACAAAAAATTATCTCAAAATAAAATCAATAGATGACTGTGTTATGATTCAAAACGATTTAAAATCACCTAGAAACTTATTACAGAAAAAATAGAATAAATATCAATAGTGAAAAATGTATCAAAATAACTTTCAGTCGCAAAAAGCAGCTCATATATTATAAGTATGCAATTAACAATAATTCTATAGCGAGTGTATTATTAGTTAGAAATCTTGGTATCAGACTGGACTCGAAATTTAATGAGCATAATATAACACCATTAATTTTATTAAAGCCCCTACTTCGTTACTATTACGACGTATTACGAGTGAATCCTAGAAACGATTTTTTTTATAGGATAAGGGTAACAAACGAGCACACAGTCCACCTGATGGTAAGTGGATGCTGCGGCCCATAGACATCTACATCAATCCTCTATTACAAATCAAAATGTAGATGCGTTGTCACCCGTGAGGACTAAGATGGAATGTCTCATTTCCAGTAAAAAGGGCCTCCGGCCACCTACACTCACCAAGCGAAACGCAGAGGTAAACCTCTACTTCACGCTGGTTTTCTGTGAGGTCGTGGTACCATCCCGGTTCGAGCCGGCCCATCCGTGCGACAGCAAAAGCTGCCGCGTGGCTCTACTACTGTTAAATGAAACGATGCTACCACATTCGGTCTTCAGCTTCTATAGTTGGTTTTTTCTGGTAGACAGTTCTCTGGCAAGGAGTTTGATGCCTTAATTCCTCTCTGTGAGATCTATCTGTTCACTTACCTGTATGCCGCCGTATCTGTCAAAGATTGCAGCTTTATTATAATACTATTATTTAATGAGAAAATATTAAGCTTTTGATTGGAGAATTTTGGGGTTCTTTTGCGATGGTTCTTGCAGAACTTAACTCCACATGGACGGTTTTGCACGAGTTTGTTATTTATGTTGTTCACTGCTTTGCAATCTTCTAGATACTGAAGACTATTTTATAACTCGAGTTAAAAGATTTCAGGAAAAAAGAGTTCATCAGAAAATGTCCCTCTTTCTCCCGATTGCTTCAGTTCCGTTGCCTTATTCCGAATTTCCTTCCTGTCTTGTGCCTAGTTTTACGTTAATGTCTCCCATTAACACTATTTTTGGAGGAATTCATGTTTCTAGAGATATCCTCATTCATTTCTTCCACCTTAGCATCGGAACGTGCCTAGGTTGGCGCGTAAATCTGTATAAACTTCACGAATCTATGATGATCTTTCGAATACCGTTTTATGTTTCTGACTATAAGGTACGCAACCCCCGTCATTACACTTCCAATCATTACAACATTATTTCAACAACACGATACGATATATTTGATACCTCGAAATATGGTCGCCCTCTTGGGGGTAGACCAAATCGTCAGATTCGAGGATCACCGTGTCCTTTCCTCTCTTCGGACCACAGATAATCCTATAATATCCCAGCGCAACTTGTCTATTAAATCTATTCTTACAGGTCCAGAATCTTCTCGTCGGTTCTCAGGGGGTAATCATTAAATGTTGCCAGGTCGAAACCTTTACATATTTTGCTATATAATATTGTTATAAGTTAATGTTTTCATTTTAGAATAGATGTTAACCTCCTAATAACTTTTGAATTTTGGCATTCTCATGGCTAATTGAGACGATAGCAGCTATTGACCGATTGCAGTTTGAAACTTATAGCTATCATAATTAATAATCTATTGTTTGATATAATAGAATAGAATAGAACCCTTTCTTTAATATAGATTTGAAAAATACTTAATAAAAGTTTTTTTAATGATTTATTCCACAAAAGTACAGTCGGTTATAGAATAAAACTAGGTTTACGGATTTTATCGCGCTTAATTTACTAATTTTAATTCCCGACTTTTCGGGTGCTTTACAGCAACCCATGACCACGGTGTGGGGAGGGGGGGGGGGGCTGATAACTTTGACGTCCCGATGTCATAGTTAGCCCAGCTACCTTCAGTTTTTGAATATTAACTTTTGGCTCGATCTACGCAGAATGAGCTTACAGTATCTTGAAGCCTTGCAGTGGTATGCTTGGGTTTGGATTTAATTTTGTTAATTATAGGATCCCAGGCAGATGGCACCACCCTTCCATCTTATCTATTAAAACTAGAATGTTTTTTAATTTCAATAGCCACACGTATCATCATTGGTAGGAATCGGTGTTCTATTGCGAAGATTTGTGGTCTATGAAATCAGTATCAGTGAAAAATAACTTGAGTGCATCGTATTGCTACAAAATTCTAGCAACTGCAGTTCGTAAAGACAACCACCAGGTTTGACAAAGGTGGCGAACCTGATGCGGATTTACATTTACAAACTCTTGGAATTGCTTTAACAGCTCTGATCGCTTTGGGCTATTGCTTATGTAATTATAAACATCTCTAACAAGCCCTTCAGGTTTTCTTGGCAGTGTCGCACAAGCGTAAGACGCGCAGAGATTGAATGAATGGCAAATGCATTTTACAGTGTATAGATAAGGGATGTCAGAGAGAAGCCGACTGCGTAAAGAATTATGTGCGCCTATCATAGCGTTTGCGCCGTTTGCAGCGAACGCAATCATATTATTTTTATGGGGGATATTATTGGTATTAAATAACTTAACAATATCATCATAAATATTTTTTCCAGTGACACCTTCCAATGGCACTAAGGAAAAAAGCATCTTTAATATTGTTGCCAATACACAATCTAGTGATAATACATAAACGCTTAGTGCAACTTCTATCTGTGCTCTCGTCGACCAACAAAGAAAATGTATTATTTTGTAAAGTAATAATTAATATTTCTTTTTCTGTTACCCCTGTAATAGATTTGAGGATTGCCGTAGTTTTAGTTCGGCTGCAAGATATTTCTTTATCTATATTTGAATCTGGGCAAACACTTAATAAGTTGTGGAAGGTGTTCCATTATAGTCATGGGCAGATTGTGCTCTGCAACAAAATAAGCTAAACGGAATTGGTTAAACGTTTGAGCTTTACGTAGTTTCTTACTGGCCATTGTCCACAAAAATATTAAAAAGTACCTACTTCACTTTATTTTCACTTGCTTCGCGCCTTCATTCGTGTGTACCAAACCAAACAAACTATGAAACTGTTTCGTTTGATACGTGATTCGTCTTGATTCTGTAACGTCGTCTCTGTCACACGAATGCGCCGAACTGGTATAAGTTTATTTATAATCCGGGGGACTCCCCGATAACAAGCAAGAGTAGACTTGAAGAGAGATTTTTTACGCCAGCTAGTGTTGCCAGCTTTGAATATTGATAAGCCTCTTACACACAGCCGCGATATTATCGAGTAGACTGATAAGATGAAAGGCGATTCTAGAAAGTCTTTATGTACAAAAAGTACAAATTTTAAAAATCTGTATAAAAGTAGTATTAAATCTGTTATCTGTAATGAGGTTCAAAAATCTGTATGAACACAGATAAGTTTGTAAATATGGCAGCACTGGAGAGCGTGATGCTGCCCGATCGAGCCGAGCCATTCGTGCTACAACCATAATGTAGCTGTAGCTTGGCTCTACGCGACTCGGCGCGTACTACCCGCTGGCGATCATTGAGTTCGTGGGAAACCCATTTGTCAAGCTTTTTTACCTTGCCAAGTTGATGCGAATGGACCAATAGTGTTTTGATACTAACATCGAAAGCTGCTGCTAATTCAGCCGTAGATTGAGTATCATCAGCTTCCACAATCGCCTTTAATTAGTCATTGTCGACCAAAGTTTGTGGACGGCCCCCGGGGTTCATTTTTCCGGTCGGTATTTCTAGAACGAAAGCGGGCAAACTAATAACAGGTGCACCACCTGTAGTTCGTTTGTAATATTCGCTCTGTAAAGTGCCGCTAGTGCCGCGTTGCTGCTACGGTAGTAGGGTAGTACGGTAGTTGCGACGGTAGTCATATTTCATAATTACTCGAATTGTTAACGTTTATAAACTGTATTTCATGTTATTTCATGTAGATGGTCGGATCCAACAACCCGATCAAAGACTTTCGCTATGCGTTTGGCAAGCCATTCATCAAGATTCCCCTTGGACTCTACCACTTCCACTATGAATCAGATAAACTAAGGTATTTAAAGGTTGTTTGTATGCTCGGAGGCGGTCCGAACAACAAAATGATAATATTAACTATCGTACCATCTAACATAAGCTCCCCTCAGCATTCATTTTGCATCTATTGACTATACGCATGTTTTATCATAATGACACTTCATGTAATGGGTCGATTTTGATTCTTTTAGCTAAATGACCGGTTTGGTGCCAATAGCTTATTGATCATATGGGTACTATTAGTTTCTCTTGTTCCGTTGCGGATATGCCACAAGCGCTCCCCCGTAGCCTCCGCTGCCCACCGTCGTCTTCTTTGTGTGTGAACATATTCCCGGGCCAGCAGTTGAGAATAATGAATAATGATAATAATCGAATGTCAGTCTGATGGTTCGTCTAGGAGAGGACAAATTTTATGAAACCTTAGTGACTGTAATCTATTGTTCACCATGGCTGCCTTGTTGGTCTTGTTGGTCTAGCGGTCGTAAATACGGTTGTTGATAATGAGGTCCGGACGGGAGATTCCAAATCTCGGATTGACCAAAATCAGTTACTGAGTTTTTCTGTTAAGAAATTCTCACTAGCACCCCGGAGTCAGGAAGTTAATAAGTAATATGAGAGCCTGATCTCTCTCCGGACGTGTCGGATTACCGTCCCATTGGATTATGAGAGTGAAGGAATAGACAGTGCACTTGTGCTTACGGCATACGCTTGGTCACTACAATTTTGTTATGTGCAGATGACTGATCTCCTTTAAGATTGGCCGCCGTGACCAAAGTTGGTCTGAAGGACATTAATGTCCGCTACGTGTGTCGCTCTATAGGAATCAGGATACAGCTTAAGTGTACGTCCCAGAGTCCATTGTGCTACAAGTAGCGCTTCGAAACTCTGACTCTGAAGTTCGTTGAGTAACTTTGTGTATCCTCCTAAGAAGGATATGTACGAGTTTCGTAAGTTATCAAGCAATTAATAAGTACTGATTAATAAATACATGCATAAACCTAATCGTACTAGCAACCGGGGCGGGACGGGCTTCACACGGGTGCAATTTACATTTGATGTGTCATTATTTATGTTAAAAAAAACTGATCGATTTAGACTTTGTTGTTTAGATATTGATAGTTTACTATTAAAAAAAGTGCGCATAGGTGGAAATTTTTATTATTATTTTACAACGCTTATTTATTATTATATTAAATCATATGGCTTAAATTAAATGGCTTATATTAAATCGTATGGTCGTATACTGAATCTGAATGGCAGAGTGAGAAATTGTGTGATAAGAGAAGAGTGTGGTTTGCAAGATGATGTTGTGACTAGGATTAAGAAAGGAATGCTTCGGTGGTTTGGTCATGTAAATAATGAATGAGGAAAGAGTGACAGAGGTGAACGGCAGAGTCGGGAAGGGACGCCATAGGCGAAAGTTTATCGACCAAATTGGCGATGTATTGAAAATGGGCCAAATTAAGAGTACCCTTAAACGACGAGCATTTATGCGAAGGTATATGGATCTGGAGGTGGTAAGAGAGGTGTGCCAGGATCGTGCCAAATGGAAGTCCGTAATCTCTGTCTACCCTTCTGGGTGACAGGCGTGAGTGTTTATGTTTATGCTTAAATAGGAAACATGAACAATATCAAAATTGGTAAACGTTGATTGGTTTAAATTATACTTTTATCGTTATTTCTTTGACGTTTGAGTAAGAAGTGTGCAAATGCCGTTTTTATGTCCAGTAAATGAAGGAGGACGCAGCAGTGGGCGTGCTGGCCTACCGTTTCATTGATACTCATTTATTCGTCTTTATCAGAATTGCTGCCGCAACTGCTCTGTTCTTTGATATCCGTCTGAATATTTAAGTGTAATAGCGGGTGATGGCAATGAGGTCAATGGCCGCCCTACTAGAAACTTCCCTGGAGTCAGAGGGGAAAAATCATTTGGGTCTGACGATAGAGGAGTTAAGAATCGCTTCAATCTATATGAACAAAGCACTCACCTCCTCATACGTGAGACCAGAATTACCCATCATTTGTTTAAGGAGGATTTGGGCGTATTATTCAAATTCCTCTTGTACCTAATGTTAGTAACAATAATAATTTGGATATAAAACTCAGACCTATTTCATTATTATCGAGTTTGTGTAAAATATTTCATGTAATGTCAGCTAGACGTTTGGAATGGTATTGCAAAAGAGAATAAATTCTCTCGCCTTTTACAGTAGGATTTGGAAGATCCCATTATTGCCTGGACGCATTAATTCGCTTGGTAACATAAATTTAAATTGGATTCTTGAATAATGCCCCCCACGTTGGACTGTTTCCTTGACATTGATAACGCTTGCAACAATGAGTAGATTGATGCAGCAAAAATAATATAAGATGCGAATAATGATAAAATGCGTTCATATTTGTGGTCGTTTCTCATTGAAAGGTATCAAAAAATTAAATCTGCAGTGAATTGTAACACTTTACTTATGCGACAAAGCTGCATAGGCTTAGCTCAGGATCATCCCCTCTCTCCCGTTTCTTTTAATCTTATAACGCATAACGAAGGAGGTGGCGGAGCGGGAGAAGGAGAGAGCAGCAGCTTTCCTTCCCGGCCGCCGCGGGAGACGCCCCGGGCGTCGGGGGCTACGTCGTGGCCCCCGGCCACCGTAGGCGCGGGCCTGTGGATGGCGAGCAATGGGTAGCTCGCCGTCCGTCCGTCTAACGACGACAGGCCGTGTCGACGGCGCGTTTTGTTCCACGCGCGCCTCAAAGAGCTGTCAGCATCGTGAAGGGGCCCGCAAGGGCCGACGCCTGCCGGGGCTGCGGGCTGTTCGAAAGAGATACCGCGGCTCCGGAACGTAAGGGCACTGAAGGAACACGGATGGTTTTTAGTCAGTAAAAGTCTGACACTCCCTTCCGCTCCACCCAGAGCGAAAGGCGTCATTTGATGATTTTCCATCTGCAAAAAAAAAAATAACGCATAAAATATGTAAATAAATGCAAAATATTGTACTTTCACAGTATGCAGATGATTTTGTGTTACTTATTAGCAAAAAAACATTAAAACATGTGAAAATTTTATTTATGTAATATTGAATAAAATAGGATGTACCTAATATGTGTGTAGATGTTGTATGTGTGTATTAATAAGGGTTTCAGTATGTTATATAAAACGGCATAAGTAAACGTATTTTGATTTTATAATGTAATGAGTTGTATATAATACATGTGTATCTACAGTTTGTGATGGGTTAGTTAGTATTTGGCAATTTATTTAACAAAAAAATATTAAAAGAAAAAATAAAGTATGATAAAAAGTAATAAAAATAAACTACATGTAAAAAAATTGTTTGATCGCTTAAAAATTCATTTAATTATAAGGGTTAACGTAAGGGATATTTTAAATTTACATTAAATGCCCAAGAAAACCTAACCCCCAAACATATTTATCTGGGTAAGTATTAATAGTGAATTAGATAAAACTCTGGCCCTGTTAGGGGTTGTTTTGAAAAATCGAAAAATAAGTAATTATTAACGGAGTACTTTCATTAAGTTTCTAGACCCACCGAATCACTCCGTAAAAAAAAAACGTTCCGTACAAATCGTAACATCCTGTTTCACCCTCTCATGGGTTGAATGTTCGAAAATACTTTCTTGGTGGATGCCTTAGTAATTTAAGGAAGCTATTGTCCAAATTTCCCGCTTCTACGTCCAGTGGTTTTGGGCTGGGATTCCAAATAAAATAGTTATCATATTAACTTTGAACACTTCTTATAAAGTTTAGAAATTAAAAAATATCATTAATTATTTTACTTCATACAAATTTAGACTGCCTTTGACCCTTTGAGTTGTTTTGAAAAATCGAAAAATCCTTGTTAACTTTTCGTAAGTTTCGAGTCAATAGACCTGTGAAATAAACTTTTCATACGAACTGTAACACCCTGTTTCACCCTCTTAGGGGTTGAGTTTTGGAAAATACGTTCTTAGTGGGTGTCTAATTCGAGAAAAGAGTGTATAAGCCAATTTTAAAGCCAATCTGGTGTATAGTTTTGGTGATCTCTTGATAAGTGATTGAGTCAATGGTATTACGCCTATATATTTAAATAAATAGAAGATAAATATTACATTATTAGTTGTAATATTGGTTAGTTGTATATTTAGATTCCGTGCGTTGTCATTCCTGAGGGCTTTGATAAAATGCTTCGTCAATTGTAGTGCAGTTTTCATCACTCAACATAGTATGAAATGCATTATGCGGTTATACATATTTTCTGTGAGAGTCTAGTAGTTTTTCCGTCCAGTTACTGTCGACCTACTTTCTCATAATGGCGAGTATTCAGGTTTTAATATAAAATAATACACATGAGGCATACAAGTGGGGATATATTCATTCACGTTATTATTCTCGTAGCTCTCTCTGGCTTTGAGTTCTTTTTTGATATGCTATTTTGGATGAATAGAAACATTCAAATATATATGTCGTATCCAGATCGTAGAATTGATCATTTTATAAAATAATCGATAATTTCATGACATGGCTGTATTTCATGAAATGTAAAATATCCGTTAGCCACGCGGCAGCTTTTTCTGTCGCATGGATGGGCCGGCTCGAACCGGGGTGGTACCACGACCTCACAGAATACCAGCGTGAAGTAGAGGTTTACTTCTGCGTTTGGCTTGGCGAGTGTAGGTGGCCGGAGGCCCTTTTTACTGGAAATGAGGCATTCCATCTTAGTCCTCACGGGTGACAACGCATCTGCATTTTGATTCGCAAACGAGGATAGATGTAGATGTCTATGGGCTGCAGCAACCACTTACCATCAGGTGGACTGTGTGCTCGTTTGTCACCCTTATCCTATAAAAAAAAAGATATCTGTCTGGCCAGATCAATGAATAATCAGCGTTGGACGATATGGTCAAACATTAGTGATCATGTCGTAAAATAGTTAACCTAGCCACCGTTAGAGGCGCTAATTTTGTGATGCACCATGGCGGCAAACAATTGTTCTAACGCACGCAAACGCGGGTGTCCACGCAACGAAAATCAATGGACAATTATTGGAGTTAAAAATATGATTTCATGGAAATTGCGGGTGAAGATATTTTAATTTGTAAAACGAAAAGTGTTGACGATCTTGCAATTCATTTAGTACTTCACATACTATAATAATATAACCAAACCTTTTTTTTTAACATGGGGAAATGCCTACGCATACCCGCCTCGTGGGGGCAAGGACGGGTTATGTCGGACTTGCACCGACTAAAACCCCATGGTGTTCCGCCCTCGTCGCATATTAGCAGGGCCACGGGAACGCTTTCGCACACTTCCGCGGCCCCACCTGCGTTGGCCGCCCCATGGCGGCCCCTCCTCGGGAGAGGACTACTCCTCCCCCATCTCCCTCTCAGGTAAGGTGCACCAGAACACATGGCGCGCCCTCCTCCTCGGCCTCCAATTTCACATGCGCAACGGACGCCCCCGTGTCCGATGCGCGAAGGCCATGGGGCCAGGAAAAACTAGCACTCAGAAGCACCAGCCTTCCTGACCCCAGCGGCGGATCTGGTCTATGGCTCCACCGCCAACCAAGATTCGGCTGCGGAGGGTAGGGAGAGCGGCGCCTCGCAATACCGACACTCCTCTCCCCCCGCAGCCCCACCACCACCGCATCAACGGTGCGGCCCCGTTTGAGTCGCGGAGGATAGGGCGAGTGGCGCATCGCCATACCAACACTCCTCTTCCTCCGCGACTCCACCTCGGCTGCAGTGGTAGAGGGAGCGGACCCCTCCCACCGCAGCCCACCGACACACATCCGAAGTGGGCTCGCCAAGCCCACTCGGAGTGGCCACCTCGGGCCGGCCCTACACCACGGGCCAGCCAAGGGGTTCCTCTTTGTTCACCGTGGGTGACCAAGCCACGGCTACTAAGCCCCCCTGCCACGACAAGGCGGGAACGCGTTCGGGGGGGTATTTGTCGGAGCGTCTATAAAATACCGGTTGGATTGAGGTGGAATTGAGGGTATATCGAGAAACCCCCACTTGTTTGTGCAGTATAAAGTTCACTGTAGGCGCCGAGCGCTAGAGATTCCGCTTAAGTCATTCGACGAGTGTAGTCATTCTACTAGTGCTAAGATAGTGTCGTGGTTCTGTTCTTTGTTGTAATTTTTTTATAGGAGAGTGGGCAAACGAGCTTGCGGCTCACCTGATGGTAAGTGACTACCGCCGCCCATGAATAACTGCAACACCAGGGAGGGAATTGCAGATGCGTTGCCGGCCTTTTAAAAAGGAGTACGCTCTTTTCTTGAAGGTCTTCTAGTGCAGGCAAGGAGGATTGGTGTTGCTGAGAGAGAGGCTGCCCTGTGTTACAATGAGATAAGTAGTGTTGCTTTTGGTTTACATATTTTGGTGTTATCATGTAATTACGTACTTTATGTTACACTGGTGTGTGATTGTGGCGGAGACGTGTTACGGTATGGTTGAACTGTAATTTCACTATACTGAATGTATAGGGCGTTACGCTGTCTTATTACTGATAGTGATTAATTGCGTAAGCAAAAGAGCAAATTGAACATCCTCTCTCACACTTTTATTATTTTTAACAATTAACGCTATCTTGATGTATTTCCGAGATCAAAATTGCGATCCTCTGTTGAAATCTCCGACATATTGATATTATTTTTGCAATTGCTGTCACTAAATATATATTTATGAACGTTTTAACTTGCGATTGCACAAATGTGATGAAGTAGTCTCTCATAGGACAACAATATAGTTAAAGAGCCAGCTTAAAGCAGACAACACATATATTAACAAACCGTAAATTTCGTCCGGTCAGTCTGTTATACCCACTAAATTAAAGTCGACCATGATCCGCAGGTTACGCAGATGTATTTTTGATCGATGGTTTCTTCTTTTCACATTGTATGAAAGAAGTACCCAAGACATTTGGTAATTTTTCTAAGAGGTTTTTCAAATGATAACTAAATATCCAGCTTCAAGAATTGATAATATCTCTGATCAATACTGGCACTCTTCCATCAAAGACAACGAGAGGAGTCTTCGACATGAAAAACCACTAATTGATTATTCAATTTCTGGGCCTGATTAAGTTAGGCCGACTGATTTCACAAAAGAAATGAGAAATAAAAAATCAGAGAATTTCTTATTGATTTTTTTTTACTACGCATTGGGCAAGTGATGAAGTTTCACCATTTATTGGAAATAAATTGATTCATTTGAACTTCAAAAACTGTTATTCTTATTCAACTAAAGACGGTAAAGTTAAATCAAGTGTTGTAGAAAATGTGTGCTGTAATTCACATGAAGATGCGGATAGTAAGATTACTTAACACGCTTCGCTGACAAGTCCAGTATTGTTATTAGAGGTTCGGACACTGATATTTTAAAAATAATGTTTGGTAATATAATATAAGGTAATAGATCATTTGAAAAATCCTTCTTCTCACATCTGGATGCTAACTGGGACAGGTAACAATGACAGGTTCATTGATGTCACTAACATTTACAAACAACTTAGTGAACTACTAGCTAAAAGCTTAATCTGTTTCCATGCTTTCACTGATGGTGATTTTTATCCTGCCTCCTTTAATAGAGGAAAAAAAGCCATTCGCATTATTAAAAATAATGTTGAATTTCAACAATCTTTTATTTTTATTTAACAGTCAATGCATTACGCAATCTGCGACGTAATACAGAAGTATACTTGCAATATGTACAATGCCAAGATATCTGAAGATTCCAGCTTTTTATTCAAGTTCGTAGTTTTTGATGTAAGTTCAATACCTCCGTGTAAAATTGAATTATTTCAACAGTTTTTGGGGGCACATTATATATTCATGATTTCGAAAAATACTTATGTTAAAGAGCCCACAACACTTAACCCTCTGCAGTACGGCTCGATGGAGAAAGATCATCCCGTTGTAGTTAAATGGTTTGAAGGAGATCAACTTCCTTGTTTGGTCAGCGAACTGATCGAAAATTCTAAAGATTACAATACTATAATGACTTTTATTTTAACTATGCGTAGCTCAATTTATAAATTTTGATTGCATTTTTACAGAAAATAATCCCGTGGATGATGAAAAGTGTCATATAATGGACGATTTCGATTGACAATTCGAAGACAGTGAAATTTAAAATGAACAATTACTGATATTGCTTTAATAATTAAGACTTCAATAGAGGGTGAAATTAATCATTTCTTTAATTAAATTTGTATTTTGGCATAAATTAGTTATAAATATGAATAAGTTTCAATTATTTTACTTGTAATATTTCTATAATAATTTTGTATTTATTATAGTCTTATAACTCTACTTACAACACTTTTCCGATGATATTACGGACGTCAGTCTGAGTGAGATTAGAACGGCTCTCCAGCACCATGAAAAAGGCAAGGACCCCAGATGGGGATGGAATTACAGCGGAGCTTCTCAACGCGGGTGGAAAACCGGTACTTGAAGTCCTGCAGAAGCTTTTTAATTCTGTCCGCCATGGTGGCAGTACATCCTACGCGTAGAGCAGAAGTGCGGTGGTCTTGTCCTTCATTAATGCCACAATAAATTTTTTATATTATGTTGTCATTCATTGATCACCAATTTTGTAATCTCCCACAGTCGATTGATATACAAGGACTCTTCTCCTTGTAGGGAGGATTTGTTTTAACCACTACGCTTTGTACGTGGATTGAATTTCACACTACACGACATCTTTCATGCTAACCGTCGATAGTCTAGGTATTTTACGTTTAGCGTACACTATAGATACGTATACTGTCATCTATCAGAAGCCATTAGGTTCTGGCATTTCCTACTGTCGTATCTTACTATATAGGGTTATTTTTCAAAGAGTAGCCAAATTTTAAACTTAATTCAAATATATATATATATATATATATATATATATATATATATATATATATAATGATATTCCGTTATTGCAGTTTTTTTAAAATACGAGTAAATAAGGCTTCTACTTTTATTTGAAATTATCCCAAATCGCTGCTCTGTGCGCGATTCAATTCACAACGTTTTTGCTGACCGATCGAACCTCATGAATCTGTGCATGCGTAGTGAATTAGTAGGCGTTAAATATTGATGAATGACAATATCATTTTGAATTTAAAATATAATAAGGACAGAATGTGTGAGATTTTTTTAAATTTATTTTTCTTCACCATGTGCCTATGTTACATATTCCGAAACTTATCTGCAAATTTGGCCGGTTATTGCAAAACAACCCTGTATATAACAAAAAAGCGAATAATAAAATACTAAATCAAAATAGGTCGAGTGCAAGTTATACTTGTATATTAATTGTTCCGTGCCATCAGCTTACTAGGTAAGCGCTCTTATGGATACCATTCACGATCCAGTTTACCGTGAAGTTTGCAGCGCGCTTGAAGAGGCGTCCGGTAAATGTGACGGTGTATGGCTATCAGTGTGCATGACAAGTCTATTTCAAACAAAAATTTAATTTCGATTCTGCCGACTTGATTAAGCTTGCAGTGTCACGTAAACTTGAACGTGTATATGAGCGGTCAAGTATGCATGACGTTAGTCGGAGCAATAAACGAGAGATGCCATGGTTTACCGTCAGTTAAGCACTAAAGCTGGATTTAGTGCTCGACCGACGGTGAGCGCTGACATCGGTTGAGCGTAGCTATATCAATGAAAACCTATTAACGGCTACAGTGCAGCGCTGATGAAGTTCTACGCGCGTATGGCTAAGTCACGCGTACGGCTACGTCGCGCGTACGGCTACGTCGCGCGTACGGCTACGTCGCGCGTACGGCTACGTCGCACGTACGAGGACCGTCGGTCGAGCTTGTCGGTCCGATGTACGTCGGTTGACTGACGCGCTATGGCGGTACATGCGTGCGACGCTGACAGAGCGACTGACCGTACGTGCGTACGCATTATCGCGAACAAAACTGAACATTGATACATGAACTTTGTTCTCGCCATTTCGAATACAATGAAAAAAATTCTTCTTCAATTAAACGGTCTACAATTATTGGGTGCACATGATGTCTTCTCCGTGTTTTATGCGTAAATAGTACGCACGTATTATAGAGTTAACAAATGGATTAATTTTTCTTGGTAATTGTACACGTCTAACAAAGTTTGTCGTTAGTTAAGCACTAAACGCTTGGCCTCGACCGACGGTCAGGACGTACCGTCAGCGCGTACGGTACGTGCTGACCGTCGGTCGAGCACTAAATCCAGCCTAAACGCTTGGCTTCGACCGAAGGTCAGGACGTACCGTCAGCGCGTACGGTACGTGCTGATCGTCGGTCGAGCACTAAATCCAGCCTTACCGACTGCATTAGATACGCCACTTTTAATACTTTCACTTTTCACTTTTAATATCATTGCTCAAACAAAATGTAAAGGCTTGTTCAAATACTTTTAAATTCCATAGAGTACTGCCAAAAGATATTGTTAAATATTTGAAAACTATTGATGTTAAAAAAACGGCAGATTTATGGGGGATTTCCGTTAAAGTTATTTTATCTATAATAGATATAATAGCACCTTATCTAGCCACTATATTTAATACAAGCGTCGAATCTGGTGTGTTTCCTGATTTAATGAAACTCAGTAAAGTCATACCTTTATTTAAATCTGGTAGTACATTAGACCCCGCCAATTTTAGACCAATTTCTGTACTACCAACATTTAGTAAAATTTTTGAAAAAATTATTTTAGATCAGATGTTAAGTTTCTTTAATATTAATAAATTGCTACATAGAAATCAATTTGGTTTTACAAGGGGTCGCTCAACAACTGACGCTGGAGTTGAGCTTAGTAAACATATTTTTTGTGCATGGAAGAATTCAGAGGATGCTTTGGGTATATTTTGTGACCTTTCCAAGGCCTTTGACTGCGTTCACCATGAGACATTAATCAGGAAGCTACAGTACTATGGTGTCAAGAACACAGCGCTTAAACTTATAATTTCATATTTAAGTAATAGAATGCAGAAAGTTATTATCAATGGTAAAAGTTCTTCCGGCTCACCTGTACTAATGGGTGTCCCTCAGGGCTCAATTCTCGGCCCATTCCTATTTCTAGTGTAAATTAATGACTTACCTTCTATTGTAGAGGATAATCATGATATAGTATTATTTGCTGATGATACTTCTTTGATTTTTAAACTTTAACGTCAATCATTTAAATGTGACGAAGTGAATAATGCTATATCAAAATTAGTGCATTGGTTTAACGTTAATAATTTACATTTAAACGGAAATAAAACTAAATGTATTAAATTTACAACAACGAATGTTAAAAATCTGTGAACCAATGTGTTTTTAAATGGGGAAGAACTGAGCCCTGTTGAATCCACTGTTTTTCTTGGCATCACTCTCGACGCAAAGCTTCAGTGGAGCCCCCATATATCCAAACTAGCAAGCAGATAAGTTCTGCAGCCTATGCTGTAAAAAATATAAGAGGTCTCACTAGTGTCGGGACAGCTAGATTAGTTTATTTCAGTTATTTCTATAGCATAATGTCTTATGGGATTTTGCTTCGGGGAAATGCGGCTGATTCAGAAACTATTTTTGTTTTACAGAAGAGGGCCATTAGAGCTATTTACAACCTAAAACTGAGAGAATCTCTTAGAGATAAATTTAAAGAAATAAATATATTAACTTTGGCCTCTCAGTATATTTACGAAAATTTAATGTATGTTCACAAAAACAAAGATAGTTTTAGTAAAAAAAGTGATGTGCATTCTGTAAACACTAGGAACAAACACAAGCTAGTGATACCAGTTTCTCGACTCCACAGAGTCAGTAATTCATTCTTGGGGCAATGTATACGCTATTACAACAAGGTCCCGGAAAGAGTACAGGCTCTCTCTATTAGCAAGTTTAAATGTTTTGTTAAGTTGAAACTGTATAAAAAGGGTTATTATAATATAAATGAATACATGGTTGATAATAACCCCTGGGAATGAGGTGATCGCTTCCAAGCTGTTTCTAAAATAAATTTTGTACTTATATAGTTGTATAACCATTATTGTTTTTTCTTTAAAAAAAAAGTCCCGCTGGGTTTCTTGCTGGTTCTTCCCAGGACGGAGGTTTTTTTTTTTCGAAACAGTGGTAAAGTAAAAAATGACTTTCTATAAGAATTACACATGTGATCTATATTGAATAAAAAATTATTCTATTCTATTTTATTCTAATACCAGACGTAATGTTTCAACACGTGCAATACATACTAAATACCGTAAGTACAGTTAGACACTAAAAAAGGCCTTTATACCACGTAATAATTAACCTATTTTAAGTACAAGTACAACACAAAATAAACAAATTATAATAATAAAATACAATACGAAATAAGTAAATATATTAATAATAATAATAATCCTTCTAATAATCTATCCTTAGCCCACGAGCAATGACAAGACCCGGCAGTACAGAGCATTTCCGACCGGTAGACCGTATGGAAGGAAAAGGAGCTCCACGGGAGGTTCTACAAGGCTTTACACGAGCCTTTCGTAGACACAGTCGCCTCCCTCCACTGGCTACGTTTCGGTGACCTCTTTGGGGAAACCGAGGGTTTTGTCTGTGCGATACAGGATCAGGTTATTAAGACCAACAATTATCGGAGATACATTCTAAGCGATGGCACCGTCGACGTCTGTCGAGCTTGTCGCCATCCCGGTGAGTCACTTAGGCATGTCATCTCTGGTTGTTCGGCGCTTTCTTACTCTGAGTATTTCCACAGGCACAACTTAGTAGCCAAGAATTTACACCAGGAGCTCGCTCTGAAATACGGTCTCGTAGATCGGAAACTGCCGTATTATAGGTACTTGCCGAAAGCCGTACTCGAAAATGACCGCGCCAGGCTCTACTGGGACCGGGCCATCATCACAGACAGGACTATTCTTGCAAATAAGCCTGATATTGTGCTGATGGACCGGGCACAGTCAAGGATATTTTTGGTCGACATTACCATTCCTTATGACGAGAACCTCGTGAAAGTCGAAGCAGAGAAGCTGACAAAATATCTGGACCTGGCTCACGAGGTGACCGACATGTGGGGTGGATTGCCGGCCGGAATTTTACCTGTAGTCGTCTCTGTGAATGGGTTAATTCCAGTCAGCCTCTCGGGTCGTCTGAGGCGACTGGAACTCCGTGACGGACCGCTCCAAGCCCAAATGCAGAAGGCTGTGCTCCTCGATACCGCCCGCATCGTCTGCCGGTTTCTTTCCCCCTAACCCTCGGCCGTTTGATCTCCCCTGCCGAGGGCTTCCATCTGGTTGGGTTTTATATATTTATGTATTTATTTTATTTTATTGATATTTATGTACGTTTACCATGTTTATTTACAATTATATATTTATATTGCCCAACCAGAGGAGAAAACTTTATAGATACCACATAATAATAATATAATAATAAAATAAAAACTTAAAACTTTTAAAACTTCAAATTCAAACTAGACATGAATCGAGTAGTGATTCGCCGAGTACTCGGCTACCGGGTACTCGGCCTAGATTTGGCCGAGTACTCTGCCGAACACTCGGCATTAAAAAAACGCGGTAACGGGTGGCGTGCGGTTATTTCTCTTACAAACTAGACCGAAATAGGGCCGAGAAACTAGCGTTTTGCATCACAATCTTCCTCTCTTAAATTTTAAATATTAGTAATAATAAACCTAGCAAGCTAACAGCATAGCAAAGTGGCGAAGCAATCAGCTTTGTAGCGGTTTCTAACGGTTGCCTTTGAGCAATCAGTTTCAAAATAGGAGGTTCAGATGCCTGGGTGATCAGTAATCGATTGCTGAAAACAGAATTTGAAAATTCGTAACCGTTCTGGAGATAATCGTGGGACAGACGAACAGACGGACAGACATCATGAAATCAATAAGTATCTTCGCAAGCTTCGCCACTTAATAAGTGTCTTTGCAAGCTTCGCCACTTAATAATTTCTATTATAGATTCTTATGTAAATTCTAAATATTTCTGCTGCTTCTCATGTTCCTGATGTTTTAATGTGTCTAATATAATAATAATGATAAAAACTGGCTTTTTGTTTATTTTCTCTGGAATATAATTAAGGCCGACTACTCGGTACTCGGCCGTTAATACTCGGTGCTCGGCCGAACCCTAAAAAAAGGCCGAATCCGACGAGTACCGAATCCAAACTGAGTACTGGTCCCATGTCTAATTCAAATTTCATTTTAGTTTAAAATTGTGGTTTTCGATAAAGAGTTAGATTGGCGATGGCGTGATTAGGGTGAGACCAAAAACGAAATGTACCCGTGTGAGTGAAATGTGCATGTGTGCGACAACAATAGTGCTGCGCCATGTCTCAACTTCAATTATCGATACAGAACGCTGTGTCTGTGTCATAAAATTAATATTATTATGTTTGAGGGCATAAAAATAAAACTACAAAAAGTTTGTGATTTTTATTTTTCACCAAAAATAACTAATTTATTGTAAAAATGTCGTAAGCTCTCCTTAAGAGGTATATTGCAATTTTGCTTCATACTTCAATCTAATAATTAAATAAGTTTCGATTATTAATTTATTAATTAAGCGTTTATGGTTTGATAGTGCTCGCGAATCGTACATATGTATGTCAAGTATGCTAAAAAAAATTTGCAGGACACAAGGCATTCGTTTACTAATTTTCGAAACATATTTTCATTTAAAATTTTCCTTTCACATGTTTTCGGGAAATACGTTCAGAACGAATACCTATCTCATAAAATTTTTCTTAATCACCCTTTCGATAAGATGCTGCAACAAATGATTTAAACTAGATGCTTTTACAGCACTAATGTTATTTTGAAGGGAGGGAAGCCTTTCTAGGTTTTTTATCACTTGATACAACTTTTCCACTTTTTTATTAGCCCGTCTTTTTGTGCTCTAACATTTTTCAGTTTTCTTTTGTTTCATATTTTATCTTCTCCGAAGAATATCAATAGTTTTCTTCATTTTTTTTTTCTCGGGGAATGGTATTTGACAGCAACGTTTGCAATTGAGCTACTGGGTACTGGCAATGTATTTCTGTAGATGCATGACGATGCTTTGCGTACCGGCTTCAATACAACCTACAAAAAAATATAATTAGTGAACACATTATGTACTTATCTATGATTAAAATTAATCAAATACAACCCTTTTACCTATTTCTGCCGCTAAACAGCAGTGCTTACACTGTCGCGTTCCAGCCATTTGAGTATAGAGAGCCTGTATAATTATAAGTTGTAAGATATTTTACCTTAGTCTTCAGGGGTGAAAACACATTTTTTTATAGAATTAGGGTGACAAACGAGCACACAGTCCACCTGATGGTAAGTGGTTGCTGTGGCCCATAGACATCTGTATCTGTCTTCGTTTGCGAATTAAAATGCAGATGCGTTATCAGCAGTTAGGACTAAGATAGAATGCCTCTTTTCCATTAAAAAGGGTCTCCGGTTCTCTACACTCACCATACGAAACAGTAGCATTAAGCTGCTATTTTACGCTGGTATTCTGTGAGACCGTGGTCCTTCCCCGATCGAGGCGACCCATTCGTGCTACATTTATACTATTGACATAGCTGCAGCATGGCTCTACCACGTAAAAAAATTGTTCTTTGTTTGAAGATGACTGTAGGTAACCAAGTACTGCAGTAGCCGTTTATTATCAAGTGACACTAAGTTCATTTGTTACTGTCGTTTTATAAAAAATATACACCACGTGGCTGACAACAACAAGTTGTACACGTTTGAACAATCGCAAATGGAATTAACATATGTACAGTAAAATATGTAATTAAGAAAATACGCACGGCCATAAATAATGTGGGTATTGATCCAAAACGCAGCTTTACTCTTTGTGTACTTCTATGAGAAAAACATTTTTGTTCAAAGTGCTTGCTACATGTAGTAGATTTTTTTTTGGGAATCTGAAACATTATAACAGTTTAAATCATCTCATTAAAGTATTTACAATAATGCGTAAGTATTTACTATTACGAAACACTAAAACGTAAAAATAGAAAATTAAAAAAAAACTAAGTCACAAGAGGCTGCATCCAAGGATATGCCTTTGCCTGTTATAAACATATTATCGATAAGATGATATTGATAGTGTCAATCCCTACAAAAATTTGATCAGAAATAGCGGGAATTCACGTATTTGTTATTATTTTTAATATAACTCTCACGCATTTAGAGCATTATCGTAATAAAATGCGATATTTTACCCTATCCATTTGTGTATAAAACATTTGTACTAGTTCTGAAATATTGAATTTAGAGTGCTAAATATTTTAATTGTACTTACATGTAATATGTGTAATTTTATGGATTTTCTTTTCTCGATGAACTGCATTCAGGTACGGTACACGTCACCATATTTAATCACACCTTTTAAATACCTATTAATACTTCAAAATCAACAAAAAATCGCGAAAATAAACGGGATTTGTTTCGTTAACCATTGACGTCAGGCTGATACAGGCTGATAGCGTGTACGTGTATTGTCTAGCCATTCTATCTCGTTCTAATGTAAGCATATGCTATGCCCTTTCTATTTTACATTGCCAATCTAAGTATACTAAATCTATGATAAAGAGTTAAAATAAGAATATACTATTCTTGTTTATAATATATCTTATTTATTATGATATAATATACTGTAACAAATTATCTTCCTTCTGATGTTTGATATTACTTATGTACTATTAATCGCTAACAAGTTTATTCTATAAAACATATGCAACAAAGTAAACAGTAAATTAGGTGAAGTATGCAAACCAACAGCAATGCTGTTTATCACAATGTGACACAGAGCAGCTCAGACAGGACAGGACATCACAATATAGCCTTCTTTACATTTAACAAATGAATTACCAAACTGGCAGAATCACGACAGTTCTAGTTGTTATTAAGATAATTTAAAATTAAAAATTTTGTACTGCCAACTTCAATATAAGTTGTTAAGAATAAATCAAAAACTATTAGTCTGACCTTGATCAAATTCATATGTAACCACACCTGAAGTACCAGCTTTCAAATAAAAAAGCATCATTGAAATCGGTTCACCCAGTAAAGAGTTATGAGATAACACAGATAAAAAAAACAAAAATATACAGTCGAATTGAGTACCGTCTCCTTTTTGGAAGTCAGCAGAAAATCCTTGATTTCTTAGTAACAACTAGATAACTAACTATTCTAAATAACTAACAACTTAGAATTCCTTGTTTCTTTTCTTCTGTCACTTCTTGCGACATGCCCGGAACTACTCCATAGTGGATATTTTTACACCGCCACTACACCGTGAACATTATATATATATATATATATATATATATATATATATATATATATATATATATATATATATACATTTTGTATATATGTGTATAGATTTTAATTTCATTCCCTAAGTAATAGGTTAAATACTTAAAGTGTAAAAATGGTTAATTCTCTTTTAATCTGCCATTAAATACCTACTAATACGTAACTGCTCTTATAATGCTACCGATTCTGGAATTAATAATTCCCAACAAACCCTTCATATTTTTAAACTATTAAACTTTCCCTTGCTGTTTTAATCCGAATCAAAGCACCAAATTCAAAATTAATATTCAAAAACTGAAGGTAGCCGGGCTAACTATGACATCGAGACGTCAATCACCCCAGTCGTGACCGCTAGGGTGGTTGGGTACTGTAAAGCACCCGAAACGTCGGGATTTAAAAAGTAAAATAAAACGCGATAAAATCCGTAAAAATTAGTTTCATTTCACACCAAATTCATGATCGGAATAAGCATCCTGGCAAGTTGTTCACAAAATAATTATCAACATTTCGTACAGAGCAATTATGGAATGACGCACATGTAATTGCCATCACAGTATAGTGACGGCAGCCGCGCGGCAATCGGCAGTTATTAAATGTGTTTTACGATACGTATTGTAGTCTACTTTCCACATAAAATAAAACAGGGCCATTTGAAGTTTTTATTAAAATTGTGTGAATATAAAAATATATGCCATCATGTAGTAGCTGTGTAAGAATATTCACTACCACATTTCATCCCGAGGGTGTCGAAAGAGGCGACTGAGGGAAACTGCGAAAGATTGCTGGAGATAGGCAGCAGCATCTTCCTAATAACAACTCAAAATAATAAAAAAATATTCATAAAGAGCCCGATGAACATCAAAGTTGGATTTCATATTGAAAGTGCAGTCTAGTACACAGAATACGACAGTGACAGTGTAGTGTAAGGTGTAATAAATGCATCAATGATATAAGTTTATGCGTTGAAGAGGGTGATCAGGATATGTAACGCCTAGGCGGAAGCCTATAGGCTCAAGTAAAACACATCTAAAAGTGAATTAACGGTTTTGAAGCAGGCCCTTTTTACTGGAAACGAGACATTCCATCTTAGTCGTCGTTTTATACGTGGTAGAGCCATGTTGCAGCTATATTAATAGTGTAGTTGTAGCACGAATGGGTCGGCTCGACCGGGAAGGACCACGCTCTCACAGAATACCAGCGTTAAATAGCAGCTTAATGCTGCTGTATTTCGTATGGTGAGTGTAGAGAACCGGAGACCCTTATTACTGGAAAAGAGGCATTCTATCATAGTCCTCACGGGTGACAACGCATCTGCATTTTAATTCGCAAACGAAGATAGATGTAGATGTCTATGGGCTATAGCAACCACTTACCATCAGGTGGACTGTGTGCTCGTTTGTCACCCTTATTCTATAAAAGAAAATAGTCCTCACGGGTGACAACGCATCTGCATTTTGATTCGTAATCGAGGATAGCTGTAGATGTCTATGGGCCACAACAACCACTTACCATCTGGTAGACTCTGTGCTCGTTTGTCACCCTTATCGTATAAAAAAGGCAGTCAGTGGGGAATAGTGCTTAGAACTCTAGAATAAAATTTCAAAACTGAATGTTGGCCAGATGTGACCGCTGTAATTACTTAGATTAAAATTCCACTTTTTAAACGTTCAGTCTGGTGGTTAAGGGCACATATTAAAATCGTTAAAATACCCTCGCACCAATATCATAGCCAGTGGAAATATATCACCTCGTATAACAGCGAACCATCACGTTCTTTTTTGTGTAGAGTAGTTGTTGCAAAGATTTGGAAGATATTTTTTTGCAAAATGAACAGTGACACCTGTCAGTAAATATTAAAATAATATAAAATTAACTTATATTACTAGCGGAGAATATAATAAAAAAAGAACTACATAAATCTACAGCTAGCTTGATTGATCATAGCAATGGTAATATTTTTTATAGAATTGTCGATACTTCACAGATTTAAGTCTGTCCGATATAATAAACAAAATTTCATAAGCGATATTTTAAATAAGAAAAACGAGACTAAAAATTTTGTTTACGTCTACTTGTGAAATTTCCTTTAGCAAACACCAGTAAAGTAAGTACAACTTCGTAACAATTTCCTTTAACCATGTAACATTCGGAAAGTAATACAAATGAATAAGTTTTCTTTGGTTAAATAAAGAAAGTCAGAAATTTCAAGGTAATTTATGAAAACGCAATATAAAAGTATTACACAAAATAGGAGTTCAGTACAATTTAGTCAGTTTTTTTTAAATTTATAATTTTAATTTAAATAAATACACCTTAAAATTAATTATATACAATATTAAAAACTATAATAATAATAAAAAAAACTAAAACTAGAAACTTAATTATCGTATAGTTCTAATCCCCACGGTATCGTGCCAAGAACTCTGGCTGCGTTTCTCCGTTGAATGTCTATACTTAGCTTTTCTATTCTATTCTATTTTATGGTGCTAAAGCCCTTTCGGAAACCGGCTTATTCGGGAGGCTGGAAGTCATTAAGTCTCCGCGCGAGACGATTCGTAATGACTCTCGAAAACAGCACGTAGACACGGCTTAGAAGGGAAATCGGTCTGTAGTTCTTCAAGAGAGCGTTGTCACCTTTCTTGAAGAACAAGACCACCGCACTTCTGCTCCACGCCTCCGGTGTAATGCCACCATGGAGGATGGAATTAAAGAGCTTCTGAAGGACTTCAAGTACCGGTCTTCCACCCGCTTTCAGAAGTTCCGCTGTAATTCCATCCTCGCCTGGGGCCTTGCCGTTTTTAAGATGCTGGAGAGCCATTCTAATCTCGCTCAGACTGACGTCCGGGATATCTTCGGAATAGTGTCGGATAAGACTCGCTCTTGGATCGTTAATCACACTTGCGTGTGGCTCCAACGATGACGTGTACAGCTGCCCATAGAACCTCTCAATCTCACTCAAAATCTCAGGTGCCCCGGAAACGATGCTGCCACATTCGGTCTTCAGCTTTGACAGTTGGCTCTTTCTGGCAGACAGATCTCTGGCAAAGACTTTGGAGCCTTGGTTCCGCTCGATCGCTTCTTCAATACGAGCTGTATTGAAGTTGCACAAGTCCCGCCGCATGCATTTGGAGATCTGTCTGTTTAGTTGCCTGTATGCTGTCAAATCCGTTGAAGAATGTAGCCTCATCTCCCGTCTAACAGCCATGAGATTAAGAGTGTGATCGGAGAGTTTTTGTGTTCTTCTGCGGCGGGTCTTGCAGAACTTAGCTCCGACCGCATGGACAGTTTCCACGAGCTTGTCATTCATATCGTCCACTTCATTGCAGTCTCCTAGGCACTGAAAACGGTTTTGTAACTCAAGCTGAAAGATTTCGGGACTTTGGATTAGAGCACGAGGGGGACGGAACGTTGACTTCATCAGACGAGATCTCTCCAACTTAGCATTCAGTGTGCCTCTAACCATTCGGTGATCGCTGCCGGTTTTCACCCTCGCGATCACTGAGACGTTTCTGAACAGTTGTCGTCTGGTCGTCATAATGAAGTCAATCTCATTTTTTGTCGAACCGTCGGGGCTTGACCAGGTCCACTTCCTGTGGGGCCGCTTCTTGAAGAAAGAGTTCATCATAAAGAGTCCCTCTTTCTCCATGAAGTCGGCCAGCTGCTGGCCCCCTTGGGTTCCGTTGCCCTATTCCAAATTTCCCTACTTTCAGCTCACCGTTCTCTCTTTTGCCTAGTTTTGCATTGAAGTCTCCCATTAACATCGTATATTGGGTTTTGGAGGAATGCATGGCTCTAGAGATATCCTCATACATTTCCTCCACCTCCTCATCGGGGTGTGCCGAGGTTGGTGCGTAAACCTGTATGACCTTCAGCGAATACCGTTTGGTGATTCTGAGTATAAGGTACGCAACCCTCGTCGACACACTCCCGATCTTTACAACGTTGTTAACCAGAGACTTGTGGACGATAAATCCGACACCTCCTTGGGACAGATTGTCGCCCTCCCGGTGATAGAGCAAGTTGCCGGATTCGAGGATTACCGTGTCCTCCCCCTCTCTTCGGTCTTCGGATAATTCTATAATATGCCAGCGCAACTTGTCTATCTCTACTTCCAGCTCCACGATCTTCTCGTCAGTCCTCAGGGTGCGTGCGTTGTACGTTGCCAGGTCGAGTCGTCGTAGGTGGCAACCGAACCTCCTTTCTTAGCACCCCCTGCCCCGCCGTTACCATGGTCGCCACCGTAGCCAGGAATAGCGGGGCCGCCGGGGACTGGGGGCCGTCTGTTTGTTGCTTTAATAATTGGGGGGTATTTGCCATAGTTGCCACGATTGGCGAGCGGGTTGGCAACCGCAGTTTTTTTATTGTAATTTTGGCTATTATTAGGGAGATGCTGCTGCCCATCTCTCGCCTGTTTCCCTTTGTGGCCTTTTACGACACCTACGGGAGGATATGGGGTAGTGGATATTCTTGACCGCCACTACACGGCATCGTAACGGGATGACTTAATCTTTTCATACTTTTCAGTATTTCACTGACATTATTCGCTGTTATACGAGGTACGTTTGAATCGCCGCTTCTTTCGCTGGCATTGTTTACAGGATGCGACGATGAATGTACTCTGAAATAATCTTTGAACAAAGTCACTATCGGAGTTTGCTTCGTTTTAATAATTTTTTGTATTTTTTTTTTTTTTATAGGGTAAGGGTGACAAACGAGCACACAGTCCACCTGATGGTAAGTGGTTGCTGCGGCCCATAGACATCTACATCTATCCTCTATTACAAATCAAGATGTAGATGCGTTGTCACCCGTGAGGACTAAGATGGAATGCCCCATTCCCAGTAAAAAGGCCCTCCGGCCACCTGCACTCACCAAGCGAAACGCAGAGGTAAACCTCTACTTCACGCTGGTTTTCTGTGAGGTCGTGGTACCACCCCGGTTCGAGCCGGCCCATCCGTGCGACAGCAAAAGCCGCGTGGCTCTACCACTGTTAAAATAATATATATAATAAATTGTCTATTTTATAAAAAAGGATAATTAAATTCGGTTCACAAAGTAATCGCGTCACATATATATAAAAAAGGAACGTGCAGTCGAATAGATGACCTCCAACGTTTTTTAAAGTTGGCTAAAAATTTAGCATAGTGGGTTCCACCTGATTGTAAGTACAGTAAAACTCGCTTAATACGATCACGTTTAATACGATTTCTCGTTTAATACGCCATTTTATGTCAGTCCCTGCAACTTGAGGCATGTTTTCATGCATTTTTAACACGCTTAATACGATTCGTCATCCCGTCTAATACGCCATCTGTGCAAAACCCGAGCCGAGCCGAGTTGCATTATGAAGTAGTACCATTTCAAAGAGTAGACAAGAAATTAGCGAAAAATACAGATTGGGAGGTGTGAAGAGAAAAAAGCAAAAGGTAAGAAAGTTTGATCAATTAGAGAAAGTTTTAGTGAAATGGCTTCATCAAGCACGAGCTTTAATACTGCCTAAAAGTGGCCCCATATTAGACGAAAAAGCGCGTAAAATTGCTGATAGCTTACAAATCACAGATTTTACCACTTCAAATGGATAGATCGTTTTAAAAATCGCCACGGTATTGTGTATCGTCAAATCACTGGGGAATCGGAGATAGTGGCAGAACAAGATGTTGATACATGAATAGCACAATTTTCTGCATTATTAAAAAATTATGAACCGCGAAACATTTTTAACGCAGACGAATTTGGTTTATTTTATAAATTTATGCCAGATAAATCGTATGTCTTCAAGGGAGAAACTTGCCATGGTAGCAAAGCAAGTAAAGAGACTCACTATCCTGGCCTATGCAAATTCTGATGGGTCGGAAAAGTTACGTTCACTAGTCGTTGGTAAAATCCACGTTGCTTCAAAAACGTGAAATCGCTCCCTGTAATATGATGCACAATCTAGGGCTTGGATGATTGGCCTTCGTTTTATTAACTGGTTAAAAGCTTTAGATGATCGGTTCCAGATAAAATGTAGACGCATAATTCGCATTGATAACTGCCCCGCTCACCCTAAAGATGGTGAACTAAAGAAAATCACGCTTGTTTTCTTACCTCCAAATGCGACAAGCAAGTTACGTATACCTATAATTCAATACCTAGTACCTACACAATATTTGTAAATGATGTTTTATTTTCCCTATCCCGTATAATACGCTTTCCCGCTTAAGTCGCGATGTTGGCTGGGTCCCTTCAAAATCCCTTAAGCGGGTTTTACTGTATTTATGTAATCTTAGATGGCGGAGTACACCAGTTTAACTAAAAGTTTAATGGGAATATATAATATTATATTATTAGTCACCAGCCCCGTAGGTAGATCGAGTTCGATTATATCGTCTGCGTGCTCGTTTGCTGACGAGTCAGTCAGTATCATCATCATCATCATTACAGCCCTTCACAAGTCCACTGCTGAACATAGGCCTCCCCCAAAGAATGCCACAAAGCACGGTCCTGAGCCACCTGCATCCATCGACTTCCTGCATGTCTTACCAGGTCGTCACTCCATCTCGTGGGGGGACGCCCTACACTTCGCCTACCGGTACGAGGCTGCCACTCGAGAACCTTTCTTCCCCATCGGTTGTCAGTTCTTCGAGCTATATGGCCGGCCCACTGCCACTTCAGCTTACTAATCCGTTGGGCTATGTCGGTTACTCTGGTTCTACTGCGGATAACCTCATTCCTAAGTTTATCACGCAGAGAAACTCCGAGCATAGCCCTCTCCATAGCTCGCTGAGCGACCTTGAGCTTCCTCATACGGCCAGCAGTGAAGGACCACGTCTCAGTTCCGTAAGTCATCACTGGCAACACGCACTGGTTGTACAATTTCGTTTTAAGGTTTTGAGGTATGTCTGACGTGAAGATGTGTCGTAGCTTCCCGAACGCTGCCCAGCCGAGTTGAATCCGTCGATTGACCTCTCGGTCGAAGTTGGACTTACCTAGTCGGACTATTTGTCCCAGGTAAACATACTCGTCAACAACTTCGAGCTTAGTGCTCCCAACAACTACCGGCATAGGTGTGACATGGACATTAAACATAATCTTTGTTTTGTCCATGTTCATCTTAAGACCTATCCGTTGGGAGACACTATTGAGGTCATTGAGCATAGTGCTTAGGTCATCCAGCGATTCTGCCATAAGGACTATATCGTCGGCAAATCGAAGGTGAGTGATGTACTCGCCATTGATGTTAATTCCGTATTCTTTCCAGTCCAGAAGCTTGAAAACGTCTTCCAATGCAGCGGTGAAGAGTTTCGGGGATATAACATCACCCTGTCTTACACCTCTCTGCAATTGGATAGGTTTCGTACTCTGGTTCTGTACTCGGATAGCCATCGTAGCTCTACTGTACAAACACTTCAGCACTTCGATATACCGACAGTCAACTTGGCACCGCTGAAGGGACTGCAGCACCGCCCAAATTTCGACGGAATCAAAGGCTTTCTCATAGTCCACATACGCCAGACATAGTGGCAAATTGTACTCTTCGGACTTCTGTACAATTTGCCGTAGGGTATGTATGTGGTCTATGGTGCTAAAGCCCTTTCGGAAACCGGCTTGTTCGGGAGGCTGGAAGTCGTCAAGTCTGCGCGCGAGACGATTCGTAATGACTCTCGAAAACAGCACGTAGACGCGGCTCAGAAGGGAAATCGGTCTGTAGTTCTTCAAGAGAGCGTTGTCACCTTTCTTGAAGAACAACACCACCCCACTTCTGCTCCACGCCTCCGGTGTAATGCCACCATGGAGGACGGAATTAAAGAGCCTCTGAAGGACTTCAAGTACCGGTCTTCCACCCGCTTTCAGAAGCTCCGCTGTAATTCCATCCTCGCCTGGGGCCTTGCCGTTTTTAAGGTCCTGGAGAGCCATTCTAATCTCGCTCAGACTGACGTCCGGGATATCTTCGGAATAGTGTCGGATAAGACTCGCTCTTGGATCGTTACTCACACTTGCGTGTGGCTCCAACGATGACGTGTACAGCTGCCCATAGAACCTCTCAATCTCACTCAAAATCTCAGGTGCCCCGGAAACGATGCTGCCACATTCGGTCTTCAGCTTTGACAGTTGGCTCTTTCTGGCAGACAGATCTCTGGCAAAGACTTTGGAGCCTTGGTTCCGCTCGATCGCTTCTTCAATACGAGCTGTATTGAAGTTGCGCAAGTCCCGCCGCATGCATTTGGAGATCTGTCTGTTCAGTTGCCTGTATGCTGTCAAATCTGTTGAAGAATGTAGCCTCATCTCCCGTCTAACAGCCATGAGATTAAGAGTGTGATCGGAGAGTTTTTGTGTTCTTCTGCGGCGGGTCTTGCAGAACTTAGCTCCGACCGCATGGACAGTTTCCACGAGCTTGTCATTCATATCGTCCACTTCATTGCAGTCTTCTAGGCACTGAAAACGGTTTTGTAACTCGAGCTGAAAGGTTTCGGGACTTTGGATTAGAGCACGAGGGGGACGGAGCGTTGACTTCATCAGACGAGACCTCTCCAACTTAACATTTAGGTTCAGTGTGCCTCTAACCATTCGGTGATCGCTGCCGGTTTTCACCCTCGCGATCACTGAGACATCACTGAACAGTTATCGTCTGGTCGTCATAATGAAGTCAATCTCATTTTTTGTCGAACCGTCGGGGCTTGACCAGGTCCACTTCCTGTGGGGCCGCTTCTGGAAGAAAGAGTTCATCATAAAGAGTCCCCCTTTCTCCATGAAGTCGGCCAGCTGTTGGCCCCTTGGGTTCCGTTGCCCTATTCCAAATTTCCCTACTTTCAGCTCACCGTTCTCTCTTGTGCCTAGTTTTGCATTGAAGTCTCCCATTAACACCGTATATTGGGTTTTGGAGGAATGCATGGCTCTAGAGATATCCTCATACATTTCCTCCACCTCCTCATCGGGGTGTGCCGAGGTTGGTGCGTAAACCTGTATGACCTTCAGCGAATACCGTTTGGTGATTCTGAGTATAAGGTACGCAACCCTCGTCGACACACTCCCGATCTTTACAACGTTGTTAACGAGAGACTTGTGGACGATAAATCCGACACCTCCTTGGGACAGATGGTCGCCCTCCCGGTGATAGAGCAAGTTGCCGGATTCGAGGATTACCGTGTCCTCCCCCTCTCTTCGGACTTCGGATAATCCTATAATATGCCAGCGTAACTTGTCTATCTCTTCTTCCAGCTCCACAATCTTCTCGTCAGTCCTCAGGGTGCGTGCGTTGTACGTTGCCAGGTCGAGTCGTCGTAGGTGGCAACCGAACCTCCACCGGAGATTCTTAGCACCCCCTGCCCCGCCGTTACCATGGTCGCCACCGTAGCCAGGAATAGCGGGGCCGCCGGGGACTGGGGGCCGTCTCTTTGTTACATTCATAGAGGGGTATTTGCCATAGTTGCCACGCTTGGCGAGCGGGTTGGCAACCGCAGTTTTTTTATTGTAATTTCGGCTATTATCAGGGAGATGCTGCTGCCCATCTCCCGCCTGTTTCCCATTGTCGCCTTTTACGACACCCACGGGAGGATATGGGGTAGTGGATATTCTTGACCGCCACTACACGGCACTTTACTTTTTTTTTGCGTAAAACCACTTCTAACAAATAAATAACTAGTTAAAAAGATTTGTAATAAAGGCTTTTTTAATCTATATAAGAAGCATAAAGCAACGATTACAGTTACTATGATTGAGACATGAGTTTTTTTGACTTAAACCACAAATATCATCATATCATCACCAATCTACAACCTAAACTATATACGCCGTAGCTGCAGCAGTACAAACGAGTCGGTTAAGACGGGGAAAGGATTTTCGGAACTGTGTTTCATATATCGTTTTTTTTATAGGATAAGGGTGACGAACGAGCACACAGTCCACCTGATGGTAAGTGGTTGCTGCGGCCCATAGACATCTACATCTATCCTCGTTTGCGAATCAAAATGCAGATGCGTTGTCACCCGTGAGGACTAAGGTGGAATGCCTCATTTCCAGTAAAAAGGGCCTCCGGCCACCTGCACTCACCAACCGAAACGCAGAGATAAACCTCTACTTCACGCTGGTATTCTGTGAGGTCGTGGTACCACCCCGGTTCGAGTCGGCCCATCCGTGCGACAGCAAAAGCTGCCGCGTGGCTCTACCACTGTTAAAAGGCGTCGTAGGCGTTTCATCTTAGATTTCAGGAGTAACAACAGATCTGTATTTTGATTATCAGGCCGCAACATTCATTTACCATCACTGGAACGTTAGTCACCCTTGTTCTATAACAAAATTTTTCCTCATGAATAACTCTATTTATACACGAAAACCGAAAGAAAATCCGTTAGTTGCTAAGGTTTGCGCGAATATACATACAGATAGGGGTGACAACGCATCTGCGTTTGATTCTTAATCAAGCATAGACGTTGATATCTATGGGCCACAGCATCCACCAGGTGGACCGTGTACTCGTTTGTCACCAATGTTCACAAATATAGTAATTTCAAGGAAAAGTATCATTTCCGAGTTTAAAAAGAAAAAAATATTTATTTAAAACTACAATTATGTAGTTTTTATATCTGTTAATATATATAAACCACGCTATGTGAATGCATATTTCGCTCAGAAAGTTGTGTATTAAATGTTAATGAATGATGAAAAAAATACCTATTCTGTTTCTCAGGCTACCGAGTAATACTAAAAGAAAAAACTATTTCCTTGATGCATTTTTTACATCTACATATACGCCAGAAAAATCTAATGGCTTTCGATATGGTGGCATAGTCGTATCGGTTACGATATAA
Organism: Parnassius glacialis; assembly: GCA_033319125.1. Lineage (NCBI taxonomy): Eukaryota > Metazoa > Arthropoda > Insecta > Lepidoptera > Papilionidae > Parnassius > Parnassius glacialis. Next base: position 24,027,478 of record JAVANC010000019.1, read on the forward strand.
AGCACCCAGACCGGCTACGACCAGCAACGTTAAAGGTGCAAGACGTCTTATATTGGGATCGTCAATTTTCAAACGTAACAATTATAGCAAACAGACTTTTATGGGTTGATGATGATGAAGAAGAATAACATACATGCGACCGAAATCTTCAGTCTCTGAGACCCCCTCCAAATTTTAGAATCGCTCTTGCAAGTCGCATTGACCAGGTTATTGTAAAGTTATTGGTAAGTATTTCGTTCGTTAAAATACCCTCTCACCTATATCATAGCCACCACGTTCTTATTTGTGTAGAGTAGTTGTTGCAAAGATTTGGAAGATATTTTTTGCAAAATAAACAGTGACACCTGTCAGTAAATATTAAAATAATATAAAATTAACTTATATTACTAGCGGAGAATATAATAAAAAAGAACTACATAAATCTACAGCTAGCTTGATTGATCATAGCAATGGTAATATTTTTTATAGAATTGTCGATACTTCACAGATTTAAGTCTGTCCGATATAATAAACAAAATTTCATAAGCGATATTTTAAATAAGGAAAACGAGACTAAAATTTTTGTTTACGTCTACTTGTGAAATTTCCTTTAGCAAACACCAGTAAAGTAAGTACAACTTCGTAACAATTTCCTTTAACTATGTAACATTCGGAAAGTAATACAAATGAATAAGTTTTCTTTGGTTAAATAAAGAAAGTCAGAAATTTCAAGGTAATTTATGAAAACGAAATATAAAAGTATTACACAAAATAGGAGTTCAGTACAATTTAGTCAGTTTTTTTAAATTTATAATTTTAATTTAAATAAATACACCTTAAAATTAATTATAAAAAAACTAAAACTAGAAACTTAATTATCGTATAGTTCTACTCCCCACGGTATCGTGCCAAGAACGCTGGCTGTGTTTCTCCGTTGAATGTCTATACTTAGCTTTTGAGTGAGAAAAGAACCAGTCCTCTTATCACCAGCAGCAACGAACAGCCGCGGATGGAGTTCCTTTAGGAACTTCACCGCACGTGGACCCCACGGACCGATAGTCTCTACAGCAAATGGCACAAATATGTAGTCATCTCTCAGAGACTCATATTTGCGCCACTTAATCAGTTCAGCTGCCTCTGATGCCGCCCCGGCTCTAAACGAGGTCTCCTGAGATGAGAGGCCGCCAGAGTGTCTACGCAAGTAGCATCCCACACTAGGGCTTTATCTCTCTCCGAAGGGACCAATGTCATACCGTCGGGTCTCCTGCCATCGTCTCTAAATATTCCACAAGGCTCTAAAACTGTAATGTACTCGTATGTAGGTAAAAATATAAAAAGTTTAAAAAAGGGATATTCAGTCTGTAAATACAACTAGAACTAAAAAATAGGAACACACAAAAGCTGGATTTGATTTAGCCAGCGTATTTCTTTCCCGGTCGAGCCAATCCATTCGTGCTCTATCGTATTCTTAAGAAGGGCTTTCTTATATTATCTTTTTCATAATAAACCTACTGAACTTCTACCCCACATCTCGGGTAAAGCACCACCGTGAAAGACGGTATTAAATGGTTTCTAAAGGACTTGAAGTATAGATTTACCACCCACTTGCTGCTTGTTTGTTTATAGATTTATGTAATTCCCTAAATTAAGATTAAAAAAAAAGCGAAAATCAATCAGATCTCTGTCTTTGTTTAAGTTGTTGTAAACTCTTGCTAACCCTGCGACCAAAACCAATTTCCACAAAGTGAACCCTAAATAACATATTATCGATCTAGTAAACCTTACAAATATTTGTTTTGTGCCGGAATCTAAACCGCAGTCCCTTTGAACTATATTAGAAGAATATTTTTTATAAATTCAAAATGACATTTGAAAAATAGAAAAAGGTTTTTTTATTTAAAATAGATTCTAAATAATGCGTATGGAGTTATTTTTTGTAACTTACAACTGGTTCGGAAAATACTTATGTCCTGGAAAGAACCAGCAAAAACACAACGTGACATTTTGTTGAAAAAAATAAAAATTTACAATCATGATAAATGATATTCAAATTAACTATACAAATAATATCAGAAATAGCCTGGTAGCGATTGCCTCATCCCCAATGGTTCTTATCCATAAATTCCTTAATATTATAATATATTAACTTACTCAAGTTATTGATTTGACAGGGGACAAATTTTGTATATTTTCTAGGATTTTGTTGTAGAAGCGTATAAATTGCCTCAAGAATGAATTAGACTCTATCGAGTTACTGGTATTGCCATTTTTTTAGAATAAGGATAACAAACGAGCACATATTTCACTTGATGGTGAGTGGATGCTGTAGCCCGTAAACATTTACATTTATACGTGATGAGCACGAATGGATTGACTCGACCGGGAAAGAAATACGCTCGCTAAATCAAATCCAGCTTTTGTGTGTTCCTATTTTTTAGTTCTAGTTGTATTTACAGACTGAGTATCCCCGTTTTAAACTATTTATATTTTCTGCCGACTTCCAAAAAGGAGACGGTACTCAATTCGAGTGTATGTTTTTTTTATGTGTGCTACCTCATAACTTATCTTCTTTCGAAGCTTCCTGTGTATGGGCTTCCTGAAAAATTGTGCAAATGGATCACCAGTTTCCTTGTTGATCGGAGCATCAAGGTCGTAGTAGACGGTGCATGCTCTGATCTCAAGCCTATCAACGCTGGTGTTCCACAAGGCTGCGTGCTATCACCAACGCTGTTTCTCCTGCATATCAATGATATGTTGCTAACTGGTAGCATTCATTGCTATGCAGACGACAGCAGTGGTGATGCCTTATATACCGGCCGTGCCAATATTTCTCGGGAAAACGTCGCCGAGTACCGGGACAAACTTGTGTCTGAAGTCGAGTCTTTGCTTAACAAACTCTCGGATTGGGGCCGACTAAATCTAGTCCAGTTCAATCCCCAGAAGATACAAGTTTGCGCGTTTACCGCTAAAAAGAACTCCTTTGTCGTATCTCCTCAGTTTCAAGGCACTCCCCTTGCTGCCTCAGCTAGTATCGGAATCCTTGGCGTCGACATATCGAATAGTGTGCAGTTTCATGGTCACTTGGAAGGGAAGGCCAAATTGGCCTCTAAAAAGCTTGGCGTGCTCAGCAGAGCGAGACAGTATTTCATGCCGGCACATCGCTTGCAACTTTACAAAGCGCAAGTTCGGCCCCACATGGAATACTGTTCTCATCTCTGGGCCGGGGCACCCCAGTGCCAGCTCCTTCCACTTGACCGCATCCAGCGCAGAGCGGTTCAAATCGTCGACGACCGAATTCTTTCTGATCGGCTCGATACACTGGCACTGCGTAGAGATGTTGCATCTCTTTGCGTATTTTATCGCATTTATCACGGGGAGTGCTCTGAGGAATTGTTCGGACTAATTCCAGCCGCTCAATTTCACCATCGCACATCGCGACAAAACTCGCGTTACCATCCATACCATCTGGATGATTGGCGGTCCACCACTGTGCGATTTAGAAGAAGTTTTCTCCCTCGCACGACTTCCTTGTGGAATCAATTACCACCAGCGAATTTTCCGGACCGATACCACTTAGGAACCTTCAAGAAAAGAGCTTACACCTTTCTAAAAGGTCGGCAACGCATCTGCAATTCCCCTGGTGTTGCGGTTGTTCATGGGCGGCGGTAGTCACTTACCATCAGGTGAGCCGCATGCTCGTTTGCCCCCTATTCCATAATAAAAAAACTTTGTACTGAGCGAACCGATTTCGATGATTCTTTTTTTATATGAAAGCTGATAGTACTTATGTGGTCCCATATAAATTGATCAAGGTCAGACTAATGGTTATTGAGTTATTCTTAAATAACCTATATTGAAGTTGCTTCTATCGAAATCGGCTGTACAAAATTTTTAATTTTAAATTATTACCTACATACGAGTACATTACATTTTCGTACGATATTATGCTATGGAAATAGCTAAAATAATCTAATCTCTCTGTTTAAAGAATGGAGTACTTATGAAATACTTAATTATCTTGTAATATATATATATATATATATATATATATATATATATATATATAGCATCTGGCACGTGGGTCGGGACAGCACAAAGTTAGCATTTGCTAAGGCGGTCATGATTTTCGAAACAGACGACTAATAAAATCCACCTGTGTTTTAATTAGGAAGGTGTTATTGGAGGTTAAATTATTTTAGGCGAAGTAGAAGATAACGTAAGAAGTTTACTACTACTTTCAAGAAGGAAGTTTAGAGAACAAATATGTATATACACTTGGGACCAAATAAATCGAGCCACCTCATTTTTTACGTAAAATGGTTAATACTTTTGTGATATGGAACGTATCAATAAGAGTAAATTATTAAAATGAGGGTAAATTATTGAATATTAACCTTTTTATTATGTACGTGCACCTATGCAGGTTTAGAGAGACCAGTATCACTGCGATATAAAAGATCTATTGTGATCGCTGCTATGTCTATAGTTCACTAGACAGCAACGATCACAGGCACAACACGAAACAAGCGCTAAGCCGTACGTCCTCAATGAATAGAAGGAGTTGCCTAGCTGTGAGCAATTTCACTTCTTCTGGGCGAAGAACATAGTTTCTCAGATGAGTGCTACGTTTGCGCATTAAGGGTCCGCAATCAGTCAGGGTGCGTAAAGGCGTTTCCTCCTCTAGGGAGCAAAACCGGTACATCCTTGAGTTGCTTAGTCCCAGACAGACATGTGCTTTTTAAGACAATAGTGTCCAGTCAGGGCTCTTAACAGAATGATCAATTTATTTTTACCTAATCCCAGGACTTCCGAATTTACGATTTTTTAAGCTTGGTGTAACAGACCAGTAAGTGATTTATTGTGGTAAAGAGTTTCCAAGTTCAATGGGGCGAGGCTTTTTGAGATACCATAAAATGGCTCAGGTCCAAATTGAATACTCTTTGAGCCCTACCGTGCGAGCTTGTCGGCAATTTCGTTGCCTACAATTCCGGCCTGATCCTGAACTCATCTTAAAAGGACCCAGTTGTTACCTCGCAGGGTGTTTAGACGGTTCACACAGTCTCCGAATAGCTTCGAGTTCACCAAGTTTGATCTCATCGCTAGCAGTGCTGCTTGACTATCAGTGTTAATATAAATTATATGGTTAACGTAGTGTTTTTGCAGATTGATTTCCGCACACTGAAGTATGGCGAAAATTTCTGCCTGGAAGATAGAGGTGGATCTATCCAAATTCATACTAAGTTTGTTTTTGCGTTCCCTATAAATTCAAAAACCTACGTCGAGGCCTATTTATGACCCATCGGTATACCATATAAGGCTACCGACCTCACTCGATGACCTGTCCATTCAGCCAGTCTTCTCTGGAAGGTAGTTCCACTGAATACTTTCTGTTAAAAGTATAAAGTGGACGCATGATGTCTGAAATCATGCATAAGATCGGTGTTTCCTTAATTGAGTCGATCATGGATTTCAATCTATAGAAAAGCAAGCTCACACCGCCCTGAGCGTTAATCATATACAAACTAGCCCTCGCCTTCTTGTCTAAGTAAAGATCGAGGGGCGTTAGGCCTAGAAGTACATTAAGAGCCGCTCGAGGCGATGATCACATCGCTCCAGTTGCGATTAAGTAGGCATTCCTTTCTAGACTATTTAGTCTGTCTACAATCGTCTTTTCTTTAACCTTATTACACCAGACAGTGGAGGCGTAGGTAAGAATCGGCCTCATTATACTGCAGTACAGCCATAGGATCACACTGGGACGCAAGCCCCAGTTGTTCCCAACCATGCGACTGCACGCACCTAAAGCAATTGTATTCTAATGACATACGTTGCTGAGGTGAGAGTTCCACGTTAGTTTTCGTCTGATTGTTACACCCAAGTACTTAGCCTTAGCGGAGAATGGTACTTTTTTACCATTACGTATTGGTGTGACTAATTTGTCCAACCGTCTCTTTTTGGTAAAGGGTATTATAAAATTTTTATCAGCATTAACTGATAAACTGCTATCCCTGCACCAGTTGTTTATGGTGTTTTGGGCTCTTTATATGATTAATGATAAAGTACTTTGGCAAAAGCCTCTCGCTATGATAACAAGGTCATCAGCATAACCAAGTGTATCAATGCGAAGGTCTGCCATGTTGTACAATAGTTGGTCAAATTACTAAACAAAAACTACTAAAAAAATTACTACTCCATTTACGCAGCTCAAATTGCGCACAGCTCAGTAGTTTAATAAGTTCATCTTTGAGCTCAAGTGCCTGTTTAAGAGATGGCGCTCCGGTTGTTATATCGTCCATAAAAGTGTCATGACATATAACGCCAGCCGCTTGAGGATACTCAGAAGCATGATCGACCGCTAATTGATGCAGAGTACGAATGGCTAAGTACGGTGAACTGGTCACACCGTATGTCACAGTGTTTAATTCGAACTCATGTACAGGATCAGCTGGAGAGTTTCTCCACAACACGTGTTGCCACCCTCGATCTTCCTGACGTAAATCTATATTGCGATACATTTTCGAAATATCGGATGTGAACACTATTGCGTGAAGACGAAATTTTGTCGGTACATCAATAATGTCATTTTGAAGCTTATTCCCAGTGTACACGATATCATTTAAGGATTTTCTGTTCGTTGTTCTGGCACCTGCATCAAAAACGACACGTAGTTTTGTCGTAGTACTTTCAGGGCGGAGTACACAATGATGTGGAATTACAAATTTGCCTGATCCAACGTCTGCGGGTTGCACATGGCCCATATCTGAATATTCAGTCATAAAATCAGAATAGTCCTTTTTAACTCTACATTGCGCTCAAGTCGCATTTCGAGCTTGAATAAGCGTGATTTTGCCATCTCGAAAGATTCACCCAGATCATCACAAGGCTTCTTCAGTACCAAAGGAACGACGTAACGACCGTCAGGTTTACGCGACACAAGAGTAGATTATAATTCTTCACTTTTAACATCTTCGGGGTTTGATATAATTGTTTTTGGTGGTTCTTCGACCTCCCAAAAACGCTTGACTACGTCATTCAAAAGCCGGGAGGAAGTAACGAGGGAAAAAACCATAGGTGGAGCGTGACAGCTGTGATCAATTTTGCCAGTGAGCACCCACCCAAAGACACTATGTAGAGCGACTGGTAAACCAGGACCTATCTCTAGGCGTTGGCCATCATAAATTTTATGGAATAGCTCTGCGCCCAGCAGCTTGTTTATATTAGTGGGTTTGTTTAACTGTTTGTCTGCTAAAACTATATGTTTAAAATTTTCACGAACCTCAGAAGGTACTTCTACAACAGGCATTTTATTGTATTCATTATTATGGCATTAATAGTGAAGTTTGGACTAATAGAATCCGTTGGCAGTACCAAGCATGAAGTTTCACCCTTTATTTGATGCACTACATTTTTTCCCAAACCTGCTACATCTAAATTGCAGCGGCGAATGGGCAACCCTAAACGTTGAGCGAGTGATAACGTCATAAAACTATCCCGAGCTCTACTGTCAATAAGTGCGCGGGCGGTAGTATACTGAGCGGGAGCACCGCATCCACGCACGCGCACTACACATGTGCTGAGCAAAACGAGAGCACGACTATGACCAACGTGAGCGCTGGCAGTCACGGAGCTCGCAGTCGCGGTCAAGTCGTTAACCGTAACTACTGTTTTGTCGCTAGTCTTGTCAGTGGAGCAACACGGAACAGCAGCAATGGTAGTGTTATCGTTAAGCAACGAGTGATGACGCTCACCACAAGATGAGCATGTAACATTTGAAAAACATTTATCTGCATTATGATTTAAACGTTAACAATTCATGCAAACATTTTTATTAGACAATAAGCTGTATCTTTCAGAAATATCAAGTTCTTGAAACTTAGGACATTTGAAAAGCGCATGTGCCGCCCCGCAACATAGACAATCAACTGTTTTATTTGCAGCATTTGAAGCTATAACAGTGTTTGACGGCAACGATGTGGATTTAGGATGCTGTTTATTATTTATACTATTTCGTGTACCGGTGGCACGTAAATTATTTTTATATAACTGTCCCGATTGAAAAACAGACCTGGATCATTTACCCCATTGACAAACCTCTAGAACTTTGACATAACTTTGTATAAAAATCAACAAATCAGAAAAGGTAGGAATTTGTTCCCCGTTTTGCAGCTCAAAACGTTTACGTGTATCAGAATCTAAAACACGTGGAGCTAAATAAAATAAAATAAACTCATCTAATTATCTCTCACTATCCCCGTCACCACTAATCCCATCACCGCTACTCCCAACACCACTACACTAGGCAAGACACACCACTGACAACTTCGCGCAACTCCCGCCTACCCTTCAACCACGCAACCAATCGCCGATCACCGTGAGGGTGACAAACGACCATATTGCGAGGCTCTCTATTATTAGAGAGCAGGTTTAAAGATATTAAAGAGAGGTGAGTTAGTAACATTTGTTTGTTTATTCAGCAGTGCAACGGTACTATTATTACTTTTAAATATCTCTAACTGTTCCAGCACACACAGCCGCAGCCCTTTATTACACGTATGTAAGACTTTAAAGGAGTGGTCGTTGGCTAGGTTGTCCAGTGTCCAAAAGATGTTTGGCAAAATGGGATTTATCAGGATTGCAATTCCTGTACGCGACTAAATGCTGTTTATAACATGTCTCGAAATTGCAACCAGTCTGACCCACGTAAACAGCGTGGCATTCGTCACAAACAAGTTTGTAAACACCTGACTTATGACGAATTTCCAACTTATCTTTATTATTACAGATATTTCTAAGAGAATTTTTGTTTTGAACGCCACATAAACGCCGTTTTGTCGAAGAGTATCAGCTACTTTTTCAGATATGGGGCCTAAGTAGGTCAAACTGCTCACATATCGATGAACACTTTGAGGTTGAACCGCGCACAGAGAGTTGCGAACAACATGCTTTTGTTTCTTTTTAATTAAATTGTTAATGAGATTTTTTGAAAAACCGTTAGAGAACGCTATTTGATAAATTATATTAAGTTCTTTTAAATAATTTTCTTTACTTAATGGGACAGTGAACAAACGGTTAATGTAACAATAAAAAGCAGCTACTTTATGTTGCCACGGATGACACGATGACGCGGGGATGACCGTGTCGGTGTGAGTTGGCTTTCGATCAATTTGAAAAACATGTGACGATTCTTTTCTTGTTATTGTAAATATTTAAAGGGCTGCGGCTGTATGTGGAACAGTTAGAGATATTAAAAAGTAATAATAGTACCGTTGCACTGCTGAATGAACAAACAAATGTTACTAACTCACCTCTCTTAAATATCTTTAAGCCTGCTCTCTAATAATAGAGAGACTCGCAATATGGTCGTTTGTCACCCTCACGGTGATCAGCGATTGGTTGCGTGATTGGAGGGTAGGCGAGAGTTGCGCGGCGGTTTGTTTTAATTTTACAAACGGCTGCGTAAGGCCGGCGGTGATTGGTCGCATGTTTTATCGCATGACGCGGTCGCTCGCTCCTTAAGTAGAGAGCGGTTGCGTCATCGGTCTGTATAAAAGGCAGTTGTTTTGTCTCGCCGCTCACTTAGTGGTTAGCCACCGTAGAGTCTATATCACCTGAGGATGCCTTGTGTAGAGGCGAAACACGTGTCGTATTGTCGTCAGTGGTGTGTCTTGCCTAGTGTAGTAGTGTTGGGAGTAGCGGTGCTGGGATTAGTGGTGACGGGGATAGTGCACGCAATTGAGGGAGGGCGGGAGGTGCTCTTCATACTAGGTAAGACACATCATTTTATTTTATAACCCGGATATTTGCGAAGTAAATTTTTCTAAAACCTTTTATATAATGGATTTCCGTAAAGTAACCCCTGAGTCTATTAACTATGACCTTACATCATTGTTTTTATGTACAAGTGTGGAAAATGTATCGAAGAAAGTTTCCTAATTTTCAATGTTTCCATCAAATTTCGGTAGCTCGAGTTTCAGTAATTCAGTAAGTAATTAATTCAGTAGTAAGTAATTCAGCGTGCTTGCGCGTATGGTTTCGTACTATGGTATGAAAATCCGGAAGTCAAACTCGGATCCGGGTCGCATTGCGGGTCGGCTCGAGTGCAACCCTCGCTTAGAGCAGCCCTGGCGGCTTCGACGGTGTAGTACATGTCGTCAAACACAATCACGGGCTTCATATCAATAATATCGTCCGGCTTTAATTTTAACTTTAAATCGTTTATTTGATTCGTATAATTCGTATAATTCTTTACGCACTAAATCAATACGCTTAAACCTAGCCTCAAATTGAGACGCAGAAGTTGTATCCGTTTGGATACTCTTTGATAAATCACATAGTATTTGAATTTCTCGATATGAATATTCCCTTTGAATAGTAAGTACTTGAGTTGTCTCTCAATTTTATTAGCGTTCGACTGTGCTTTATCTGTCATTATATTTGAAATTATAAACAATAAAACCGTAAATTTAAAAACAAACCTATTTTCTTTAACTAAGCAATAATGACGCTATTAATAGATATTTTTTTTTATAGGATAAGGGTGACAAACGAGCACACAGTCCACCTGATGGTAAGTGGTTGCTGCGGCCCATAGACATCTACATCTATCCTCTATTACAAATCAAAATGTAGATGCGTTGTCACCCGTGAGGACTAAGATGGAATGCCTCATTTCCAGTAAAAAGGGCCTCCGGCCACCTGCATTCACCAAGCGAAACGCAGAGGTAAACCTCTACTTCACGCTGGTTTTCTGTGAGGTCGTGGTACCACCCCGGTTCGAGCCGGCCCATCCGTGCGACAGCAAAAGCTGCCGCGTGGCTCTACCACAGTTAAAATATATATACTATACTACACCTATTGAAACAACGATCAGTATTGAATATAAATAAAAATAATAAAATAAAATAAAATAAAATAGCTTTTATTGTTTCCTTACTTTACATTACGCTTTTACATTTTGTTTAAGTAATACACAATCAGCAGTACATTTCTAATTTAGGTGCTTAAGACTAACATGCACAAAATTAATACTTATATGTTTAGTTTTAGCAAACAGTATAGGTGATGTTGTACAGTTTTAGTAGTTATGGCAAATGTATGATGGAACGTTAATGACAGTTCAATAAACACAAGTTGATTTAATAGTCATTTACCAATTTATTAATTCTTACATCTTTTTGCTTCCAATTGTACGCATCTGTTTGCAAAATCATACTTTCTATGTCTAAATTTGTTCTACATTTGTCAACATTTGTAACATTTGTCTAACAATAGTTATACAATTTTATCATACCACATATGAAACATCTATACCACCACTACTGTTGCCTTAGTGCTGAGTAATATGCTACAATTATTAAGACTATTATTCTATTCTATGTAAGGACCGCTAAGCGGTAAAAGCCTCCTCCAAGACTTTCCAATTGACTCGGTCTCTGGCCAACCTTGTCCACACTCTCCCTGCTACTTTAACTATGGGATCGTCCCATCTTTTGAATGGTCGTCCTTTTTTTCTCTTTCTTCCCAGTGGGTACCAGTTAGTTGTTATTTTTGTCCATCTATCGTCCTTAAGTCTTTGTAGATGACCTGCCCATTTCCATTTAGATTTAAGCAGAATCTTTTTTATATTCTTTGCTTGAGTGCGAAGTCTTATCTCTGAGTTTTTTATACGATCTTTTAGTTTGATCCCTAGATAGCTTCTCTCAATTGCTCTCTGTGTGGTTTCTATTCTGTTGAGTTGTTTCTTTGTAAGTGTCCATGTTTGACAGGCGTATGTCAAACATGGAGTCAGACATACTTCCATAGCTTTAGTTTTCAGTTTATTGGGGAGGGTACCCTTAAATATATCTCTCATACTCCAGTATTTTTTCCATGTGTTCGTTATTCTTCTATTGATCTCTTTGTCCATTCCATTGCTAAATGAGATTTGATGTCCAAGATAAGTGTACTCATCTACATATTCAACGTTTCTTGATTGCAGTGTGACTGGCAGTTTTGTTACATTTGTCATAACCTTAGTTTTTTCGATGTTGATTTCTAAGCCAACTGAGTTACTGTATTCATTGAGAGTTTCCAACATGTATTGTAGTTCTTTGTGATCTTCAGTCAGCAGCACCAGATCGTCCGCAAATCTCAGGTGCGTCAGATACTTACCATGTAGTTTGAGTCCCATTTTGTTCCACTCAAGATTTCTAAATATGTGTTCGAGGACGGATATAAATATTTTTGGGGACAGTGGGTCGCCCTGCCTGACCCCCCTTCTAATACTGAAGAATTGTCCAGGTGAGTCAATTTTAACTCTCGCTTTGCTATTTTTATAAATCACTTTTAATATTTCTATGTAATCGTTGTTTACTCCTTGTTCCTTTAAAGCGCGCCATATTGAATCGTGACTTATGGAGTCAAAGGCCTTAGAGTAGTCTATAAAACCAATATATAATGGCATTGAAAATTCATTATATTTTTCTATTATCATTTTGAGGGTGTGTATATGGTCTACTGTGGAGTAATCTTTCCTAAAGCCGGCTTGTTCTATCGGTTGGTTTTCATCAATCTTGGGAGTTATTCTGCGTAATAGTGTACTTGCAAATACCTTGTACAAGCATGACATTAGGCTGATCGGTCTGTAGTTTGATATTTGTTTGGGATCTCCTTTTTTATATAATAGAATAATATCTGAGGATGCCCACTGTGTAGGGATTGCTTTCTCTCTCATGACCCGGTTGAATATTTCCGCTAGTGGCTTAGTGAGGGCATCTTCCCCAGCTATAATCATTTCGTTATTAATTCCGTCTGATCCTGGGCTTTTGCCTGGTTTAAGTTTCTTGATAGAGTGCTCTACTTCGTTTTCCATGAATAATGGCGCTGGGTCTTCATTAGACAAGTTTGGTGGTGTTTTATTTAATGTATGGTGTTGAGTGTCATAGAGGTTTTCGTAATAACTAGTAGCTATGTATGTTATCTCCTTCCTGCTGGTTGCTAAAGCACCAGTCTTCGATTTTAAGTGACACATGAGGCTTTTTGATCTCTTTAAGCACTTGTAGGCTTTTTTGATAGCTCCTGACTCATTGATATATTTTTCCAAAGTTTGTAGCCTGTGATTTTGTTCGTTCGCTTTAATTTTATCGTTAATCTCACTGTATAGCTTACTCAATTTGTATTTTTCTTGTTTTGTTTTCCCTTGTTTATTAGCTAAATTGTGTCTTTGGTTGATGAGTTCTTTTATTTCCTCTGTTATTATGTTTTTCTTCTCGTTTACCTTTGGTATTTTTGCTTTTGCAACACTGTTGAGGATGCAGTTTTCGACTCTGTCGTAGTACTCTTGTAAGCTTAAGGAAGAAGAAGAGTGGGGGTTTTCACTGCAATGTGTTAATTCTTGTGTCAGAATATTGTTAAAGATCTTAGGGTCAAAGTTGGCTTGAGGTTTTTGCTTGTAGTGCTTCCGCGACTTCTTTCTACTATTCAGATTTAGCTCTGCTCTCACTATACGGTGGTCACTAGGAAATTTAAATCTGCTCAGAGTTTTTACATCCTCTATTATTTTTGGAACGTTAGTCGTAATGAAATCTATTTCATTTCGTGTGATTCCATCTGGAGATTTCCAAGTCCATCTCCTACATTGAGGTTTCTTGAACATTGTATTCAATATTTTTAGTTGGTGTTGTTGGCAGAAGTCAATGAATAGTTCTCCTCTCTCGTTTCTGTCTCCGTAGCCGTATTTTCCCAATGCCAGGCTGTCTTCTTCTGTGATTTGACCAACTTTTGCGTTCATATCCCCCATTAGTATTATATTTTTTGTGCTTTTTTCAGCAGCTTTCTGGAGACAATCGTAAAATGATTCTATATCGTGCATTTCAGCTCTTTCAGTGGGAGCGTAGGCTTCTATGATTGTGAATAGTTGTTCATTTAGTTTAACATGAATCAGGGCAACTCTTTCCGATATAGGAATGAAGTCTTGCACTTGGATATCGTTTGACTTTTTGACCAGGAAGCCTACTCCTCGTTCTCCTTTTGTTTCCCCATAGTTATATAACACATAATTTCCTTTGTCTTCTATGCTCCATCCTTGTCTTCTTACTTCAGAGATCCCAATGATGGACCATTTTATTTCTGACAAAGCGTGCTCAAGCTGTACTAGTCTCTCATTTCCAAAAAGGGATCTGACATTAAGTGTAGCTATGTAGTACTTATTGTTTTTTGAATTGTTTTTGCTTGGAGGGTTATGGTCTACTGCCCCCGCGGTGACCAGCCGTGGTGGGGGAGATGTGGACGTTGGAGGGGGCTGTGTTTTTTGCTATAGTTTTTCTACTTCAGTTCTGGGAGTATTTTTTGGAATCTGAAACGTGTCATTCTTGTTACTGCTTTCGGAGTATCTTGATACGAAGGGTAATATTGTCTGGGACATTTGTGTGTTATTCGTAGTAGGATTACCATTGGGTTTCCTACCTTGTGTGTTTTCTGCATGTTTTTTCATGAGAAATTTCTTTGTTTTTTTCGGCTGTTGGTTGGCCTTAGTTTCATCAGAGTAGGTGTCAGGTGATAGAGATAAGTTCCTTTTGGTGCTTTTCCTGTTGTCATCTATAATTATGATTTTATCATATTTCAGTATTGCTATGTTTCCTTTATCTCTTTCTTCTTTTAGTTTAGTTTGGAGTTCTTTGCGTTTGGCTATAACCTCCTTTGGATAATCTTCCTTGATGTAGAAAGGCGTGTTTTCAAATGATCTTTTCTTCTTCAATACGTGGATTTTTTTCCCAAGTGTTGTGAATTTAATTAGTATTGGTCTGTTTTTGCTCCCAGATTTCCTTCCCAATCTTGTAACTGAGTCAATGTCGATTTCATGTAGGTTAAGACCCGTTGCACTATTTAAAGTTTCCAGAACTAGGTTTTCCAACTGATGGTAACCACGTTCAGTTTCGTTAAGATTAAACAGTATTATATTTTTCTTTCTTTCCGTTTTCTTTAGGTTGTGGAATAATGCCTCATACTGTTGTACTTTTTTCTCAAGTTGTGTGTAGCGGTTCTCAAAGGTTTGAAATTTTTCATTTATGTTTGTTGTAATACTCTCCCGGGTTAGCTGAAGTTCCTTTTTCTGTTGTTCTCGAGTTAAATGAAATTCTTGTTTTTGCAGTTCAATTGCTTCTTGGATGTTTTTTAAAGTTTTAACTATGTCTTCCATTCTTATGTGTATTAAGAATTTTATAATACAGTACAACAGCAGTGGTGGCAAAATGTCAAAAAATGTCAAAAAAAAAAAAATGTCAAACCTGTGTGGTCGTGATACTGGGCACCTATTTTAAAACAATAATTTACAATTAATATTTAATAGCAAAGTTTCTTTGTAGGTATGCATTAACAGAACGGCGGTACCGTTTATGCAGTAAGTAGTAAGTATATCACACTATAGTATTTATTTTACTAGTTTACCTTTTGATTACATGCAACGGTGTGGATACAATAATAGTATTTATAAATAGAGCGAACAGAGTGAATCTATTAGTTTAGTAAAACTTAGTTATTTGTTATTACATTAGTAGTTATTTATTTTCAGTAAGTCTAATACATTTTAATAATATAATACAACATTCAAAATTATAATCTCAAAATTTCATAATAAATAAATCATTAATAAATAAATCATTAGCTGCAGCAATTATTAATCATATAAATAATAATATATAAATCAATTGTTTACACCCTTAGTTAACTAACTCATGCAGTATTTTAATTGAGGAATTTATAATGTTAATACAATATTCAAAATTATAATCTCAGAATTTACATAGTAGTTCAATGATTAGCTATAGCAATTATATTGTCAGACTATCTAATCAATTGTTCACACCCTTAAGTTAACTAACTCACACAGGATTTTAATTGAGGAATTTATAATGTAGGTTTTGTATTACAGTCCCAATTACTAGGTTTTTTTACTCAAGATGTTAGTCGTCAATTGTGTTGCACTTTTGTCACTTGTAAAATATTAATGTAATAATGTACTTACAGTTTATCTGCGATCACTATTAGTTAGGTACATTACAGAGTCCCGAAGTTATACGATGTTAAATGTTTTTCATAAGCAGCTGTAGTTCGGTGTCATTGACCTTGACACATGTCCTTTGGATACGGAGGCCTTTTTTGGTTTGTATTTCACCGACGACACACTCAATTATAGTAATCACCCGTCGATATAGTTCCAATATATAATAGTATGTCAATGTAACCACTTTATGATTTTGTACAAGTAAGTGTGGTTGAATCTTGTAAAATGCCCTTGTGCATTTTTCTGTCAAAGTTCAAAGTTCAAACGTCTATAGCCCAAGATATTTTGTATTATTTCCCGATCAATTTCACTGTTTTACTTCATACTAGAAGGTCTTTTGTGATGATATGCAGGTTCCTTTTGGTGCTTTTCCTGTTGTCATCTATAATTATGATTTTATCATATTTCAGTATTGCTATGTTTCCTTTATCTCTTTCTTCTTTTAGTTTAGTTTGGAGTTCTTTGCGTTTGGCTATAACCTCCTTTGGATAATCTTCCTTGATGTAGAAAGGCGTGTTTTCAAATGATCTTTTCTTCTTCAATACGTGGATTTTTTTCCCAAGTGTTGTGAATTTAATTAGTATTGGTCTGTTTTTGCTCCCAGATTTCCTTCCCAATCTTGTAACTGAGTCAATGTCGATTTCATGTAGGTTAAGACCCGTTGCACTATTTAAAGTTTCCAGAACTAGGTTTTCCAACTGATGGTAACCACGTTCAGTTTCGTTAAGATTAAACAGTATTATATTTTTCTTTCTTTCCGTTTTCTTTAGGTTGTGGAATAATGCCTCATACTGTTGTACTTTTTTCTCAAGTTGTGTGTAGCGGTTCTCAAAGGTTTGAAATTTTTCATTTATGTTTGTTGTAATACTCTCCCGGGTTAGCTGAAGTTCCTTTTTCTGTTGTTCTCGAGTTAAATGAAATTCTTGTTTTTGCAGTTCAATTGCTTCTTGGATGTTTTTTAAAGTTTTAACTATGTCTTCCATTCTTATGTGTATTAAGAATTTTATAATACAGTACAACAGCAGTGGTGGCAAAATGTCAAAAAATGTCAAAAAAAAAAAAATGTCAAACCTGTGTGGTCGTGATACTGGGCACCTATTTTAAAACAATAATTTACAATTAATATTTAATAGCAAAGTTTCTTTGTAGGTATGCATTAACAGAAAGGCGGTACCGTTTATGCAGTAAGTAGTAAGTATATCACACTATAGTATTTATTTTACTAGTTTACCTTTTGATTACATGCAACGGTGTGGATACAATAATAGTATTTATAAATAGAGCGAACAGAGTGAATCTATTAGTTTAGTAAAACTTAGTTATTTGTTATTACATTAGTAGTTATTTATTTTCAGTAAGTCTAATACATTTTAATAATATAACACAACATTCAAAATTATAATCTCAAAATTTCATAATAAATAAATCATTAATAAATAAATCATTAGCTGCAGCAATTATTAATCATATAAATAATAATATATAAATCAATTGTTTACACCCTTAGTTAACTAACTCATACAGTATTTTAATTGAGGAATTTATAATGTTAATACAATATTCAAAATTATAATCTCAGAATTTACATAGTAGTTCAATGATTAGCTATAGCAATTATATTGTCAGACTATCTAATCAATTGTTCACACCCTTAAGTTAACTAACTCACACAGGATTTTAATTGAGGAATTTATAATGTAGGTTTTGTATTACAGTCCCAATTACTAGGTTTTTTTACTCAAGATGTTAGTCGTCAATTGTGTTGCACTTTTGTCACTTGTAAAATATTAATGTAATAATGTACTTACAGTTTATCTGCGATCACTATTAGTTAGGTACATTACAGAGTCCCGAAGTTATACGATGTTAAATGTTTTTCATAAGCAGCTGTAGTTCGGTGTCATTGACCTTGACACATGTCCTTTGGATACGGAGGCCTTTTTTGGTTTGTATTTCACCGACGACACACTCAATTATAGTAATCACCCGTCGATATAGTTCCAATATATAATAGTATGTCAATGTAACCACTTTATGATTTTGTACAAGTAAGTGTGGTTGAATCTTGTAAAATGCCCTTGTGCATTTTTCTGTCAAAGTTCAAAGTTCAAACGTCTATAGCCCAAGATATTTTGTATTATTTCCCGATCAATTTCACTGTTTTACTTCATACTAGAAGGTCTTTTGTGATGATATGCAGGTTTAAAAATCAGCATTAACCTTTTACTTTTAATAGTTGTTTAAAAGATTTGACCGTTTGTCTTCAAGTTTGTCACCGTCTCGAAACGTTGTTTTTACTTATTTAAACGAGTCAATTTGTTGCAATTAAACTTTTCACATATTGTTCGCTCACTAATACAACTTATTTGAACACTTTTAGGCACTACTGGTTGATATTTATAATTTTTCCCAAATTGAAAAAACGGAGATACTCGAAATCAGTGTTGACAGCGCAACGCCATAATATTTTAGTTTTTTTATTGAATATGTGAAGTATAATTATTCACTTACTACCTCCGTGTTTAGGTACTACGAACGGCACAAAACGTGTAATTGTACGTAATTCATGTAAGAGGAGAATAATTTTCCCTAATTATAAAATTATATAGGTATCAAATAAATTTCATAAATTACTTCATATTACATCGTTAAAATTAAGGCAATTAAAGAAGTACCTCATCATATTTTACTTGAATTTTTTTATCTAAAGCTGAGTTGCTATGAACTGTAATTTTGGAGTATTCGAATGAATTGAACCCAAAATACCATAGGAATTCCGGCTCGAAGGACCACTATGTTAACAGTTAGAATAGAAATTGCGCGGATTGAACTCCGTTTTTGTAGTAATCGCGACACTTCTATTTGAAATAAAAATAAAAGAATTTGATTTGGAATTGCTACTTAATTTACCTACAGTGAGAGAAAATTAGTCTGTCCCACCATGAAGGGTAAATGAAATAGGTAAACTCGCGGTTAGCAGCAGCGGCGGTCAACTTCAACTTGGCTTCAACAATATTTTCGGATGTGGAAGGCTTCAGTCTTCCTTGACCACACTCCTACGTGATTATATAGTCTATGCACACAGCTGGGTCGACCCGACACACTCACTAACGCTTAATTACATTGATTTTATTTTGGAAGGCTTAGAAAAGAACAGCCATTACCGATACAGTTAGTCTTGAATCTTGATTACATGTGGGTATCGATCGCGTCGACTTCTTTTGCAGACGCTTTTGTTGTAGGCCAACAGATGGCGCCATAAGTTTTGTTTTGCATATAATTGGAAGGAAGGATGTGGTAGAAAAGTTAGGAAGGCAAGCCAGTACATCTGGTATTACCCCTCCGTGTCCTGGTGCATTCTTGCACTCTTTTAGTCGTCGATGTGATCGGCGTTTCGATCACATATTGTGGTATGTTCTCTCACTCTTCAAGCACAACGACTTTAAGCTTGGGAATGAATTCATTTAAGTCGTTGAAAGGTACAGCGTGTATACCGCAGGTATTTCGAGACTGATGCTTTTGTTCGGCGACCTAGAACTGGTAGACCACGGGCAACTACAGAACGTGACGACCGCTTTATTTCAATCAGTTTGTCGCGTGACCATGGACAAAATGCTGTTCGAGGTGTCGAGGTGTGTGGCCAGTGAGACGAAGACTAATGGAATTAATTTCACTGTAGCTCACCGCCGATCTCGCCAGGAGTTTGCTTGAGAACACTTTAATTGGACTTCAGAAGAATGGAGGTTAGTTTTTTTTTCTGACTAGTCGAGAATCTGTCTTTTTAGTAATGACGGGAGAAACCGAGTGTATAGACGACCTGGTTAAAGATTTGCCCAATGTTGCATTCGAGAAACTATAAGTTTTGGTGGTAGTTCTTGTTTGGTGTGGGGACGAATTTCTCTAGACGGAAAAATGGAACTTGTCTTCGTCGACCCCGTCCACGATGAAGGTGGATGGAACAGCTGACTGATACATAACTGACTGAAATACTAGTTATTACTTTTTTTTTGCAATTTTTTTTATTGTGTATATATATTAACCGTTACTTTGGCATGCAGATTTAAATTCGATAGCACGATCTAGTCATAATGACAGAAAAAGGACCTAATATAACGCACCCTGACATACCTGGACACACATATAGTAAACCTTCGACCAACACGGTGAAGTCTGTATTTATGTCTTTAAGGGCGGATTCGACCAAACTTAGTATAAGTCTTATCCTGAGAGTAAAACCACTAATTACTCTCGAGTTAGAGAACTTTCGTTTTACCAGATCTTAACCCAGGTATAACAGTCTATCCGAGAGTAAATTGCTATACCGCTGACACGAAATTGTTTTTCTACTAGTTCTAACAACAAATTCTTTTTCGAAGGTAAAATTTGGGCTACTTTTTTTCTGCAGACATTTTATTTCAAAAGATAAGATTAAGATTAGAATAATAATCAATTGACAATTCAACTGGTGTTAATATTCTAGTGTTCAGTGATAGTTGACACTATTATAATCCGGCAAAACTAAGTGGGCAGAAAATCTTGCATTACGCTATGTAAACAATTGTATTTAGATTTTAGTTGGCTTACATGTTCATTCAGTTTTCATTCACCAACTCTAGAGTAACAATACCCAGTATTAGCTACTCTACGTTTGTGTTGGAAAAACGAAAAAGGAATTTATCAGAGAGTAAGAACAAAAAGTAAAATTATTCTAGGGTTAGTTACTCTGGAGTAAGATGGTATTTGGTCGAATCCACCGTAAAGACATCAACTACTTTCCCTACCATTTGAGTTTTAGTTGACAAGGTAATCGCTAATACCCTTTACTTTTGTGTCGACTGATCACAGGAAGTTAAGATACAACAAGAGTTTTCGAACATTTTACGGAGGCAGATTTGCATTAGCCACTTACTTCGCTCATTCTCTCACTTTAATGTTATAAAATACACCAAATTACACTTTTTAAAAATATATGCCCATAGTTATCAAGATGGTGTGATTGACATAGAAAATCTTAGTATAATAATGAGCTAAAACTTGATTGAAAACAGTTGACGAGGAACTGCTTAACAGCTACTGTAAAATTTTAAAATCAAGTATTGACGTTGAGGTTTGCTTGAAAAATATTAGTTTAATGTTGCTGTTGCTGATTCTGAAATCAGAATGGTCCTTACGTTGGAATAATTAAATGTTAGTAACAGAATCAATTTGAATTTAATACTGCATACAATTATTGCAACTTTGATATGAAAATGGTAATTTAAACTTTATTCGGTGCTGTCGGTTTTGTTTAAAATCTAAATGTTTGTCTAACTTAATTTAAACCTTGAAACATATTAAGTTATTTATTTTACCGAACCCTATTACTGCCTTATTTACTGCTGAATATAGGATTCAGAAACAGAAACCTTTTTATTCAATATAGATTATAAATAATACTTATTGAAAGTCACTACTTTGTTTAATTTATCACTGGTTCAGTTTGTCGTGGGAACAAACACCAACAGCCCACCAAAGACATTTTTTTGAAAAAAAAGATAATAGCTTACAATCATAGCTTATAATCATACGTTACACAATTAACCACACAAAATAAATTAGAAATAGCTTGGTAGCGATCACCTCATTCCCAAGTATTATTATCATCCTTAAATTTTCAATCCCCTTATAATTCCCTCATATTTTTCTTGGTGTGTATGGTTGCTAGGGTTGGCAAAACACCCAGATTAGTATTTTGAGGTGTTACCAAGAAGTTGTTGCTGCCACCTGCTGTTTCACTTTCTCTTATCGTATCATACGACTCCTACGGAATAATATTAAGGGGTAGTGGATTCTCTTGTCGTTACTACACGATGAGTGTATCATTGGTCATTACGTATATGTTTCAAATACATGATAAATTAAAAAAAAACAATAATATTCGAATTTATGTAGGTATACTATAGAATTAAATGTAAAACGTGCTAAAAATAAAACATCATTATTATAATACAATAGGTTTAAAATGACAGTGTAATAAGGTTAGTGTTATTCTTTCCAGCCTAGTTTAATGAACCTGTTAATGAGACGAAATGTACAAAGTAGAGAAATGTAGCTCATTACCGGCGTATGGAAAACAATAGCAAGAAAAAAAATTGTCTTGGGCTACTTTGTTCGCTTTTCAACCTAGTTGTGATAAAGTATTTTCGTTTTTAGACAGTATTGTTGTTTTTATTTTTACCTCTTGTATAATCTTTATCTCATATTTGACAAATCAAAGGTG
Source organism: Parnassius glacialis (assembly GCA_033319125.1). Taxonomy (NCBI): domain Eukaryota; kingdom Metazoa; phylum Arthropoda; class Insecta; order Lepidoptera; family Papilionidae; genus Parnassius; species Parnassius glacialis. The sequence continues at coordinate 24,049,755 of JAVANC010000019.1, forward strand.
TGATAAAGTTATATAGTTATATGAACTTGAATATCGATTGTTTTAGTAATGTTGCTGACTTAATCTACCAACAGTATGAATCTACTCCCTGCCGTCTCACCTTATGCATTCTCCTCACCTAGTGATGACGCCATTAAACTACGTCACAATGCCACTGCTGAATATAGACCGCCCCAAAGGAATGCCACAAAGCACGGTCCCATGCCATCTGCCTCCATCTACTTCTTGCATGTCTTACCAGGTCGTCACTCCATCTAGTGGATCTAGGTCTAGGATATGATCACAAACTGCAGACTTCCCGGAACGTTGGTGCTTCACATCAGCTATGTGTTCTTTTACGCGGGTTTTTATTAATCGTTTTGTTTGCCCTATATACGAGAGACCACATTCACAATCAAGCTTGTACACTCCTGCATCTTGTAGAGGAATATTGCACTTGACGGATGGAAAGAACTAAATAATCTTCTTCGGCGGCTTGAAGAATGTTCTAATAGAAGCTCGCTTCAAGATGTAGCCAATCTTGTCTATGATACCTCTGACATATGGTAGTACAGCAGGCACATTCTCGACTGTGTCAAGCTTCACTCGGTCACTGTGACGTAGGCGCGGGACCCGAAGCTTGTTGTCGTGCAGAACCTGCTTTCGAAGATTAGGATTTCGAATGACTAACACATCTAGGAAAGCTAAAGAATTATTTGCCTCTAACTCCATAATAAAATGTACACATCGAGGAAGCTAAAGAATTATTTGCCTCTAACTTCATAGTAAATTGTCAATTTACTACGGAGTTACAGGCAAATAATTCTTTAGCTTTCCTAGATGTGTTAGTCATTCCAAATCCTAATAACACCATAAGTCGCACTGTGTATATAAAAAAAGATCTACAAAACCATTTTCAGTGCCTAGAAGATTGCAATGCAGTGGATGATATACATAAATGACAAGCTCGTGAAAATTGTCCATACGATCGGAGCTAAGTTCTGCAAGACCTGTCGCAGAAGGACTTAAAAACTTCGATCAAACTTTTAATCCCATGTCTCTTAGACAGATGCATTGTTCAGCAGATTTGACAATATAAAGGCAACTAAACAGACAGATCTCGAAATACATGCGACGGGACTTACGCTATTCAACACAGCTCATATTGAATAAGGCACCAAAGTCTTTGCCAGAGATCTGTCTGCCAGAAAGGGCCAACTGTTACATCTGAAGACTGAATGTAGCAGCATCGTTTTCGGGATACTTGAGATTTTGAGTGAGATTGTGTGATCCTATGGGTAGCTGTATACGTCATCGATGAAGTGTAAGTAACAATCCAAGAGCAAGTTTTATACGACACTGTTTTGATGATACCGCGGACCTCAGTCTGAACGAGATTGGAATTGCTCTCCAGCACCTTAAAAACGGCAAGGCCCCGGGTGAGGACAGAATTTTTTTTGCGGGTACGTGTAGAATGTCAACATCTGTTTTAAGTGCTCCTATTTATAATTTTAAATTATATTAATTTGTAGAATTTTTAGGGGTAAATTCTTCGACAAATACTTTAAGAAAAGAGGTCTTTATGTATTGAAATAATAATTTATCTATGTAAACAAGGTTTTAATAACATACTGCATCACCCATCAGTAACACTTGTATTTACCACCATTAAGCACTGTTACATTACAATTACAATATGGCAAGCATCAACAATGTAGACAAAATACAGAAAGAACTGGAAGTCAGCTGGATGCAAAAGATGGCAGAATTCGAAGATCGTCTGAAGGCTGCACTGGTCCCTTCCAATCCAACGCTAATGCAGCTAAGTCAGGAATTTTATGCATTCAAGGATTTGGTCACACAAATGTTTAGTCTACTGCAACTGCAAGTTAGAAGTTGTATAAACACAATTGATGGACTTGACATGCGACAACGGCAAAACGTATTGCTGTTCAATGGCATCCCAGAGGACTCTGAAGTAAGCTTAATTGATAAGGTTCTAAGCTTGATACATAACGAGATGGGTCTTTCCGATGTGAGTAGCTCCTCGATCAAACGGTGTCACAGATTGGGATCGCAAGGTAAAGATCAAGCTAGAGCAGTCCTCGTCCAGTTTCACGATCACCACACAAAATCAGTAGTTTGGAAGTCTAAGGCCAAATTAAAAGGTACGTTTTTCACATTATTTGAGTTTCTCACAAAGATACGTCAAAATATTCACAAGCAGGCCAGAAAGCACTTTGGCATGAGGAATGTGTGGACGCTTGATGGCACAGTATACATTAAATTGCCTGATAGTAGCCGTGCAAAAGTAACTTCAGAGGAAGACTTTAATAATCTTGCCTCCAAGTACTCGCCAGGGTGTTCTCCTCCTTCTAATGCAACACCTCCCAAAAACAAAGATGGCACAGGTAATCTATCTGGTGGATCACAGCAAAGTACATCTAAATGTATTCGCCAACAAGAAGTGGTCCCACGGTGTCAATGGGCACCATTAGGTTCAAGCAAGGAAGATAAAAGGGTACGTCGTGTTGTGACGAAAAAATAATGGTATTAGTGGTATTTTCGAACGCTTTCTTATAATTGTAACGATTCATTAAAATAATTAAATTAAGTCTTAATTTACTTGATATTATTCAAGCTTTTTATTATTGTTGTATTAACGGTATCGTTACATTATATTTGTCTTCTTTGTTTAATTAGTTTAGCTAGGTAAGGATTTAATATTATGTATTATCTACTTTGTACTTTATATAATAACGCAACTACATATATTAGTAAGTAAATTAGTATTGTTACTAATAAAGTAGAAGTAGGTAGAAAAATACAAACTTTGTAAAAGATACTGTTGTTGTTACGATTCGCCAACTAAGGTAGGCAAAGGTCTTAGACCTTACAGCCTTGTGTGATTCAATATTTATAAATACTGCTGGCAAACAGATTTTATTCAATACTTTGATTTATAATATAATATTTACATTGTTTACTGTATCTCTATTAACATTGATTTTGAGAAATGATTTGGTTACACAGACACAAACAATTTAAATTTTTGACTTTTGTCTTTGTTGGGAAATATTACTAAGTTGTAGACTTATTAATTTGTTGAATGTTGATGTTTTGTTATACTCTGTTTCTGGTATCTACTTTTATAATAGTTTTTTTAATGTTTTATTAATTTTAAGGTATATTTTTAATACAATGATTGTTATCTTTATCAGTCAACTGATGGGATAGTGCAGTGACAGTAGAATAGTTGATTTACTGGTTTACGCGAATAGCGTAGTGGTTATTTTATACTTATATTTTGATTTATCTTTTATTATTTTTTGTTATTTTATTATTTATATATTTATCTAATGTACATATTGAATATAAATATATTTATTGGTAGTTGAGAAATGCCTGATGGTGAATCTTTTTATTCCATTGATAGTTCAGACTTCTCCTACGCCTCTGGTAATGATCTAACAGATGATTTACTTCCCTTACGCGATCAGTTAAATAATATTTTTCTGCCTTATAATAAATCTTTTAAAGTTTGTCATATTAATACCCAAAGCATTCCAAGTCACTTTTCTTACTTTGAGGAAGCATTCTCACTAGACTGTGTTGATGCTATCTTAATATCTGAGAGTTGGCTAAAACCATCTATTATGTCGAGTTTATACCCATTACCCAATTTCATTCTTATACGTAATGATCGGACTGAGAAGGGGGGAGGTGGGGTCGCTATATACCTTCGATCAAATATTCCTTATAAAGTTGTTCTATCTTCCCCATCTCCCTATTCTGCCACTGCTGAGTTTTTATTTATAGAAATCAACATTATGGGTGCTAGGGCAATTTTAGGTGTTGTATATTGTCCTCCTTCTGTGGATTACTTTACTTTACTTGAGACGGCTCTTGATACCATTGGATCTGACTACATACACTGCATGATAATGGGTGATTTCAACACTGATCTGTTAAAAAATACTTCTCGTTCCCAAAAAATTCGAGCAATCATAGAATCAGTCCAACTCTGCATTCTCCCACTGGCGGCAACTCATAGAAATACTGACACTAATGATTCGTTGATTGATCTCATCATTACTTCCTCTTCTGATCATGTGATTCAGTTTGGACAGCTCTCTGCTCTTTGTTTCTCACGACATCACTTGATTTACTTTTCATATAAACTCAAACCTCCAAAACAAAAGCCTATTTTTCTGCAGTTACGCAATTTTTCTAGAATAAGTATTGAGAGTCTCAGGAGAGACGCATCTACAATTGATTTTGGCCCTTTGGTGACAGCTTCTAACTTCGATGATAAATTATCCTTTCTTAATAATACGATCCTGAATTTGTATAATATTCATGCTCCAGTACATTGTGTAAAAGTTAAACGTCCTCTTGCTCCCTGGATGACTAAAGGGGTCCAGTTGGCAATGGCGCGGCGAGATCGGGCTTTCCAGAAGTTTAAAAAGGATCGCTCTGAACAAAATTGGTGTAACTTTAAATTGCTAAGAAACAGATGCAATCAGGTGGTACGAAATGCTAAACGCCGCTACATTCATGACAAAATAACTAATTCTTCGCCCACTGATGTGTGGAAATTTCCTAGATCTCTCGGAATTAATAAATGTAATTCCCCGGAATATGGCTCCTCTCTTAATTTGGATGACATTAATCGTCATTTTGTTTCTATTACTTCTCTGGACCCTCAAGTCCGTTCTCAAACTATTGCTTTTATAGAATCAATGCAGCCTCTTCGGATCCCTGACTTTTATTTCTCCCCTGTTACTCAGGATGAAATAAAAAAAAGCTCTGTTAGCCATTAAATCTAAGGCTGTGGGTTATGATGCAATTAGTAAGCAAATGATATCTATGATACTTGAGTACCTACTTCCAGCTATAACACACATTATAAATTATTCTCTGGATTCAGGTCAATACCCTTCTGCATGGAAAAAGGCTTTTGTACGACCCCTTCCTAAAATACCTAATCCTGTACTCCCTAATCATTTTCGTCCTATCTCAATTCTACCATACCTCTCTAAAGTTTTGGAAGCCTGTGTTTTTAAGCAAATATCTCTGTTCATTGCAAAACATAACCTGCTGAATGAATTTCAATCGGGGTTTCGCTCTGGTCACAGCACTACCACTTCGCTTATCAAAGTCACAGACGATATAAGAAAAGGCTTGGATGAGCATAAATTAACAGTGGTAGCGCTTATTGACTTTTCAAACGCTTTCAACACGGTAGATCATGATATCCTCCTATCTATCCTTAAACACCTTAAATTTTCATCCCCAGTCTTGGAGTGGTTCTTTTCTTACATTCGCGGCCGCCAGCAATCGGTTCGTTCAGGTCAGCGTTTATCTGCATGGACTGAAATTGAATCTGGTGTGCCGCAAGGCGGAATACTTTCTCCTATTATGTTTTCCTTATTTATAAACTCTATCTCTTCAGTTTTAGATTGTTCGTACCATCTGTATGCGGATGATCTTCAGCTCTTTGTGCAATCAGACATGAATAACCTTAACTATGTAGTGCATAAACTAAATAATAACCTGGAAGCCATTAGAGAACGGTCGTATAAATATGGCGTTTCAGTTAATCCAGCCAAATGCAAAGCTATAATCTTTGGAAGTTCACAATTATTGGCTAAGATTGATTATGGAAATCTCTCTCCTGTAATGTATAATGGAACTCTGATTCCATATTGTAATTCCATAAAAAATCTTGGCTTGTACATGGACAAAACTATGACCTGGAAATTGCAGATCTCTGAAGTAAGTCGTAAAGTTGTTGCCACCTTGCGTTCCCTTTATCGTCTTAAAAATGTCCTACCTTTCAAAACCAAGCTTACACTTGTTCATTCCCTCATTCTACCTATTACAGATTATGCAGATGTATGTTACTCAGATTTGTCACAAAATCTTCTAAACAAGTTGGAGCGCCTTCTTAATAATTCCATAAGGTTTATTTTCGGTTTACGTAAGTATGACCACATATCTTCCTATCGTTCAAAGCTTAAATGGCTACCTATACGTCAAAGGCGATGCTCTAGAATATTACTTGTACTTTATTCAATTTTAAACGACCCAAGGTCGTCTTCCTATCTTAAGGATAACTTTCATTTTCTTCATTCGATTGACGGTCGAATACCACGACAATCAAACCGTCTGAGGATAAGGTTTCCACAGCATAGGTCTAATTTTTTCAGGTCCTCGTTTACAATACAAGCTATACATCTTTGGAACACCCTCCCCGTTGATATTAAGAATGCTACAAATAGAAATTCATTTAAATTACTTCTATGACAACATTACCTGAAGGCACTTACTAACTGACGTTTTTCTTTTTCAAATATTTATTTATTTATATATTAATACGGATATTTATGAAGTTTATAAGCATGTATACACATTACATATATGTATATATGTATTATTGTATGTAAATATATGTTATATATATTTAAATATATATATATTTAAATACATGTTGTGTATGTATGTACTATGTATATATATATATATATATATATATATATATATATATTTATTATATTTTAATATAAATACACTTTATTTAAGTATTATTTTTCGCACCTGCCTACAATTGTCTTTGGCATCCAGGGTTGACTGGCAGAGAATGCCATATGGCATTAAGTCCGCCCTATGTACCCTTTACAAAAAATAAAAAACAAAAATAAAAAAAAATTACAGCGGAGCTTCTGAAAGTGTTTTTATTTTATAGAATGGGGTGGCAAACGAGCATACAGTCCACCTGATGGTAAGTGGTTGCTGTGACCCATAGACATCTACATCTATCCTCAAAAAATAATATAAATGTAGATGCTTTGGCACCCGTGAGGACTAAGATGGAATGGCTCTTTTCCAGTAGAAAGGGTCTGGAAACGTGTGGACAACCAGTACTAGAAGTCTTTCAGAAGCTCTTTAATTCCGTCATTTATTGTGGCACTACTCCGGCGGCGTGGAGTAGAAGTGCGGTGGTCTTGTTTTCAAGAAAGGCGTTTACGATCTCTTGAAGAAGTATACCGTATAGTACAGACCGATTTCCTTTCTGAGTATGTCTTTTTTCAAAAGTCGTTAGGAATCGTCTCGCAAGCAGACGCGACGACTTCTAGCCTCCCAACAAGTCGATTTCGGAGAAGGCTTTAGCACCATAGATCACATACATACCCTTCGGCAAATTGTACAGAAAACCGAGGAATACAATTTGCCACTATGTCTTGCGTATGTGGATAGAAAGCCATTTATTCCGTCGAAATTTGGGCAGTGTTGCAGTGGTGCAGTGGCTTCAGCGGTGCCAAGTTGTATGTCGTTATAAACGTATATATACGTGTTATGACTCCATCTAGTATATGTATGATAACTTTATCCAAGGTCTCAGGAGTAAGTAACAAAGAGTAAATAATCAACGCTTTTAAGCAAAAAACGCTTATTTTATATTTTGTATATTATATATCTGTTTTTTTATATTAATATGTAGTTGAAAGTGAAAGTTTAATATACAAACATACAAATGTAATGAGTTCTGGTTGAATTGCGACTACTACCCGACTACTCGTTAAGGGTAATTGCCACCGATAGAAAAAAAATGTAAGAAACATTATTACGCGTAGGAACAGTGTCCTCTATTTTTTAATTAAATATTAATAAATCAATTATTCTTTCTAGTAACAGGCAAACACTAAATTATCTGTTATTGTAGAACTTTTCATCCAAATGAAATGCGGAGTGTGTAATTATAGCGTCTGACATCTTGTTTTGACATTGTTGAAAGAGAACGATAAATGGTAGGTGTAAAGACACCTAATAGATTTAATATACTACTTAAATGTCTTTGAAAGACACATTTCCAATAAAAAGTATAATAAAGTTTTTCTTTATGTGAGAACCTTATTATAATTGTTTAGGTGCGGTTTATCTACGTGTTTAATTTACAGACTGCGTTCGTTTATCCATTTTAAATTATGGATAAAAAACTATCCTACCATAGTTTAGAGCCCCATTTGCGTAATATTCGTTATGGTGGATATTTCCAAATTGATCCGAATTCGTCATCAATGTTAAAATGGTTGCATAAGGTATACATGCATATTATTTTATTCCTGACGCTTGGTTATACATCACAACAAATTTTAAAAGTGTATGAAGTAAGTGATGAATAAATTTCAACGTTGAATTTCGAGAGAATTAATTTATTTATTGCTTAATTTTATCTCGCAGGTGCGTGATGACTTAGATACAGTTATAGCCACAATATTCTTGTTATTGACTCACTTCGATTCAATATACAAAGAAACCATAATGATGGTAAAAGCGGATCAAGTTCAAGAACTTTTAGAAATAATGAAAGGTACGAATAAAAAGTATAAATTCCATACAAATACATCATGCTGTAACTATTTATATTTTTCACATATTATACACTAGCAGCGAAACCCGGCGTGGTCCGGATCAAAATACATCGCATACTGAATGCTTATAAAATTATTTTTTCTATCTTATATATGTACACAAATCTTTGTACCATGAAATATACATTGTATTTAGTGTCTATGGTTGCTGCGGCCCATAGACATCTACATCTATCCTCTATTACAAATCAAAATGTAGATGCGTTGTCACCCGTGAGGACTAAGATGGAATGCCTCATTTCCAGTAAAAGGGCCTCTGGCCACCTGCACTCTACAAGCGAAACGCAGAGGTAAACCTCTACTTCACGCTGGTTTTCTGTGAGGTCGTGGTACCACCCCGGTTCGAGCCGGCCCATCCATGCGACAGCAAAAGCTGCCGCCTGGCTCTACCACTGTTAAATGTAAATTGTAAAATGTAAAAAAAAAACAATGTAAATTATATACAATATTCGGGTATACCTCATTTATAAGTTGTTCAGATTTCTCAACAACATTTCACAATTCATTTGTCAGTACGATTTGGCCGTTATTTTCACCAATTGGATAGGTGCCTTCTCCTTTTCGTAGTAGATTTTCGAAAAAAAAATTTGCGCTTTTACATCTTCTGAAATTTATACTATCATATTTGTTGTTGACTTGATTGTTTGTACATGTTGCCATATGGGTGATTTCTTCAAGCAGGCATTTATTACTATTAATCCGCCGAAGTTGATTTTGAAATGAAAGGTAGCGTCTACCTCACACATAACGGACCTACCATTAAGCTTGTATTATCTCGTAGATCTTGGAGTGTTCTATATAAAGCTTCTAAAGACTTTCGGAAAGTCATTGTGCTTTCGTTCCATAAGATGTCTTTGCACTGTTTCAATATTTGTCCGCATACAAATGAATTTAAGCATACCGGAAATTTATAGTCAGCAAAATTTAAAAGTAATTTTAGTGCGGAGTGTGCTGTTCGTCCACCTCCTATTAGTGTAGCTGCTATTCCTATGGTGATTGCAATTTTTTTGCTTGCACGAATTTCAGCTAGGATTAAATTAATTAAAAATGTCTTTCCAGTGCCAGCAGGTGCATCCAGATATATAATATCACCTTGTTATTTTTTATAATAATCCATTATTATATTATATACCTGTTTTTCACTTTGTTAATTCAAAGTGAAAAACAGGTAAAGGTTTGCTATGTTGAATATAGTACTGCAAATTGTTGCTCTTAGTAATTCATTGTTTTAATATAAAACAGATTTGGTTGAGGTGCTTGAACTCCCAGTTGTATTAGTATTTGGTTGGATATCGCATTATATTATATAAACATTTATATTCCTTTAATATCAAAGCTTTGTTCAAAATTTCTTCATTAAAATTAATTTATAAGTCCGGATTTTGTCGTCGTAGATTAGCCAAGATATCATCACTCATACTTTCAATATACTTTAACCATAATCGATTAGGATTTAATGGACTACATGTAGTTAATATAATCGCAAACAGTTCACTTTTGCCGTTTGTTCATTCATACAGTGAAGAAATAGCCCTACAATTATCCTTCTCCTGACCATCTGCATTCGTCTTATTCTCTCGAAATTTAGTTTTCTGAAGGTTTCACTTCTATCGCGTATGAACCACACACATGTTTTAGTTCTTTATTTATTCTTTTTTATCCTAAATATCATAATGATGAATTGTTCTTAACAAACATTAAAAACACTCGTTTGGTGACACTGGTCGTATTTTCTACAAAAAGACATTATTCTATTTTTGTGACTAACACGTTATTGTAATCAGAAACATTTCCTTGGTTTAGTTGTTATAAATCCTTTGCAGAGGTAGTACGAACATATTCGCCTTCTTCATGCCTAAAAATTAATATGAATAATAACAAAAACCTAACAAATTGACAATTACAGACATCATTAAAAAAACATAAACGCTTCACCACTTTCAGCTGCATCACTGCTTACTGTCAGGTGGGATAGTAGTCAAACATTGGCTTACAACAGTTAAAAAATGTTTGTATTGAGTTTGTGATTTAAATATTGCATAAAATGTAAAGACAAAAGATTTAAGAATCGATTAGTACTGCCAAACTCCAAACTGAAGTTAAACTCTCAGAGCTCATTTGTAAAGTTCTTTAATAAATATAAATATGTTCAGTTTGATCATGAAACACTTGGCAAATATTATATAAGCTAAGAAATTATTAATTTACATTATTCTATTTGCAATAGAAACTTACCTAATGTGTTAAGAGGTTTGTAAATTCATTAATACAATTGTTCTTTATCAAGCCACAACAGTAACTGTTAGACATTGGCATATTTTACAGTAGAGAGTTTTTCATGATCGCTACGTTTCACTATGGAAAAGCCTACAAAGCCGTCTCATAACTGTTTTTAACGAAAGTCGGTGTTACGTGATAAAAATTATAATTTAGTATACTATTATACATTAATAAAGTTTCTTTTTAGGCATTTTTATTTTATTTTGTATGTTTAACTCAAGTATAACAAGCATCAAATCTTAGTCACGTTCGATTAGATGATTTTGATGAAATGAGTTATTACGATTCAATGCCATATTACTTGAAAGTTTTTCATAAAAGCATATAAGTATTATACATTTGTTACGGCCAACAGCTGCTTATCCCAGGAGTAGGGTCCCCCGCGGGCCCATAGACGGAGAACCTACAAGCAGATGCTGGTCGGGCCTGCTACAGGCCAAGGATTAAGTTTCTAACTACAATAAACAATCAGGGGGAGCGTTGTTTTCTATAAGGGGAGCTTACTTACCTCTATCCAAAGCGACTGGTCCCTTAGGATTCGGTCAGGTCGCGTGTGGATGTATAGTGCTAGGAAAGTAAGGGTCAGTGATGTGTATCTGGGTGTGGCTGGTAGTGTTATTGACCTTATTAGACCGTTACCATCTGCAGCAGTTCGGCCCTCAGCACCTCTCCAAACTACGGTCTTCTTCCGCAGTCACTTTCTTCGTTTTCTACGATGACAGTTCTTTAACTCTGTCGTACGATTAACTACCTTACAAAAGCCACTAACTCTCGTTTGTTATGACGCCTGACTCGCGAAATGAACACAGAACGTACGGATCAAAGGTCACCGTTATTTCTAGAATATCAAATACCGCACTAGTAACTAATACAGTCGAATCCACTTATACGGACTCAGCGTTAAACCTAAAAGTCCCGGGTGACGCTCTCAGCAAAGAATGTACGCGCTACAATTCCCAGTCAGTATATTTACTATACGCGCCTACCATGACGAGCTCCCGACCAAATAACGCGTCCTTATCTCTCGACGCGATGAATTGGACTCTTAATATTTCTAGGGCGTTCTCGAGACGGTGGGACGTCAAACCGCGCCCTCTGACGTCCATTATTGACATTAGCGCTTTTGCGCGAACAACATTTTTAAAATGCTTATATGATTCTCCAAATTTTTCGTGAATAAAATACAATATTTCGTATATATGTTTACACTCTTTTTTTAACAAGAGATTTACCTCTTACCGATGCTTGCTGATGTCGAGGTATCGAGGGTCAAGATCTTCTCTTGCACCCTTTTTTATACAGATCTAAATACATCGCGAGATCAAACCCAATTTTTTAATAACTTTTTTTTAAATATAGCAAGGATGACGGTGTATTTATAAATTTATTGAAATGAGATATGTTAAACAGTTCTCAAGATCTAATTTACCTGTGGTCAATACAGGTTGGATTATTATTGGTTTCTTATCGTTTTGTATTATTTATTGGTTCTATAAAATGACGACAAACCCTAAAACATTCACAGTTGTCGGTCATACATTTAGTTGCCCCAGTACAGCAATAAGTTCGTTTTTCAAAAGTTTATAGAAGTTTATAATGATTTGAAAAATGGATGAATTTGTTTGTAGCAAACGAGAGTTGTGCAGTTTGGTGATAAATGGGCAAAATATTGAAGATTTCTTAGAAATAAATTTTATTTTGCCTGCAATGGATATAGCTACTGTGGTATTCTACATTCAAAGAAACTTAATATCTCAATGTAACAAACGCTGGAAAAACGCATATCGCATAAGAGAACGCTTGGAAAGTCAGTATGTCAAATGGTTAGATGATCAATTTCGTGTTCCACTTTATTCTTGAGTCTCGGTTGATGAACCTAATACATCTGGAAGTAGTGGTGGCAGGCCTTCGAAAGCATATGAAGCATGTTCGGAAAAGACAAAGAAACGAAAAAACATGAAGTTAAATACAAGAGCATGGATTCGACTGACTGCTCAATGCATATGCTCAGGAGTTACGGTGTATGGGTGAGACGGAGGAGGCTACTGTCGTTAATATTATATGAACTGCATCAAACAATGATAAGAAAAAATATCTTAAATACGTCTTGAAGAACCCTGAGGATGTCACACCTTTTTCAAAGGAAGAAGCATTACGGATATTTATTGATTTAGATCTTAACAAAGAGCCGTATAGAACACTTCGAGTTTGTTTGGGGGCCAAAAACTGCGCATTCTTTCCTTCTTATCCGACCTTAGCCGTTTCCAAGAATGTGTGTTATCCACCTGATTCGAGCATTACCATTACTGATATATTTGTGCAAAAGTAAATCTTCAGGACTTGTTGGATCTTACTATGGCATGTATATTATTAATTGATTCAGTTCACAAAAGCGGTATAAAAAACTTGAATTTATTCCGTAAATGGGGTTGTGATCATCAGGACAGAGTGAGTATAAACAAGATTTGCCCGAAAAAAGCAATTTTATATCAGATACAAACCTTTTAATTGCTTCACTTGTACATATTAGACTCATTAATTTGAGAACTAATACTGTTATTTGGAGGAATAAAACTTGCTCATCTGTAAGATATTACAGACCAATATCGATAGAATTTGCTAAAGAAAGTCCTGCAAAAACAAAGTCTGTTGGGGCTGATATTAACAATCAAATACAAAGCCTGTCTCCGTCCCTGATATATAAAGATGGTGAGGTAATCGAAGTTACTCATGACCTACTTATGACAATGATTGATGGCAAAGCGGCACAAGTTTTAACTGAAACTAGATCGAGTGCTACTTGTACAGTTTTTGGTGCAACCCCTCTATAAATTAATGACTTAGAAGCAGTAAGGACACGACAAGTAAACGAAAAATCATTTCAATATGGACTGTCAACATTGCATGCTTGGATTAGGAGTATAGAGATTATTCTCCACATTTCTTATAACTTGTCTTTTCAAAAATGGTCGGCCACTACAACTGAAAAAAAATTCAAAGACGAAAAGAAAAAACTGGTACAAAAGCGGTTTAGGGGAAAATGGGAGTACATATCGATAAACCTTGACAAGTCAACGGAAACTCTAATGACGGAAATACTGCTCGGAGATTTTTTCAGAATTACTCTTGCTCTGCAGACGTTACAGGTGTAGATGAAGAACTTATAAAACGAATGTAAACACTACTACAAACTATGTCATCTAGAATGGCTATAAATTAAAAAAAAGTTCAGCGAATATGCATATAGCACAGCCGATCTGTACGTGAATATTTGTAATTATTTGTAATTAATATTTGTAATTAATATTTGTATCATATGCCTTCGCCTGTCCACAAAATACTGATTCACGGGGAAAAAGTAATTGATTACTATGATATTTTACCTATCGGACAATTGTCTGAAGATGCACAAGAATTTCGAAATAAGTATTACAAATAATTCAGACTTCATTATGCTAGAATATGTTCAAGTGCGGCTACCAATGAAGATGTATTTCATACCTTGTTAGATACTTCTGATGCATATATATCGAGTTTGAGAAACCCCAAAGAAACAAAGGAACTGTTTGATGATGCCCTCTTCTTGCTCTGAACGAAGTTCTATAGAAACTCAAGACATTTTGTGTATATTTATTAAGATTTGATTTGATGTTATTTTAATAGTCCATTTTATGTAAATTTATAAAATAAAATAAAAAATATAAGTTCATTTACACTAAAAATTTATGCATTTTTTTCGTTTTATTTTTCTGTCATGTAATAAAAATATAACTCAAAATAAAAAAAATCAATAGAGACCCTATATATCCAAGTATACGTATGTAAAATTACAGCTTAATTTATTTTGATAAAATTGAAATATGAAGTTTTGAGACGAAACAAACCCGGTTTTCCCATAGTGGGTTTGTCAGACGAATTGGCGATCGAATTCCTAGATATCTTGCAACTTTTACGATGCTTCGGCCCTACATTCAAATTTTAAGGCATGTAATTCAACGTATAATTCTTGCCAATACCTTTGTTTTTTAATAGTCTAACTTGAAGATTTTATTTTAAGGTCAACTATTTAATCAGCACGAAGACGAGCACAAAAAGTTGCTCCTGCAAACTGCAAGAAAAGCAAAAATTATATTATATGTATGCAACTGTGCAGCCCTTCTAACTTGTTTTCTTTGGATTTTATACCCACTTGTTTTGTTTTTGCAAGGGACACATGTTGAATTTCCTGTATGGCTACCTTTCGATGTTAACAAAAGCCCACAGTAAGTTTGAACCATAAACTAAATATGTTATATACATACATAAGGTTGTTTTTCAAAGGTTAGCCAAATTTTAAACTTTTATTATAAGATATAAATAATGATATACCGTTATTGCAGTTTTTGAAAATACGAGTAAATTAAGCTTTTAATTTTATTTGAAATTATCCCAAATTGAATGTGAATTATGTGCAACAACGTTTTGCGAACCATTACGAATGTGTGCATGCGAGATAAATTAGATAAAATAATGCCTTACCATGCATTTTGAATTTATAAGACAAAAAGGACAAAAAGTTTGAGATTTTTTTAATTAATTTTTCTTCACCACTTGTCTATATTACTTATTGTAAACCTTCTTTGTAAATTTGTCCGTTTATTGCAAAATAACCCTGTAGATAGATAGATAGATAGATAACTCTTTATTGCATTTATACAAAGTGTTACAATTACGGAAAACTTAAGAACTACAAACGGTGGTCATATCGCTTTAAGCGATTTCTACCTGACAAACCGAACGTAAAAGGGACAATGTAATATATTTTGACGGATAGGTGCAACGTGCAATATAAAATAAAAACTGAGGACAAAAACTTATAATTAAACAAGATTCATATAAATATATGAATTAAATAATATATAATATTATAAAATTAATAAACATATAAAATAAATATATACATATATACATACATATATATACATATACACACATACATACATTTTATATATATATATATATATATATATATATATATATATATAGAGAGAGAGAAAAAAAAACAAGTATTATTAAAAAGAGGAAATGCATATAATTTATAATTATGACGGGAAATTCAAATAATACTCCTTCAGTTGTTTTTTAAAAGCCTGTAAAAATTGCGCTTGCTGGATGTTAAGTGGTAATGAATTCCAGAGTCTGGTTGCTTGTGAAGTAAATGACTTATTATAAAAAGAAGTTACGCTGCAAGGAGTATTCAAAGCCAAGCTATACACTGAACGCAAACTACGATCATGAAATTCATATCGATAGTGAAATTGTTCCTTAAGGTACCTTGGAGATTTCGGATCAAACAGAACACAAAAAAGTAAAGAAAGTAAATGAACATTCCGGCGAAGGTGAATTGGGAGCCACTTGAGTTGATTTCGAAATTGGGATACATGGTCATATTTGCGTAAGCCAAATATGAACCGAATGGAAAGATTTTGAAGACGCTCAAGCTTGTTTAATTGCTCCATGGTAATATCAGTGTAGCATATATCAGCATAGTCTAAAATAGGCAACAAAATGGAATGTGCTAACGCAATTTTGGTAGAAATGGGTAAGAAATTTCGAAGTCTTTTGAGACTTCCACAAGCTGCAAACATTTTCTTACTTATTTGTTCAATTTGTGGTGCCCAAGACATTGTACTGTCAATTAGAACACCTAGATTTTTTACAACTTTACTGTAAGGAATAGCAGAATTTTCAAAATAAACGAAAGGCAGCGTATGCCAAGTAATTTTTTGTAGTAGTTTGTTGCTACCTATCACTATTACCTGCGTTTTACTAGGGTTAACATTAATTCCATAAGATGTGCAAAATTCTGAAATAATAGCGAGATCACGATTTGTGGATAGCACGGCAGATGGAAGATTATTGATACTTGTTTGAGAATATATTTGTCGATCGTCTGCATAAAGATGGTAGAGAGAAGTTATTCCTGAAGTGATAGAGCGTATGAAAATTGAAAATAGGAGAGGAGACAACACGCCACCTTGTGGTACGCCTGCTTCCAGAGAACACCATGAGGAATAAGTGTCTTCAATACGGATGCATTGACGGCGTCCAAACAAGAAACTACGAAACCAGTCAGTTGCCGCTGGAGATACGTTAATAGAACGGAGCACAGGTATAAGTATATCAAAATCGACTGTGTTGAAGGCGTTGCTGAAATCAAGAAGAGTAAGAATAGTAACTTGCCGATTCTCCACTCCTGCCCGAATGTCGTCTGTGATTTTAACCAAAGCAGTGACCGTGCTATGGCCAGGACAAAAGCCTGATTGGAATGTATTTAAGAGGTTATTTTGATTAAGAAATAGATTAAGTTGCTGTTGGACAAGACGCTCAAGAATTTTAGATAGAAAAGATAATATGGAAATAGGACGATAATCACAGAAGGACTTGGGATTTGATTTCTTGGGTAGTGGAATAATTTGAGCATCTTTCCATAGAGTAGGAAAAGTTCCTGTATTTATAGAATTGTTGAAAATTTTAGTTATGATAGGAGTTAAGAGATCTAATAGCGGGAGAATCATGTTTCGGCTGACATTATCATTACCAATTGCATTAGAAGTTACAGCTGTGATATTCTTTTTAACGTCACAATCAGCAACCTGACATAAAACGAATTCGGGGAAATCGGGAGGTGGCAAAGAATGAAGGTGATTTAGTGTCCTAGATTTACAACTGTTAACGTAACTAGAACTTGAGGAAAAGTATTGATTAAGCATTTCAAAGTTTAAATCAGGAAGAAGGGAGTCATTTCGCGTTTTGCCAATTCCCAAACTGTTAAGATATTTCCAAACCCTATTGGGATCGGATTCCTCAATTGTCTTGTGAATGTGACGTCGTTGCGCATCTCTACACATCGTGTTGCAGCGATTTCTAAGTATCCTGTATTTCTCACGATTTATATCACTGGGATCCTTTTTAAATTTGGCTTTGGCTAGGTTTCTTCTTGTCATTAAATCTTTGATCTCTTTTGTGAGCCAAGGAGCCGGCGGATACTTAAGTTTGATTGGTCATAAAGGTGCATGCTTGTCATATAGTTGCATTATAAAGGCATTTAAAAGACGCACTTGTTCGTCAACATCTGTTGTCTCATCAATTTACGACCAGTTTATACTGGCAGCATCATTTTTAAGACGGTCGATGTCCATTCTAGCAAAAATACGCAGCAGAAGGACACGGGACTTGACTTTTGGTGATCGTAATTTATATGACAAAAACAGCAAATCGTGGTAAGAAAAAGCATCGGCAGTATACTACCCGTGTTTGTATATGTATTCTGGAGAGGAAACGATTTTTAAATCTAGAAGAGAAGGGGCACTATTAGGGAAGAAATGGGTAGGATTAGAAGGTAAGATAAGAAGATTACATGAGTCAACTACGGACTTCAATTTTTTTTGAACGGACATAATTTTTGAGAAGACACGTATTGAAGTCACCCATAATGATAACATGTTTACATGTCGGAACCAATTCTTCCAAAGTTTTTTCAAAGGCAGAAAAATAATGTATATATATAATTAGAGATAGTTGGGATGCCGTTCCAGAAACACGATAAAAAATATGACTTATATTATTTGTGCTTTGTATTGATGTTTGTTGCGGCTAGGATAGGAAATCAGGTACACAAAGGTCAATACCATAAAATACGCAACCCACAGCTTGTATGTTAAATATGAGGTTTACAATCTTTGAGTATGCCAGTGCTTAGTCTGTTTCTTTTTGTTATCTGAGTGGCGTGATATCGGATATATATGAAGAGGTGGTGTATAATTAATAAATAAATTAATAAAACCAAGATATTTACGATGAAAAGTATATTTTGAAAAAAAAAAAAATAGAAGTAATACCTAAGTCAGTAAGAGCCAGTCTTAATGTGTTTGTTAATTGATAATGGATCAAATTTGAAAGTTTATTTGTAAGGATATAAGGAAAAAATTTACCTTTCATAGTGTTCCTTATCACTTATAACATATTATAAGTAAATAAGGTGGATTAGAAGAAGCCATATAATTAAAGGCAGTAAAGTGCTGAACATAGGCGTCCCCATAGATTGCTTCGTAGGGCCATTGCCTAAGCCCTTGCCAGCTTGTCACGGTTGGTAGGCATATACCGCAGTTTTATAATATTTAGAATTGTTATCAGAAAGATACTGCTACCCATCTCTTGTTTCATTCCCCTCTGTCTCTTCTTACGTGATCCACGGGATGATATGGGGTAGTTGATTTTCTTACGCCTCCACTGGATGGCGATTTTACTTTACTGATAGGTACCAAATAACTTTTAGTTTTGTTTCGGTTGATGCTTAAGTGAAGTAATAGTAGCAAAACCTAAATAATATAAAGAACAGCTCAATACACATTCAAAATGTATAAAATTATATTAAATCGTGATAATTTTGAAAAAAAAAATTATATTTTGTGTGATTTATATATAGTTTTCAATTTAATATAACTTTTGTGCCCAGGTTTTTTATCGCATTGCTATATGTTTGGATTCAGACGTCATGGCTTGCTTTTAATAACACAACAATGGATGTTTTGATCGCGTTTTTCTTAGGGCAGTGTACTGCGCAATTAAACATTTTAAGGTAAGATGAGTTGCTGCATAGTGGCGGAATTATTGGAAACTAATAAAACCGATGGTTTTCATGTATGCTATTTTTTATAAGATAAGGGTGACAAACGAACACACAGTCCAACTGATGGTAAGTGGTTGCTGCGGCCCATAGACATCTACATTTATCCTCTATTACGAATCAAAATGCAGATGCGTTGTCACCAGTGAGGACTAAGATGGAATGCCTCATTTCCAGTAAAAAGGGTCTCCGATTCTCTACACTCACCATACGAAACGCAGCAGCGTTTAGCTGATATTTTACGCTGGTATCCTGTGAGAGCGTGGTCCTTCTCCGGTCGAGTCGACCCATTCGTGCTGCTACAACTATACTACTTATATTATAGCTGCAGTACGGCTCTACCACGTATAAAATTACTTATTGTATTGTTTACACCAGATATAAAATATTCAGATCGACAATGGACAGTAGCGTGAATGGTGCGAAATATCGCGTACTGCGATCATCAATCCGCGTACTAAGCGCGTCCTCGCTACAACGAAAGAGGCCCATGTCTACGTGCTCCGACTTCTACGGACTTGTGAAGTAGAACATAATAGTTTCTTGAAAAAGCACTAGGAAATAACTTGTCGATAGTAATAAGTGATCCACGCTGTCGTATGTTGGCGGCGTAATCAATCACCTTGTCAAACCCGGGATTGTCAACAAAATTAAGTAATGGAAACCAGAAAAATCTAATGGTACATTTCACTATTTAGGCGATCGCTTAGGATCGCTGCCACAAGTTCAATGCTGAAAACAGGCCTGTGCAAGAAGTATTGGTAAATTCTACAGTAGTCTTGACCTGAAATGATTTTTTATCAAATAAATAGAAGTGATTTATAAAAGTTGTAGCCTATTTACGTCCCACTGCTGGGTACAGGCCTCCTCTAATTTCTGAGAGGGTTTTAGGGCAAGGAAAAGTCCACCGCGCTGCCCCAATGCGTGTTGGCGAACTTCACACGTCTTCGATATATTTTTTTTCTTATTTCTCAGACATGCATGTGTCCTCACGATGTTTTCCTTCACCGCCGAGCACGTGGTAAATCAGCACTTAAAATTGCAATTAACAATTTCATTGGTGCCGGTGGGGATCGAACCCGGGTTGCTTGAGTACTGTGAAGCTTACAGCGAGCGCTAACCATCTGAGCTACCACGGCTCATTTATAATACAATTTTTTCCCTGTGCATAACATATACCTACTGCATGGACTGCTTCCTTGTTAAAGTGGTCGTAATTACGACTGCTGACTATGTGGTGCAGGGTTCGAATGTCGAGTTGAGACAAACTCAGTTATTGGGTTTTTCTGTCAAGCAATTCTCAGTAGCACCCTGGAGTCAGGAAATGGACGGTTTTGTACCTCCGTGCCTCAGAAATAATAAAGCACGTAAAGCTGATCTCTCACCGGTTGTGTCGGAATGCCGTCCCATCGGGCAGGAAGTGGGAGGTTTCCAAATGAGGGAATGAGAGGGTACCTGTGCTTGTACACACAAAATGCGGTCTGGAGGACATAAAGTGCATAGAAAAGAATACTGTAAATTACATTTTTTGTTTCAGATATGACTTAGAAAATATCGTCCAGATATGTAAAGACAAGTCTAGAGTCGCGGAAGAATCATATAAAATTATACTTCATACAAAATTTAAAAATATTCTATTTCATCATCATGAAATAATCACGTAATGTTTCATTTTAATATATTATTATTTAGTCCTTACTTGACCTAAGTACTTAACTGTTGTTAGGTTTTTTGATAATACCGTTTTTTAATACTGGCTGGTTTGTACATGGTGAAATGTCGTCGCATATTCGCTTCACACTTTGGCAGGGCCACAGGGATGCTTTCACAGATATCCGCGGCCCCACAGCGTTAGCCGACCGATGGCAGCCCTTCCTCGCAAGAGGACTACCCCTCCCCTTTTTCCTTCTTAGGTAAGGCGCACCAGGAATACAATATGTGCCTTCCTGCGCTTTCTCTAGCTTCACGCCAAAATAAAATGAGCACTCGGGCGCACTAGTTTTCCTGAATCCAGCGGTGGATCTGTTTTGTGGTTCCACCGTCAACCAAATTTCGGCTGCCTCCTTTCCCTCAGTGGCTCCACCATAACCGCATGATCGATGCGGCCATGCCAGTGTCGCGGAGTATAGGGCAAGTGGAGCGTGTCCATATCAAAACTCCTCTTTCCCCGCGACTCCACCTCGACGGACCTGTAGGAGGGGGGAGAGGACTCTACTCTACCTGCGGGGACCACCAACACACATCCGAAGTAGGCTCACCAAGCCCACTTGAAGTGGCCACCTCAGCCATTTGGGTTCCTCTTAGTTCACCAGGAGTGACCAAGCCACACCAATTTGCCAATGCCATGTAGTGGCGGTTAAGAATAGAAAAGCACCCAATAAGATTGCTTTTAAAAAGTTGGTGTGTAATCATCTATTAAAGACAACGCTTCTTAGATGAATCATCCATGTCATTTATATTTTGGACGTATATATTTATAGCTATTTATATGTACTATTTGTATATGTATGTCGGTATGAATATATGTATGCTTATGTATGTACGTATATATTTGTATACTTGTATATATTTTTATAGTTTATTTATTGTATATATTAGTAAAATTTATATATAACGTAATAAATTATAAATTTCTATTTCGTTTTTATTCTATATTGCTACACCTACTTCAAATTCTCACCACTCCATGGGTTGACTGGTAGAGAATGCCACAAGGCATTAAGTCCGCCCTTTGTATTCTTTTAGTTTAAGGAATGCAATAAAGAATAAATAAATAAAAATAAATAAAGAATATCCACTACCCCATATCTTCCCGTGGGTGTCGTAAAAGGCGACAAAGGAAACAGGCAGGAGATGGGCAGCAGCATCTTCTTGATAGTAACCGGAATTACAATAAAAAAAAACTGCGGATGCCAACCCGCTCGCCAAGCGTGGCAACAGCTACATTTTTCAACAGATTTGACAGCATATAGGCAACTGAACAGACAGATCTCCAAATGCATGCGGCGGGACTTACGAAACTTCAATACAGCTCGTATTGAAGAAGCGATCGAGCAGAACCAAGGCTCCAAAGTCTTTGCCAGAGATCTGTCTGCCAGAAAGAGCCAACTGTCAAAGCTGAAGACAGAATGTGGCAGTATCCTTTCCGGGGCACCTGAGATTTTGACTGAGATTGAGAGGTTCTATGGGCAGCTGTACACGTCATCGTTGGAGCCACACGTAAGTGTGAGTAACGGTCCAAGAGCGAGTCTTAATCGACATTATTTCGAAGATATCCCGGACGTCAGTCTGAGCGAGATTAGAATGGCTCTCCAGCACCTTAAAAATGGCAAGGCCCCAAACGAGGATGGAATTACAGCGCAGCTTCTGAAAGCGGGTGGAAAACCGGTATTTTAAGTCCTTCAGAAGCTCTTTAATTCTGTCCTCCATGGTGGCATTACACCGGAGGCGTGGAGCAAAAGTGCGGTGGTCTTGTTCTTCAAGAAAGGCGACAACGCTTTCTTGAAGAACTACAGACCGATTTTCTTCTGAGCCGCGTTTACGTGCTGTTTTCGAGAGTTATTACGAATCGTCTCGCGCGCAGACTTGACGACTTCCAGCCTCCCGAACAAGACGGTTTCCGAAAAGGCTTTAGCACCATAGACCACATACATACCCTTCGGCAAATTGTACAGAAGTCAGAGGAATACAATTTGCCACTATGTCTGGCGTATGTGGACTTTGAGGAAGCCTTTGATTCCGTCGAAATTTGGGCGGTGCTGCAGTCCCTTCAGCGGTGCCAAGTTGACTGTCGGTAAATCGAAGTGCTGAAGTGCTTGTACAGTAGGGCTACGATGGCTCTCCGAGTACAGAACCAGAGTACGAAACCTATCCAATTGCAGAGAGGTGTAAGACAAGGTGACGTCATATCCCCGAAACTCTTCACCGCTGCATTGGAAGACGTTTTCAAGCTTCTGGACTGGAAAGGATACGGTATTAACATCAATGGCGAGTACATTACTCACCTTCGATTTGCCGACGATATAGTCCTTATGGCAGAATCGCTGGAGGACCTAAGCACTATGCTCAATGACCTCAATAGTGCTTCCCAACGGATAGGTTTAAGATGAACATGGACAAAACAAAGATCATGTTTAATGTCCATGTCACACCTATGCCGGTAGTTGTTGACGAGTATGTTTACCTGGGACAAATAGTCCGACTAGGTAAGTCCAACTTGGACCGAGAGGTCAATCGACGGATTCAACTCGGCTGGGCAGCGTTCGGGAAACTACGACACATCTTCTCGTCAGACATACCTCAAAACCTTAAAACGAAATTGTACAACCAGTGCGTGTTGCCAGTGGTGACATACGGAACTGAGACGTGGCCCTTCACTGCTGGCCGGATGAGGAAGCTCAAAGTCGCTCAGCGAGCTATAGAGAGGGCTATACTCAGAGTTTCTCTGCGTGATAAACTCAGAAATGAGGATATCCGCAGTAGAACCAGAGTGACCGACATAGCCCAACGGATTATTAAGCTGAAGTGGCAAAGGCCCGGCCATATAGCTCGAAGAACCGACAACCGATGGAGAAAAAAGGTTCTCGAGTGGCAGCCTCGTACCGGTAGGCGAAGTGTTGGGCATCCCCCTACTAGATGGAGTGACGACCTGGTGAGATGTGCAGGAAGTCGATGGATGCAGGTGGCTCAGGACCGTGCTTTGTGGCATTCCTTGGGGGAGGCCTATGTTCAACAGTGGACTTGTGAAGGGCTGTAATGATGATACCCAAGCCACGGCTACTAAGCCCTCCACCACGGCAAGGCGGGAACCCGTTCGGGTGGGGGGGGGGGCGGGGCATTAAAATACTATCTTATCTAACATAACTCTATTTATAAATTAGTGTTAGCCGGGGGTAACGTCGAACACCTCAGTCCCCAGTGACCATGGGTGCTGTAAAGTAGGTACCCGTAACGTCGGAAATCAAATAAAATCTGTAAAAACTAATTTCATTTAAATAGTGCTTGAGAAAAGCTCAGCAGTGGACTTTTGATGGGCTTTAACGGTAATGGTAACTAAAAATGGGAGGGATGTTTACAAATTTAACGCCAAACGCAATAGGCATTTTGATTATTCGACAGTTGAAATAAAAGCTGTCCGTTGCTTATATTTCTGTATTCATCAAAAATATAGAGTAATTTTGATAAATACAGAATTATGAGCAGAATTCTATGCTTTTTCTTGACCAAATTTTTTTTTTGTAATAAAATGCGTAGGATAGGAAAATAAGCCCTTTAGATGTTTGACGCTAAATGGTGGCTGTAGTCATAAGCGACGTCGATGATATTTTTCTATATAATTTTGTTTTTTTATAAACTCCGCCACAGCGTGCGTTCATATACTACACATCGGGCTAATTAGCAAGGCTAAACTAGCGAATTTTGATTTCACTGGTTATATAAAACTAAAGAAATCAAAATAAATGTCTTTCATTTATCATAACATAATTTAAAAAACTTGTGATGCATTTTATGATTTACTATTGATTCATTCGTAGTATACAAAATCCGAATCGAACTGAAATGCATGCTTAAATATATTTTTAGTTTTTATGAAAAAGTTGAAGATATATATGGAGGAGCCATATTTTGTCACTTTTTATTCAGTGGATGGATACTTTGTACCACTGTATACAGATTAGTTGGGGTAAGTTTTTATAAGATAAAAGAAGTAGTTTGCAAAAGTTCTACACGTTTCCTAAATCACGATTACTAAGTATGAAAAAAATGTGTCGCGATAATAAATATAATAATTTTGCGTAACAATATTGTAGGTGGCGGAAGCTATAAGTAGCGCTTTGAGAACGTAATCCTAGATTATTCCTAATCAAATCGCCGTGTAACAAGGACCATATTCGACACTGTTTACTTCAAGTTTGCATTATGAGTTTGATAAGGATAAAAGTAAAGATTGTCGAAATATTTCAAAGGTGCTCGGTGAGGATATTTTAGACAGCACATAATGCCGTTGGTTTTGGGAATTCATCAAAGAAGATAAAAGCTACAAAGATTTGCCGTAGTCTTAAGTGCCTTTATTTTATTTTTTTGCAGAAGATATTGACCAGGCTACTAATGATAAATAAAAAACCGTTGAAGAATTATCATCGAAGTGGTGTTCCGTACCAACTACGGAAGAAATACTTTATGCACTTAGCTTAATAAAAATCTGGGGAAAATAGGTGGCATATGAATTATTGGAAAAAGGTTGAATTGACGAGTTGCATATTTGTTTTCTATGAGAGCAATGAGCGTTTAAGTTCCTGTAACAAGAAGACATGCACAAAATGTGTAATTTAAAAAAATGAAGGAAGAGGACATATTTAGTTATTTCAGTTAAGATAGGATAATTTTAAGTACTTTCTATGATGCAATGTTCCTTTTATTTTTCAATCAAAAGTATTAATTTCTGGTTTTATATATTGCTAAAAAATATTTACTGAGAGATGGACCGAATAATATTTGAATTTTTTACGGTCGAATTTTGTCCACTAGGCAGATACTAGTCTAAATAAAAAATTAAAAAATTAAGCATCTAGATTTATGCAATCATTTTTGATCTGTTAAATTACTTGGGATGGGAAGTTCAACCTAGCCACACACATCCACATTCCACATTCATCCAAACCGCATCTATTGACCATTGTTTTCGTCCTTCATTTCTTAACAGTTGGGCTCAGAAAAACTTCGATAAATTTGAACATGACCGAAAAGCAATACCACAAAAGATTTTTTTTCTTTCTAAATACGAAGAGTTATAAAGTTTACCAATAAATAGCAAGATGTTATTAATAACAATGAGATAATTATGGAGATTTTATGGATATTATTTGTAAATTTAATGCACTAAAAACGGATAGAACTTTTGATAAACACCTAAAAATATTGTATTTATTATTTTCTAAGTCTTCCCTTATCTAATCTTTATTCCATTTTAGATTGAAACATTCTCTATAGAATTCTTTTCAATGATTTTATATCTATTTTGCATGCTGGTAGAACTTTTCCTTTATTGTTTCTATGGCAATGCAGTAACACACGAGGTAAGTAAATAAAAGTAACATTTTAAATATTAAAGCTATTAAATTAGGTTTATTTATATTAATTTAATATAACCCCATTTGTTCCGTGGGTGTCGTAAGAGGTGACTTTGGGAAATGCTAGTTAATCTAATAGCTTCCGATAGATAGCAATATAATATTATTGTTTACGCCAGACCTAAAATACCCGGACCGGCGGTGAGCAGCAACGGCATATTTTCGGAACATTTTGTACTGCGATTTACTAAACGTGGTGTTTAAGACAATTCTTGCCTACAATAGAAGAGGTCCATTTCCAGCAGTGACTTTAGGGACCTATGATTAAAATGATAATTTTTGGAGATTAAGGCTGATAAACAAGCACTTTGTCCACCTGATGGTAAATGGATGCTTTTTATAGCTATATACATTTATCATCTATGCGGATTATTGTTAAATTTAATTATTATTTTAACACTGTTTATTCTATTTTATTGCCAATATACAATACCTTGTTTATCAATTTGCATGGCACCAGGTGCATGCGAGATTAGCAATTATAGTATTCAATGTCAAGTCCAAAAGAAGTATAGGTGGTTTAGGGACTGAAAGTGCATTATTTTGAGGTTTTTTACTAAAAAATGTTACACTATGAACTTTATTGCGGCTCATAGCGTCACAGCCAATCGCTTAGCCACTGTACTACTGAGTCGTTTCTCTGTAGGACAGATTCCGTATCAATAAAATATGCAGTTAAACGAATAGATTTAAATACAGAAAATAAAGCCCTCCCGACCGAATATCAGTCACGCGCCCAGTTTCAACGGATACTAATCATCTGCACCAGATAGAATTATAGTGCACTAAAGGTAAATGTAGTCTCCTCAATAGATTGCTTCAGAGCGGGTATATTTGCCATAGTAACCACACTTGGATGGAGGTTAGTAAGCGCAGTTTCTTATTTATTTTTTTGTAAGTAGAAAGATCCTGCTGCCCATCTCCTGGTTTGTTTCCTGCTTCCTGTGTCGCCTATCACGACACCCACGGGACGGTTTGGTGTAATGGATATTCTTACACTGCCACTACACGGTTTGGGGCATAGACGAACGAACCAATAAGCAATGGATCAGTCATATAGCTTGTAATACCGTTCATAGAATTGAGAAAAAATTGAGCTTGAAAAATAACCCGTAGGCGTCTACGTAACCTAAGTAGCTTCTTACTTGACAGACCTGATAAGACAAAGTTCTATTTGGGAAGCTCAGAGTTTGTAGAACAATACTTTGAGGCCTAAATAAGAAAGGCATATTACCAGCAGTGTAAATGATAGATTGTATAATAAGTGTATGCGCATCCTTAAAATAAGTCTGACATTTATTTTTAAATTGCGCATTAACTGCGGTTACGCCGTGTAGAATTTGTAAAACTCAAACTAAAACTTCATATTTTAAAAAATAACAAAAAAAAAATTCGTGCGAAACCCAATTATTTTCCTATATTAATATTTTTTTTTTCCAACGACAATGACAAAAAAGGAACGGAAAGATTTCAGTTTCGTCAAAAAAAAATTTTTCGAGATTGAAATAATAATTTTAAATTTACAGAGTGAAAAACTAATGGAATCAGCATATATTATGAACTGGTTGGAGACACCAATACAACATCGTAAACATCTAATTTTGTTTATGGAGAGAATAAAGAAGCCTATACTGCCCATGGCAGCAATTATTGTACCACTTTCTAACACAACGTTTATTTCGGTATAGTAATTGACAGTTTGTATAATCTACACTTTTATTTGAAATAGCAAGTTAAGTCTGTTTCATGAAAAAAGTTCCGCGGAAAATATGCGAATTAAAATGTATAAGTTAAGGAATTTGCAGAAAATGTCAAATTTTATGAAGATTGTGGCACCGCAGCTAAAGGTGAACGCACATTTATCAGCATCATACGCACAGAACGCACCGTACGCGCCGCATTTTAGAATTCGTTGTATGAAATCACATGAAACTTCGCACATTTCACTCGCACTGTACCGCAGTATTTTATTAAAGGCGGTAGGTATCCGAATATAGAAGGAGACATGCCGATGTTGGCAACTTAGTGGATTTTCCACTAAACTGGTGGTTTTGACTCAACTTCTAGTAAAGAAATATTACTTTTAGTGGCTGGTGTTTGTTCTAGTGGTTCAGAATAAATAAGCTTCAAGTAGTGGCAAAATGATCACTTCACCATTAAGTCACTTACTCGTTTCGAAATATCATTTTAGTCCATTTCAGGAGTATTTACTTTTACTGTGTATTCAACAATGATTCGTCAGACAATACATGCAACTGCCTTTTCAAATGAATATTGTCAATGCAGAATCTTATTTTTCTTCGAATTTTATTTTCTTTAATCGTTTATCAATAAGCAGGCTATTACAACATTTTATTTCCATAGCTTAATCAATGTCACTGTACCGTAGCGCACTAATGGTTACAAAAAACTGCAAAAGTTGTTGACAATACTAAAGATTTGCGTACGGCACGTGCGGTGCATATGTTTAATGTGCGAAGTCTCAGGCCATCATTAAATGCGGCGCGTAAGGCGCGTGCCGCGGATAAGGTGTAGATAAATGTGCGTATACCTTAAGAGACATCTTTCGTTGAAAATATTATATTTTGATGATAAATGATTTGATTGAATCAATGATTAAATCATATTGGTTTCTTCATCATCATCATCATCATTACAGCCCTTCACAAGTCCACTGCTGAACATAGGCCTCCCCCAAAGAATGCCACAAAGCACGGTCCTGAGCCACCTTCATCCATCGACTTCCTGCATGTCTTACCAGGTCGTCACTCCATCTCGTGGGGGGACGCCCTACACTTCGCCTACCGGTACGAGGCTGCCACTCGAGAACCTTTCTTCCCCATCGGTTGTCGGTTCTTCGAGCTATATGGCCGGCCCACTGCCACTTCAGCTTACTAATCCGTTGGGCTATGTCGGTTACTCTGGTTCTACTGCGGATATACTCATTCCTAAGTTTATCACGCAGAGAAACTCCGAGCATAGCCCTCTCCATAGCTCGCTGAGCGACCTTGAGCTTCCTCATACGGCCAGCAGTGAAGGACCACGTCTCAGTTCCGTAAGTCATCACTGGCAACACGCACTGGTTGTACAATCTCGTTTTAAGGTTTTGAGGTATGTCTGACGAGAAGATGTGTCGTAGCTTCCCGAACGCTGCCCAGCCGAGTTGAATCCGTCGATTGACCTCTCGGTCGAAGTTGGACTTACCTAGTCGGACTATTTGTCCCAGGTAAACATACTCGTCATCAACTTCGAGCTTAGTGCTCCCAACAACTACCGGCATAGGTGTGACATGGACATTAAACATAATCTTTGTTTTGTCCATGTTCATCTTAAGACCTATCCGTTGGGAGGCACTATTGAGGTCAGTGAGCATAGTGCTTAGTTCCTCCAGCGATTCTGCCATAAGGACTATATCGTCGGCAAATCGAAGGTAAGTGATGTACTCGCCATTGATGTTGATACCGTATCCTTTCCAGTCCAGAAGCTTGAAAACGTCTTCCAATGCAGGGGTGAAGAGTTTCGGGGATATAACATCACCCTGTCTTATACCTCTCTGCAATTGGATAGGTTTCGTACTCTGGTTCTGTACGCGGATAGCCATCGTAGCTCTACTGTACAAACACTTCAGCACTTCGATATACCGACAGTCAACTTGGCACCGCTGAAGGGACTGCAGCACCGCCCAAATTTCGACGGAATCAAAGGCTTTCTCATAGTCCACATACGCCAGACATAGAGGCAAATTGTACTCTTCGGACTTCTGTACAATTTGCCGAAGGGTATGTATGTGGTCTATGGTGCTAAAGCCTTTTCGGAAACCGGCTTGTTCGAAAGGCTGGAAGTCCTCAAGTCTGCGCGCGAGACGATTCGTAATGACTCTCGAAAACAGCATGTAGACGCGGCTCAGAAGGGAAATCGGTCTGTAGTTCTTCAAGAGAGCATTGTCACCTTTCTTGAAGAACAAGACCACTGCACCTCTGCTCTACGCCTCCGGTGTAATGCCACCATGGAGGACGGAATTAAAGAGCTTCTGAAGGACTTCAAGTACCGGTCTTCCACCCGCTTTCAGAAGCTCCGCTGTAATTCCATCCTCGCCTGGGGCCTTGCCGTTTTTAAGGTGCTGGAGAGCCATTCTAATCTCGCTCAGACTGACGTCCGGGATATCTTCGGAATAGTGTCCGATAAGACTCGCTTTTGGATCGTTACTCACACTTGCGTGTGGCTCCAACGATGACGTGTACAGCTGCCCATAGAACCTCTCAATCTCACTCAAAATCTCAGATGCCCCGGAAACGATGCTGCCACATTCGGTCTTCAGCTTTGACAGTTGGCTCCTTCTGGCAGACAGATCTCTGGCAAAGACTTTGGAGCCTTGGTTCCGCTCGATTGCTTCTTCAATACGATCTGTATTGAAGTTGCGTAAGTCCCGCCGCATGCATTTGGAGATCTGTCTGTTCAGTTGCCTGTATGCTGTCAAATCTGTTGAAGAATGTAGCCTCATCTCCCGTCTAACAGCCATGAGATTAAGAGTGTGATCGGAGAGTTTTTGTGTTCTTTTGCGGCGGGTCTTGCAGAACTTAGCTCCGACCGCATGGACAGTTTCCACGAGCTTGTCATTCATATCGTCCACTTCATTGCAGTCTTCTAGGCACTGAAAACGGTTTTGTAACTCGAGCTGAAAGGTTTCGGGACTTTGGATTAGAGCACGAGGGGGACGGAGCGTTGACTTCATTAGACGAGACCTCTCCAACTTAACGTTTAGGTTCAGTGTGCCTCTAACCATTCGGTGATCGCTGCCGGTTTTCACCCTCGCGATCACTGAGACATCACTGAACAGTTGTCGTCTGGTCGTCATAATGAAGTCAATCTCATTTTTTGTCGAACCGTCGGGGCTCGACCAGGTCCACTTCCTGTGGGGCCGCTTCTTGAAGAAAGAGTTCATCATAAAGATTCTTAGCACCCCCTGCCCCGCCGTTACCATGGTCGCCACCGTAGCCAGGAATAGCGAGGCCGCCGGGGACTGGGGGCCGACTGTTTGTTGCTCTATTCATTGGGGGGGTATTTGCCATAGTTGCCACGCTTGGCGAGCGGGTTGGCAACCGCAGTTTTTTTATCGTAATTTTGGCTATTATCAGGAAGATGCTGCTGCCCATCTCCTGCCTGTTTCCCTTTGTCGCCTTTTACGACACCCACGGGAGGATATGGGGTAGTGGATATTATTGACCGCCACTACACGGCTAAAATTTTTGAATTGAAATTGGTTTCTTATACAGTGTAAACTCCATGTAACGTCACTATATTTAACGACAAAATCCCTAAAGCGTTGAAATCACTCGGCACTGGTTGGTTTTGCTTGTACTCCCACAATGTACACTCTATATAGCATTACACCCACTCTCAATAACGACTACAATTAAATAATAAAAAGTACTTTTTAAGTTGCAAAAATTTGTAAAAACTGCACAGCTGTGTACGTTCATTTGTTCTTTTGTCTCTTTATTATCCTAGTCCGTAATAAACTCGACTATCGGCATCATACATACCAACTTTCTAAGAAATCCGTTGTTTTGTTTACAAATTGGGATTGCTTGCACGGGTAGACTGTTGTTAGTAAGAGTCATGGATTATCTATACGTTATCATATTCTTAGTTACCCACAGACTTTCAAATTGTAAACATGGCAAGTAAGAGAATATAACTGTGTATTGACGACAAAGTGTTACTGATACGCGCAATAGAGGTTGGAGAGAAGAAAAGTGATGTTAGTAAACGCTTTGGGTTTAGTCGCTCTACCGTGTCCACAATATGGAAAAACAAAGAAAAAAATTCTACAAGCAGAGGAGGATGGAAAATCTTTAAAAAAATTAAAGAAACCTAAATACGAAGATGTCGATCAAGCTGTACTATCATGATTTCACCGACAGCGCTAGAATAATATGCCTATCTCGGGGCCCATCGTAAAAGCTAAGGCGAAGAAGTTTGCTGAAGAACTTTTTTAACTTCTTTGTGTTGATACAAATATTACTCCCTACTGGATTTTTTTAAATTTATTTAATGAAAAAAAAAAACATAATATAAACATAAAAACATCACAAAAATCCTTACAGGTTTGTCTGGATGTTGAGACACTTTTGAGCAATCTGTTCACATTATTTTACACATATATTACTTTATAAGGACATCAAAAATACAATATAAGCAGTTAAGGGTACATTGTTTACACAGAAGCGGACAATGAGGAACCGGTTATAGATAGCTGCTCGGTGCAGGCGGCTGGCCGGCTGTTGCTTACTTGAATGTGTTACAGCATGTTGCAATTATCTATATGACTGTTATTACGTTAGGTTTGATTTGATTATACTATGTACTTGTTATGAAAGTAAAGAATAAAAGTATTGTTTATATTTATGTTTATAGTTTTTGTCCGTTATTTCTAATTGGGTTTTAGTTGGTATTTCTTTAATGAGAGTTGGTATTAAATATGCATTTGTTTGATTTTCGTAATAGTTTCTGACTCTTGGTATTTCTAGTTCTGATTGAACTACTTTGGGTGTCATTGTTTTATGATTGACTTTTATTTGTAGTTCTTTGGTGGTAAATTGTTCAGTAAATAGCCACATTTTTATTTTTATATGAACAGGTAAGATTTTACAATATTTAAACAAGGCCAATACATCGACATCGGAGCAGATTGATTTTTTAATTTTATTATCGTATAATATATATTTAATATATTTCAATATCGACATCTTATCAATATCACATGAGCACCTTATGAAAATCGGCTTATCATTATCGATTTTCCGAGCCAAAATTCTACTACCCTTTTTTTTTTGCGGATGGAAAATCATCTAATGACGCCTTTCGCTCTGGGTGGAGCGGAAGGGAGTGTCAGACTTTTACTGACTAAAAACCATCCGTGTTCCTTCAGTGCCCTTACGTTCCGGAGCCGCGATATCTTTTTCGAACAGCCCGCAGCCCCGGCAGGCGTCGGCCCTTGCGGGCCCCTTCACGCTGCTGACAGCTCTTTGAGGAAAATCGGCTTATCATTATCGATTTTCCGAGCCAAAATTCTACTACCCTGGAAACAAATATATTTGTACGTCTCATTCAAAGTTTGTTTAGCTTACCACAGAAGCGTTTTATTTGTTTAATAGAGTGTAGTCAAAATTGACAGAAAAATACGCCCTAAGTGACATTTTTAATGCTCATGAAGCAGGAATTTTTCACAAGTTTACCCCAGATAAAACTCTGAAATATAAAGGGGAAAAGTATATGGGAGGAAAGCTCTCCAAGGAGGTTATTACAGTACTTGTGGCTGCTAATATGGATGGCACAGAAAAAAAGCTGATGGTAATAGAAAATTGAAACATCCGCGGTGTTTTGAAAACAATAAAAAATTTCCAGTGACGTATACAGCTAATAAATCAGCTTGGATGACCATTCAACTATTTGAAAAAGAATTGCGAAAGTGTGGATTCGGAATTAAAGGGACGAAAAATTTTACTTTTTGTTGAAAACTACCCTGCCCACCCTCTTATATCAAACCTTCAAAACATAGAGTTGGCATTTCTTCCTCCAAAAACGACTGTCTTGCAGCCAATCAATCAAAGCGCGATTAATAGCCGCAAGGATCACGACGGAAGAAAATTATTGATGGAGCTAGTCGAATCTGATGGTAAAACTTCTATTAATATGCAGTGTGCAGTAAATTTTTTATCTAAAGCCTGGAAAGAAGTGACAGCCATAACTATATCAACTAACACTATTCGACATGCTAGACTTTGTACAAATGTTATGAGTGATGAGGTGGAAACGGAACCGGAGTTTGATAGAGACGACGATGTTCCATTAACTGAGTGGATTCAAAAATTCAACATGGCAGACAAATTTACAGAAAATCTTCAAACATACATCGAAGTAGACGACTTCTTGCTTACAACGGCTTTACTCACAGTCAAAGAATTTTTGAATTCGGTAAGAAAAACTGAGGATGAAGAAGATAAGCCTGAGTCTCCAGCGGGCATTAAAAAAGCTCGTGACACAGCATAATTTTTGAAAAAGTACTTTCTTAATCACCACGATGACTCAATATCGCAAGAAATCTATACTGATATAATAAAGCGGAAGAGTTTTTTGTTTTTTTGTTTGTTTAAACGCGCTCATCTCTGGAACTACCAGTCCGATTTGAAAAATTATTTTTGTATATAATAGCCTGATTCATGAGAAATAGTATATCTTACATTAGCCTATAACTCTCAACTAGCCTTAAATATTTATTTTTGTTAAGTAAGTTGGAAGAAAAGGCGTTCTCTAACTGCTTTATCCGCGTGCGCCAGCGTAACGTTTAGTATTTTTAAATACAATGTTCTACAAAAATATTGGTCTTTGCTCCACCTAAAAACAAGTTCGTGCTACCATATGCCTATTTCTTATATATAAGCCACAATAAGGTATTTTGTGACAAAAAATTATTGAAATTAAAAAGTGATTTATGAGCGTTATTATGAGGCAACGAAAGTTACTTCATCGTTAAGACAATTTTATGAAGATAAACTTTACTCTTTATAACATGTTATTTGGACGCATAGTTTAAGAGATAATGAAAAATTAATATAATAACAAGCGCTCGGAGCGCGAACGATCGCATAAACCCGAGCTGCCCTATGAGATCCGTAAGAAACCAGCAGTGAACACATATATAAGCGAGCTGTCATTTCGCGCGGCTTAGATGCTTGAACGGCCCTTTTTGTTACAGACTTTGCTTGGACAGTGTAATAATACGCGGGTGAAACCGCGGGGCACAGCTAATGAATAATATAAGTAAAAAAATACAACACAAATACTGGTGCAGCAAAAGACGTCAAACGAAAATAATAGATTATACGCAATAGATTTCAAATAACAATTGTTTTTATGTACTAACACTGGTCTGAAATAAACTTTTTTATTTTCTGATACAGATTTTTTTCGTTCCATTTAACTATAACTCTTTATAACGTCAAAATATGCACAGTCCCCTGAGTGTCGTTATATAGAGTTTACACTGTATTTACGCGAATACTACACATAGATCAACCCTACTTTTACGGATTTTATCACGTTTATTTTTTTTAATTCCCATCGTTTAAATAGAAGCATGCTTCAAGATGTAGCCAATCTTGTCAGTAATACCTCTGACATATGGCACCACAGCAGGCACACTCGCTCTCTGTGACGTAGGCGTGTGATGCGAAGCGTGTTGTCGTGCTGTTTCTGGACGGTCAGGTGATCAATATCACAGATTCCTCGTGCTCTCTAAAACAAAGATCTACCCACGGTAGCTAACTGTGAAAGATGGTGGTGAGAATCACCGTTTAAATATTTATCTGTATGAGTCTTTTTCTATACACCGTGTAGCTCGATGTTATCAGTATTCCGAATTACTAATACATCTAGAAAAGCTAAAGAATTATTTGCCTGTAACTACTTTGTGAACTGAATTTTAGAGTTTATGGAGTTACGGTGGTCAAAGATTGCAGTAGTTGTATCTGATGGTAAAATTGTGAAAGTATCGATTTTAGAACCTTAGATATACAGGTGCAGTGAGAAGGGCTTTCTCCTCAAAGTCATCCATGGTAAATTGGCGACAATGGGAGATACAGTTGAGCCCATCACCACACCATCTACTTGCATATAAAACTCTTCATTTCACAATAGATAGCCAGTTGTGACGCAATGTCTGAGTAGTAGTGCATATACCG
This sequence comes from Parnassius glacialis, assembly GCA_033319125.1. Lineage (NCBI taxonomy): Eukaryota > Metazoa > Arthropoda > Insecta > Lepidoptera > Papilionidae > Parnassius > Parnassius glacialis. Next base: position 24,085,990 of record JAVANC010000019.1, read on the forward strand.
CAGGCCTATTGTTAGTTTCTAGCTTCCTAGTCACAAGTGATCGAGTCTTCAATAGTTAGTCATGTTAATAGTGACTGGACATCAAAACTGACCATTGTTTCATTGTTAGCAAGACTTTTAACTCACAATCATGATGATGATATGAATCCTTTGTATGTTACTCTTGTGTGTCCTCTTAGTGGTGACAGTATTTGTACTAAGTGTTGAGCTAATTTATATGTATGTTGGTGAATCAAATCGGCTGTGAATCATTTTGGCTAACCCATACAACTTCGGTGGTTTACCACACTTAGGTATTATCGATTCGTCGGGAATATAAAATAAATAAATATGCGCGGTAAAACCCGTAAAAACTAGTTTTATTTAAATCATCCTTATTTTAAGTTGGTATATTTTGTTGCGACAACTAAATTATAACAAATATGAACTTGTAAAGTCTGGAAATAATTAAGGTTTTTTTTTTACAGATAGTTCGAAGCTCGTATACGTTTTATGCATTTTTGAAAAACACACAATGAGATACAAATTTGTAATCTATCTACTGAAGAGGACTTTGTAGATTGTAGTATATGATAGCTACCCACTAGAATTTTGGTTTGAAGAATAAATTATTTTACAGGCTATTTTTTTATTTTTTCGTCGCTTTTTGGATGAAAATAAATAATTTTCTGCGTCTTTGAATCTATATTATTTTATTTTATTTTCGTTAGCTTGGAAAAATTTAACAATTAATTTACAAAAATATTATAATTATAACAAAAAATGAAGGCTATTTACAAGTTTTGACGTATAGAATACTTGATATAACAAGAAAAATTACAGTGCAACAGATATATAGACAAATAACAGTATACTTAATTTAATAACATATAATTGAAAAGGAAAAGTTATTAGAAATTGAACCTAAGCGGTTTGAGAATGCTAGTGTGATATAGATTAATATCTACGTTATCGATACCGGAAATTTCAATTGTCGTGAAGGACAAAACAAGTTTGCAGTAGAAACAAAACACAAAAATAAAGTTGTTTTTGTCTAATATCTTTTTCAAACAAAAGTACCATATCATGATGTCAAAAGAAACCCTAACTATTTTTTCGTATTCTATTTCTTTAAATTAAAAAATAAACCAAACTTAATTATTGAGGAAAATGAGAGTCCTTTACAGCCCACAAAAATTGAACTGAAGTACTTTACAGCCACGAAAAATTGGTTGTGATTTAGTCAGATGTGTAGCAAAGGACTAATCTTGATCATCAATGGGTAGTACAAGTCAGTTGAATCAGAGACCTAGGGGGTAAAAAAAAAACAAAATAATTAAAGATATAGTTAAAAAATACCTACAATAGGTAGTAAAATTAAGTGACAAAAATGTTATTATAATAGAAATCAAAACTTAAACAAAATGTGATGCTATTTTTATTTAAATCGCAAGTTATCGTTGCCATGCTGATAAACAACTAAATTTTTAGAATAATCAGCGTATAAACTAATGTACTAAATAGCTTTTTTTAATAGTTATTAATGATACTCAAGCAATATTTATCAAAGCAGTCTCAAACTTAATATTAAAATTAAAATAACCAAAACAATAACAAATTTTGCCCGCCAGAACGCAAAACTCAACATACTAAAGTATTAATTAAATGGCAAGTAACTTAAGTCTTTTAAAATTATTAGTAATTAAACATTAAATTTTTTTCAAATTATAGTGGTCTTCTATAATAAAATTAAAGTAACCACTAAATATAGTATTGGAATAATCCTTTTTGTTCCAAACTTCAATGCTCGCAGCGGGTTTATGGATTCGTATCCCGCTGGGAACATTTTATAAACATTTAAAAGTAAAATATTAAAGATCAATTGTGTCGATATTGTCTTGCTCATCAGTTTCAGGAATGTGTTTAACAAATGCTAAAGACGTTAGATCTAAATACTTCTTATGAATACGCTTTAATATAGTTCCGTTAGAACATAAACGCTTTAAATCGTTATAATTAGCGACTAGTAGGCTTAGCTTTGTCATAAAATGTTGGTAAACCAATATTTTATCTTATAAGTATTTTCTACTCTATCGGCACCTGTTAGATCTTGGTTTTGTCTTTGGCCAGAAACTAGTTCGCCTTCCTTCGGGAGCATGTGCATTCTAGTCTCTCGCCAAGGCTGTTCAAGGGAACTTATCCAAGGGAAGGCTGTCGAAGGGGAGCCAATGCGGTTTCCATCGGACGCTCAGCTTGTGATATACTAGGTTACCTAATTTATAGATGGATGTTATCCATTAGTTTTGACATAGCGAAAGCCATCGATCAGATTTCGCACAAAGCGCTTCTTTCGAAGCTCCCTTCCAATAGGCTTCCTGAGAAAATGTGCAATTGGGTCACCAGTTTTCTGGATCATTGAGCATTAAGGTCGTAGTAGACGGTGCATGCTGTGATTACAAGCCCATTAACGCTGGTGTTTCACAAGGCTGCGTGCTATCACCAACGCTGTTTCTTCTGCATATCAATGATATGTTGCAAAATGGTAACATTTATTGCTATGCAGAAGACAGTACTGGTGATGCTTTATACACCAGCCGAGTCAATAAACTAAATCTAGTTCAGTTCGATCCCCAGAAGACACAAGCTTGCGCTTCTTTTTCCCTTGTCATATCTTCTCATTTTCAAGGCACTCCCCGTGTTTCCCAGCCATTATCGAAATCCTCGATGTCGATATATCAAATGATGTGCAGTTTCATGGTCACTTGAAAGAGAAGGACAAATTAGCCTCTAAAAAGCTTGGCGTGCTGAGAAGAGCGGGACAATATTTCATGCCGGCACACCGCTTGCAACTTTACAAGGCGCAGGTTCGGCCCCACATGGAATACGGTTCCCATCTCTGGGCTGGGGCTCCCCAGTACTAGCTCCTTCCAGTTGACCGCGTCCAGCGCAGAGCGGTTCGAATCGTCGACGTTCGAGTTCTTCCCGATCGGCACAGTACTTAAGTAATCTATTTTTAATTCCACATAATAGAGCAACACACACTGCAGGTGGATCGTCGGGGAGTAGCCATACGCAGGCGTTCCCCTCTGTCAAAATACAGATCGGTGTTATTTTGCATTAAACTTTGATCTAAGCGGATGTTTTCCTAATTTATTTATTGAAAAAAAAATATGTTCCGGTACCCTCACAACAGCAGTAACAGAAACCAAAAGTGGAAATTCGGTACAAAAAGTTGCGATAAAATACCATATACCAAAATTAACCATTTAAAATTTTACCAAATATTTAAAGCTTCAAGAAAATAAAGATTGAGTAAAAAAATATTCAGCTATTTAGAAAAGATGTGCGAAAAGTGTTTGGCGAGAAAGAAGAATTCTGCTGTGTGAATATTTTAGAAAAGCTGCATTTCTACACATAGGTTTAATTATAAAGCAATGTAGTGTAAGCGTTTCATAACTTATTTTATTAAGTATTGTTGTATTTCCTGTTAAATCGTCCTTATCCGAACATTCACATGACTCCCGGTATTATTGAATACAAGTGGCGCCGCCGCGAGATATCGTACTGACTAGATGTCTTTATAAGATTATGAAATGCAAACAGAGGGACATTCGTTGCTTAGACGTTAAGCTAATCAGTTGTGGTTTGATAATATACGAAGTACTTTATCAAGAAGTTATTTTATTCCATCACATCTTTACTAATACCTACATTAGTAAGCAAGAGGAATATTTAGTGTTCAATTAATTTAATTATAATTTACCGCAAAGAAGAGATTAAATTGGTGATTGTGACAAGAACGTTTAATATCTCAGAAGTGGGATAGTACACTTTTTGTAAAATATCAGTGTGATACTACGCCCTACCTGCCCATATCTGACGAAAAACGTGTGAGTACTTTAGTTTCATAATATTTTTTTCTCTTTTCCTTTAACTCTAGTTTAAATACAACAGTTAAGAATTTGTTATACATTTTGTTTCTTTATATATTTACTCTGTGCATTTACTTTTTCACTTTTGTTAACTAACCTTTGAAGAAATAAATTTTTGTAAAGAAAAGTTAGTAAGTTTTTGTTAGAAAAATAACAACTTGAAAAGAATAGTTATTTTTTTCTCAATCTTTTTTATTTTGTCGATATGTACGTGGTGTACATGTGTTGTGTATAGAATTACATCTTAATATCATAAAGATATTTTTTTACAATGTTATAACTTGTACAATGCATTATGCATAATGCATATTGTTCTATTATTGTGGTGTTTTAATACTTCAATTATTACATTGACAGCTTATTTGCTTAAATATTATAATAATATTGTATATAAATATTATCTAAGGTAAATTATTCAAAATAGAAACAAAAGAATACTTGACATTGTTTAACTTATCAATATTTTATTTACAAATAATTTAATTTCCAATTCTATTTTGGTTTGAGGATGAAGATTACGATGCCAAAACGTAAGAAGTCAAGACAATCTAATACGAGCGATGCTTCTCGGAGTTCGAGTCCATCCCATGATGCGCGGGGCTCTCGTAGTAGCCGTCGACAACGCAAACGACAATCCAGACGATCAAGGAAAGCAAGGCGATCTATTAGTGGAGGCAGCACTCCTCCTCTGGATCGCAATAACCAACAAGGGCCAAGAATGTGTCGTCAACAATCATCTGGTGCAAATGGTGCTCACGATAACACCGACCCTAGTATGGACTCTAGGTCGAGGTGTGTGGACCCTCAAGTGAATTTGTTTGAAAGGTTTTTTGATGTAATGCAGGATATTAAGGATAGGCATACTGTAGAACGTGACAAATATCCCGTACTCAATAATGTTATTCCAGAGTTTGATCCACTATCTAAAGAACAATTGGTTGATATGTGGATTCATAAAATTGAAGAGTGTGCCCAGATCTATAACTGGGACGAAAGGAAAATAATCCACTACGCCTTGCCCAAGCTTTTAGGGGTAGCAAAGATATGGTATCAGGGTCTGCAATCAGTTCTCTTCACATGGTCCGAATAGAAAATCAAACTTAGGGAATCCTTTCCCTCTAGGGATAATTATGCTGAATTACTCACTGAAATGTTAGGAAAGAAGGTTCGTTTTGGTGAATCACTTGAACTTTATTACTACGCTAAGATGAATCTTCTTAACCGTTGTGAGATTTTAGGTAGACGTGCAGTAGATTGTCTTATCTTCGGTATTGAGGACAGGGGAATATGTTTAGGGGCTCAGGGTGTCGAACTTAATGAACCAGAGCAACTCCTCAAATTCTTTAAATCTGTTAAGGTGGGACATGATAAGAGTGTTACAGAGCTGCCAAGAAACAAGGATAAACGGGCATCTTTAACTACCTATGGTGCTAATGCATCTAATAATAATACCAGGGTTTCGCAGTTTCATAAACCAAATTATGACAACGTTGTTTGTTATAATTGCAAAGAATTTGGGCACCCATTTTTTCGATGTACTAAACCAAATATACAGTGTACTAAGTGTAATTATAGGGGCCATTTGGCAACTGATTGTCGCAAAATTGTACAGTCTAACATGGGTACAAGTAAAAATGTGTTACGTATAGAAAGCGTTGGCGATACTAGTGTAAAATATCGAATGCCAATAAAGGTCGATAATAAGATGTCTGATTGTTTTGTTGATTTGGGATGTGAAGGCACACTTATGCGAATTTCGGACGCCAAGCGCCTTCAGTTAATATGGAAACCTGTCGAAGGACCACTATTGTCAGGATTTGGTAATGTTACTTTTAGACCTATTGGGTAAGCTTCGGTAAATATAGAGATTCAAGGAGTTGTAGAAGAAAATGTAGAAGTATTAATAGTCGATGATTCTCTACTAAACTGCCCCATATTACTTGGTCACACGTTCACTGAAAGACCATCAATTAAAATTATTAAAACCGGAACAGACGTGATTTTTCAAAAAGTTTTAACACAAAGTAATAATAAATGTTTACTTCTTTGCTCCAGTGATACCTTACTTTGTAGTGGGGAGTTAAAATCGGTACCGGTGAAATGTGATGATTTAGTGTCGGGAAAAATATATGTAAACGGGGGTGTTAGGGATTTCGAACATAAGGAACACTATCTTTTACCCGGGGAATAGGAGAAAAATGAGGGACTTGCTAATTTACTTGTACAAAACATTAGTGACAACGATATAACATTTAAAACCAACGAGCTAATTACTCGTAGCCTTAAGATAGATGAATGTATACGTGCCAATAGAGTGCAAGCAGACTTAGGAACTTTACCGGATGAAGCGACATTAAGTACAGGTGATAGTATAACACCAAAAGAGGAATCTATGCTTAAATTACTTTTGAATGAGTATAAACATTGTTTCTCATCTAACTTAAAAGATCTTGGTTATACTACTGAAACTGAAATAGTGATTCATCTGAAAGATTCGGCGCCTGTTGTGTATAGGCCGTATAGACTCTCTTACTCTGAGCGACAGCACGTTTGGGAGATGGTACAAGACATGTTAGAAAGTGGGATAATAAGGCAATCCCAATCTCCATTTGCCAGCCCTATTGTACTGGTAAACAAGAAGTCGGGTGAAAAGAGGCTTTGTGTAGATTACAGGGCTTTGAATAGGAAAACTAAACGGGAACACTACCCTCTTTCTAGGATTGAGGACCAGCTTGATCTGTTATCCGGTGGTCTATTATTTACATCATTAGATTAAGCCTCGGGCTATTATCAGATTCCCATTTCAGAAGAATCGCGCGAGAAAACTGCATTCATAACACCTGATGGTCAATACGAGTATAATCGTATGCCCTTTGGGCTCTCTAATGCACCATCAGTGTTTCAACGAACAATGAACAAAATAATTGAAAAGTCCCCCGTACGTTCGTATGCATTAGTGTATATGGACGATATACTTATTCCAGCAAAATCATTTGACGAGGGCATTAGTCGTCTACGACAGGTGTTCGATCTGTTAAAGGCAAGCGGGTTAACCCTAAAACTATGCAAGTGCAAATTCTTTTACGAAAAAATTGACTATCTGGGGTATGAGGTTAGTTCTAACGGTGTAAAACCAGGTTCTTTAAAAACTAATGCAATCATCAAATTTCCATCACCCCAGAACGTTCATGAGGTCAGAAAATTTTTAGGCCTAGCTAGTTTTTTCAGGAGGTTTGTAAAGGGGTTTGCCTTAATGGCGAGACCCCTTACATCGCTGTTGAAAAAGGATTCTGAATGCAGATGGGATAAAAATGAAATTGAGGTATTTAAGAGATTGAAAAGAGCCCTAACTGAGCGGCCTGTCTTAGCAATTTATAACCCTTCTGCGGAAACCCAGCTTCATACCGATGCAAGCAAATTTGGGTTAGCGGGTAAACTCCTTCAAAAGAACGAATGTGGATTGTTCAAACCCATCACTTATTACAGTAAACAAACCACCGGTGATGAACAAAAGCTACATTCTTTTGAGCTTGGGACTCTTGCAGTAGTAGCATCGCTGGCCAAATTCAGGGTTTATCTCTTAGGAATCCCTTTTTAAAATTATAACAGACTGTAACGCTTTACGTAGTACTCTAGTCAAACGCGACCTCATTCCAAGTATTGCTTGTTGGTGGGTACAATTCTTGGAATTTGATTGCGAAATAGAGTACCGGCCAGGTGTAAAAATGGCCCACGTGGATGCCTTAAGTCGAGGTCCAGTCGACAATGTTTTGGACGACTCTCATGTTCTAGATGTCGTTAATGTTAACGTTGAAAACTGGATTGTTACAGCACAGCGATCAGACGAGGATATAAAAAGGATAAGTGATATTTTAAATGATCCTAAGACGAAAGAGGTTGTCAATGTCTTTAAACCTATAAACTTAAAAATGGCGGGGTATATCGTATTTTAAGTGACAATCTTGAGCGTTGGCTGGTCCCAAATGGGGCTAGATGGCAAATACTTAAGTGTAACCATGATGATATTGGACACTTCAGCTTTGACAAAACGCTGGCTCGGATTCAATGAACTTATTGGTTTCAAAAAATGCGACGATTCGTAAAGAAATACGTATCCGCATGCCTTGAATGTGCTCATCACAAAATACCTAGTGGTGCTAAAGTAAGTGAATTACACCCCATCCCAAAGGGTGACAAGCCCTTCCACACCGTTCATGCGGACCACTTAGGGCCGTTTATAAGAACTAAGCGTGGGAATACTTACGTACTTGTAAAAATTGACGCTTTTACGAAATTCATTAATCTCACCGCCGTACGCAATACGAAGTCGACCACAAGTATAAAGGTCTTCAGAGATCACTTCAGCTACTTCGGAACACCCACTCGTCTAATTACTGACCAAGGTACTAGCTTCACAAATGGGGCATTCAAATTTTTCATTAAGACTACTGGGATAAAGCACATTTATAACGCTGTTGCCACTCCCCTTGCCAATGGACAAGTTGAGCGGTATAATCGCACCGTTTTAGCATCCTTAAGCACTATGAACCACGGTAAACCAAATGGCAAATGGGATGAACACTTACCTGACATACAATTGGGAATTAATACGACCATTAACGCCACTACCAAAAAGACTCCAACCGAACTATTTGGATATAATGCCGTTAACCCAACCCAAGGACTATTAATGGGCGTAATTTCTGAAGTAACATCGATTTAGAAGAAATCCGGGCTGATGCTAGGGATCGAATTCAGGAATTACAGGGAAAAGATAAGGAGAATTTGGATAAACATAGAAAAAAAGGACATAATTTTAAGGAAGGTGATTTGGTTAGGGTAATCAGGGCAGCAACCGGCATTGAGGGACAGTCTAAGAAGTTAAAAGCAAAATGTCAGGTCCCCTATAGGATTAAAAAGGTACTACCTAATGACAGGTTTGTTATTGAGGACACTCCTTTGACGAGGAAGAGGAGACCTTACGAAGCAATAGTCGCTACTGATAAGATCTTCCCCTTTAATAAACCTATGTCTTCAGATAGTAGTGAATCGTCCAACGATGAAAATACTAATACCGACATGATTACAGCTGTCGATAATTAAAGGGATAACTTGTCACGTTATACGAGTATATGATTGAAATATAAATGCAAACAAATGACGTTTTGTAAAATGGAGTATATGGTTAATTAGATATTACTTAGATAGTAAACAACAAAAGCATTGTTTTAAACTGTTAGTTTGTGTTTCCATTGTACGTGTATTTAATTGTATTGTTTAAACTAGATTAAGGATTTGTAAGTTGTGGTCAGTAAAATGGATCACTCTTCACTTAACTCGATCAATGCAATGGATCGATATGTCACAAAGTTGATAGTTGGTGCTTTTGTTAAATCATGAATGGTCTGAACTAAACTAAGGTCACCGGTTAGTTCTAGAGTCAGGGACTGGCATCAAGGGTTTATGGTCAAAGTCATGGACCACAAAACCATTGTTAATGCACAAATAATTTAAATGTGACGAAGTGAATAATGCTATATCAAAATTAGTGCATTGGTTTAACGTTAATAATTTACATTTAAACGGAAATAAAACTAAATGTATTAAATTTACAACAACGAATGTTAGAAATCTGAGTACCAATGTGTTTTTAAATGGGGAAGAACTGAGCCCTGTTGAATCCACTGTTTTTCTTGGCATCACTCTCGACGCAAAGCTTCAGTGGGGCCCCCATATATCCAAACTAGCAAGCAGACTAAGTTCTGCAGCCTATGCTGTAAAAAAGATTAGAGATCTCACTAGTGTCGTGACAGCTAGATTAGTTTATTTCAGTTATTTCCATAGCATAATGTCTTATGGGATTTTGCTATGGGGAAATGCGGCTGATTCAGAAACTATTTTTGTTTTACAGAAGAGGGCCATTAGAGCTATTTACAACCTAAAACTGAGAGAGTCTCTTAGAGATAAATTTAAAGAAATAAATATATTAACTTTGGCCTCTCAGTATATTTACGAAAATTTAATGTATGTTCACAAAAACAAAGGTAGTTTTAGTAAAAACTTTTTTTACTGTGCATTCTGTAAACACTAGGAACAAACACAAGCTAGTGATACCAGTTTCTCGACTCCACAGAGTCAGTAATTCATTCTTGGGGCAATGTATACGCTATTACAACAGGGTCCCGGAAAGTGTACAGGCTCAATCTATTAGCAAGTTTAAATGTTTTGTTAAGTTGAAACTGTATAAAAAGGGTTATTATAGTATAAATGAATACATAGTTGATAATAACCCCTGGGAATGAGGTGATCGCTTCCAAGCTGTTTCTAAAATAAATTTTGTACTTATATAGTTAGTACAACCATTATTGTAAAATTTGCTTTAAAAAAAAGTCCCGCTGGGTTTCTTGCTGGTTCTTCCCAGGACAGAGGTTTTTTTTTTTCGAACCAGTGGTAAAGTAAAAAATGACTTTCAATAAGAATTACACATGTGATCTATATTGAATAAAAAATTATTCTATTCCATTCTATTCTATTCTATTCTATTCTATAATCAAGTTCATGGATTTGTGTCTTCTGGACTGGTTAAGGTCACCGACCAGCTTCGTAGCTAACGTTTGATGTCAGGGACTTGCGGTCGCTGTAAAAGACCACCAAGTCACTTAGTCACACTTATCCATGGCTTAGCACTGATATCCCTGATCAAGGTCACTGAACATTTCCAAGCTGATTCAGGTCACAGATCAGCTTGAAGTTATTATTAAAGAATATTATTTATGTAATAATGGAAAAGAGGATTTATAAAAACAATAAGAAACATTAGTATTGATATTAGTAGGACTTGTGTAATGTTTTTATAGCTATCATTTATGGTATTATAATTGTTATTGTAATTGCGTAAAATTATATAAGCATGCTGTTAAAGATTAAGTAGTATAAACGGAAATATTCCTTTCTTTATGCCAAACATTTTTTTTATTGTCAATTTTCTTTTGGATAAAACGAGGGGACTCGTTAGGTGGACGGATGGCCGAGCTGTAAGCGTTTCATAACTTATTTTATTAAGTATGCTTGTATTTCCTGTTAAATCGTCCTTAACCGAACATTTACATGACTTCCGGTATTACTGAATACAAGTGGCGCCGCCGCGAGATATCTGGGGGCACGGCAGTGCCCCCGCCAAGTCGAGCAAAAAAGCGGCACGGCCGTACCATCCTTTTCTCGAAGCAGTTCAGGCCATTTCTGTAACCCTATAACTTCGTTATGGATAAAACTAGAAGCCTGAGTTTTTACTAACCAAGTAGGCATTGTATAGACTCGGTATATTTCAAATTTCATTAAATTTGAACCAGTAGTTTAAGAATTATAACTAGTCAAAATTTCTTAATTTTGTCACTCACTGACTGACCGATCATCAAAACGCTGAGGCATTTCTAGCAGACATAGAAACTTCAAATTTAGAACACTATTATTGTTTAATATATAAATCAAGGAAAAATTAAAATATTTTACAATTTCAGTCCAGTTTTCGAGATACACCAACTGCATAAATAACTTTGTAATCCCCTATAAACTTATAGTATTACAAAGTTACATTTGCAGTGAATGAATCAGTGTACCTATATATGTATAATGGAATAATAGGTGTAAATAGCCACCTAGATATAACTATCTACAAAAAGAAATGAGATGCCATCAAAAACATAACTTGTAAAAAAAGCCAAGTCTCGCAACTCAGTTCTTCTACCGTAAAAAGTTGTGAGATCCATGTAATACCAAGTCGGTTAATTTATTCAATCCATAGATTGATACATAGATTGACTTGGCAATTGCACTAAACAATCTAATTTAATATAATATGTATTACTTGTGAGATATATTATGTTTTCATGCGATTGCCAAGTCAATCTATGTATCAATCTATGGACTGAATAAATTAACCGACTTGGTATTACATGGATCTCACAACTTTTTACGGTAGAAGAACTAAGTTGCGAGACTTGCTTTTTTTACAAGTTATGTTTTTGATGGCATTGTACTGACTAGATGTCTTTATAAGATTATGAAATGCAAACAGAGGGACATTCGTTGCTTAGACGTTAAGCTAATCTAAATAAAAATAAAGTTGTGGTTTGATAATATACGAAGTACCTTATCAAGAAGTTATTTTATTCCATCACATCTTTACTAGTACCTACATTAGTAAGCAAGAGGAATATTTAGTGTTCAATTAATTTAATTATAATTTACCGCAAAGAAGAGATTAAATTGGTGATTGTGACAAGGATGTTTAATAGTAGATTGTCGTGAAGCGACAATTAAAAAACAAAAGAACCTAACCTAACAATAACGAAACAACAAAAAAAATAGAACAAAAAAAAATAATTTATTTAAAATTTTAAAAAAAGATATTTATAATTTTATATAAAAAATGAAGTATGATGATGGTGATGGGTGACGTGAATTACAATAATATTTAAAAAAAAAGAATAAAGATAGATGAATACTGAAACGGAGCCTGAAGATCAAAGTGGCACACCGCACTTGGCGGTGGTGGCACGCAGCGCCTGTCTAGGCACACGCAGCGCCTGTCTAGGCACACGCAGCGCCTGGAGTAGGCACACGCAGCGCTTGGAGTAGTCACACGTAGCGCCCAGAGTAGGCACACGCTGCGCCTGGAGTAGGCACACGCAGCGCTTGGAGTAGGCACACGCAGCGCCCAGAGTAGGCTTGGAGTAGCCACACGTAGCGCCCAGAGTAGGCACACGCTTCGCCTGGAGTAGGCACATGCAGCGCTTGGAGTAGGCACACGCTGCGCTTAGAGTAGGCACACGCAGCGCCCAGAGTAGGTACACGATGCGCTTGGAGTAGGCACACGCAGCGCCTGGAGTAAGCACGCACAGCGGCTAAAGATAGCGCGGGCACTAGTAGGTGGAGGCGTAGGCGTGGCTAGGCGACGACTTCAGGTGAAGGCAGAGGCTTGCAGGATCCCGGAGCAGTGCGGCCCCGAGATAAGGCCTTTAGGGGATGCTTCCAGTTTGAAAGCTGAAGCGAGACTGCCTTTATTGGTTTTTTTTTTTTTGCGCCCGAAGCAATTTGGAAAAAGGGCTACCCAGAGGGAGGCAGAAAATGCATTACGCATACCACTATAGCCGGTCTATAGTGGTTATGGGGGACTCACTGCCTACAAGGGGAACCTAAGTGATACCCCCTAAAAACTGCCTTTGGGGACTGGCAACTAGCTTTATTAAAGCTTCATATGCCGTATCTAAAGCGACCCTCTTTTGGGAAAAGAGGGCGCAGACGGCTAAGTGCCGTTTAGGGACTGCCTACGAAGGCATATTATTAATTTTAACTAATTTTAAATTTAATTAGGATTGGCCTGAGCCGCCAGGAGGCAGTTCAGGTCGTTTGACAACTTATTTGGCGGGTCCGAGAGAGTGTTTCTCGGCCTGCGGACGCTATAGCGGGAAGGGAGTGGGGCGGTATAAGTAACTGCCTCACGAATAAGTGTGTTAGTATGCGACTCTGATACTTTAAAGAAGTTTTCAGAGAGTTTTTTAAGAAATTGCTGGATTGTTGGGATTTCTAAATCCCGGTGAAGGTCGGCATTACGGACGTACCAAGGTGCGTTCGTAGCTCGATGACAGAAATGGTTTTGAACTACTTGGAGTTCGTTAATAATTTTATCGTTAGCGTGTGCAAAAATAGGCGCTGCGTAAGACATTACCGGTCGTATACAAACCTTATAAAGGGTTCGCTTATTTCTTAATGACATTTTGCTATGTCTGCCTAACATACTGTTAAGCCTACCTAGATAGAATCGAGCTAGACGTGTCACTCTTTTGACATGAGGCTCAAACGTAAGCCTATAGTCAAGGGTGACACCTAAATATTTTGCTGTCATTTGCCATGGGACAGGAGTCCCTAGCATTCGTATAGGTGGAGTATTTTTCTTATTTTTATTACGGCGTCTTTTAATATCGAATTGAACTGCAGAGCTCTTCTCCGGGTTCACATCGATACGCCATTTTTGGAACCAATCTCCTAGGTCATCGACTGACTTTTGGATTTTGTTCCTTGCGGAAGATATTCTAGGACTTTTGAAGTATAGAGCAGTGTCATCTGCGAAGAGTGAGAGCTGTACACCATTCGACGGGATTGGGATGTCGTTGGTGTACAAGATGTACAGGAGGGGAGCTAGTACTGATCCCTGAGGAACACCAGCTTTAATGGGGCGCTGAGAGGATAACGTGCCTTCGTGTCTAAAACGAAAGGTACGGTGTTGTAAGTAAGAGGCTACGAGACGTACTAGACGATCGGAGAGTCCTATCCTATATAATTTGTAAATAAGGCCTACATGCCAGACTCGGTCGAAGGCTTTGGCAATGTCGAAAAAGACCGCGATTGTCTTTAGTCGACGTGGATAAAAACCGCTGAGGATATATTCCACAATGCGGTGTACTTGCTGTGGACATGAATGTTTCGCGCGGAAACCAAATTGGTGTGGGATGATAAGGGGGTCACCGTCTGTGGGAAACAGATGGCGCCTCATTCGATTGAGAATGACTCTTTCAAAGAGTTTGCCCATGGCCTTTAGGAGGCTAATGGGACGATGATTGGAGGGGAGGTTAAGAGGCTTGCCTGGCTTGGGAATACCAATGACAGTTGCCTCTTTCCAAGTAGTGGGAAAATAATTTAGATTGAAGCAGGCGTTAAAGATAATAGATAAGAGGGTTAACACCTGCTCTGGAAAGTGTTTAAGGGCTTGGTTGGATATGCCATCCGCGCCCGGAGACTTTTTGGGCTTAAGTCCTTTGATGAGGGATGAGATCTCATCATTGGACACAGTGATAGGGTCAGAGGTTGTGGGGGGTGAGTTCCGGCGGTGGACCTCATCCTCCACTTCCTGAACATGTGAGGGGTCGACAGGTTGAGAGCTAGGAGAGCATTGTGCGGCAATGCTGTCTGCAAAGCACTCAGCCTTCTCGTCGTCCTCGAAGGCAACCGTACCGTCGGGGCGGGAGAGAGGGGGAGTGTGAGTTGTAGCGTCTATACGGAGGGCTCTAGCCATCTGATAGTACGCTGTATGTGAGGGAGATATATTCTCCATGAGTTCACTCCTTTGGAGTTCTCGAAATTCATAAAGGTGCAAACGGAGTTTTCGTTGAAGACGATTAGCCGTATGCCTATATTCGGGGGTGGGATATTTAGCTGCTCTCCGGAAAGCAGCTTTTTTAGCTTTTAATATGTTGCTAATATATAGGGGAAGCCCATTAGTATTAGTAACCGGGACGACTCTTTCATTCTCCTTAAGGGAGGATTTAATTAGGGTTGAAAGTGATTCGACCGCGTTGTCGATTTTTAAGGGACTGTCTAATTCTATATCCGGCGATAGGTAATTTTGGGAGTCCTGCGAGTCCATAGCTTTTGCTAGGGAGTCCTTGAAACCCTTCCAGTTAGTGAAGGTTTTCGTAGTTATAATAGGTGGTGGCTGATGGCCAAGAATAAGAGAGACCGGTCGGTGATCGGATCCTATATCGTCTAGTGTCTCAATAGACCTAAGGTTGAGTGAAACTCCTTTGAGTAACGCAAAATCTAGTACATCTGGGTTAAAATCGGTAGCATCGGGATAATGCGTTGCACCGAGCGGGCTGTAAACGGTTATGTCAAGAGACTGCGTTATATCACGCAGTATCCTACCACTACGGTTAATATTACGGCATGTCCAATCAGTATGTTTAGAGTTAAAATCTCCAAACATAATGACTGAATTACTAAGAGATAAGATTGCCTCAAAATCATCTTTGAGGGGGAGGATTCCAGGGGGAATGTAACAGGAGGCTATGACTAAAGACTGATGTCCCGTCATAGATAGCCTGCATAACGTAGCTTCCATATTGGTAAGCTGCGGAGTATCTATAAGAGAGCAATGTAGTGTCCTCTTGTAATAAATGGCCGTGCCACCGCCTCGGCGGTCGTGCCTATCATTACGAAGAAGAGAATAATTTTTAATAGATAAGCCTTTAGTGTCTTTGTGTTTAAGATTGGTTTCCTGTAAGAGGAGAAAATCAACTTCGCGATCTTTAAGGAAGAGCTTAAGCTCTGGGAGGTTATTACGTAATCCGCGAATGTTAAATGAAATAAGCGATAGCCCTTTGGGCTTGATACGACCGTGACTTCTAGGCAGAGCAGAAGGCTCTGTCATTATAAGCTAAGTTAATTAAGTTAACTTAGCTTACAACGAACGCAATAAATTACTGTGCTCTGCGAGAGCCAAAAGACGGTCCTGAGGGGACCGGGCGGCGCGCAGTTTACTCGCTAAAACCGAGATTTCATTAATGTCGATGTTCCTTATCGCGGCGTAAACCGTGTTAAAGTCATCGCCAATTGTCGACCGTTTCTGCTGCGGAGCAGAAAATACCTGTGGCGGTGGATCTACCTTTTTGGGGCCCCAGGGAAAATCTGGAGCCTGCATAGGCTTTGAGAAGCCCGGAGGTGGCCTAATTGGTGGTCTCGGGGGACCCTGAGGGGGTCGTGCAAAGCCCTGAGACGGCTGAGATACGCCCTGACGGGGCTTCCTAACATATAAAGCCGGGAATGAACGGTCATTAACCGGCGGTGGTACCTGTCTTACTATACGCGGACGAGGAGCGCACGGGCATCCTCTGTAGCTCGCCGGGTGGCCTGTCTGTTGACACAGGACGCACGCGGGCGGGGATACGGCATCTTTAGGCCGGGGACACTCTTTCGTGATATGAGGATCTAGGCACTTAACGCACCTGGGTGGGGCGGAGCAATTGGCCGCCGCGTGACCATACAATTGGCAGCGGTGGCATTGCGCCGGGAAACCGCGCCTACGCGGTGACTCAACCTTGACTCCAGACAAGCCGCACACAGTGCGTACTTGCCGGAAGATGGTTTTAGCCTCCGGGACGTTACTTAGAATTACTAATATTACCGGGTATCTCAACCCGGTCCTGCTATGCATCTTATGAACCGCTTCAACGGGGAAACCTTGTGACTTAAGGTCCGCAAGTATCTCCTCGTTGGAGAGTTCAAACGGGACGCCTCGGATGACGACCCTGACTTTACGCTCTTCCGGGAGAGCGTATGTGTGGTACGATACACGTTCGTACGTAAAAAGTTTCGTTATACGGCGGAAATCGTCGATCGTGGTTAGCATTATTTTGATTGCTACGCCTAAGTTGGTAGCAATCTCGTACTTCATTCCCGAGTCGTAACAGATCTTACTAAGCCGGGTAAATTCATCCTTATCTCTTAAGAAGATAGGGGGCGGGACTTGTTTTTTGGCCAATTGCGGCGAGCAACGCGTGGCCGGTTTAGTCGGCGCGGAGTTATCTTTCGCGGCAGCTCGGGCTGCGGGGACTGAGGCAGCGACGGAGGCTGCGGGGGAGGCGGGAGCGGCACGGGCCGCTGCGGCGGTTGGCGAACGGTTTTTAGCGGCGCGCTTTGCCGCGCGCTTTGACGATACCGTGGTATATGACTCTAATGATGCACCGGTGTCATCCGAGTCTGACTCCGATGACCTGGTGCCGGATTTTTTCGCGGGCCTCTTCCGAGAGGCGGATACTGACGACGCGGCGTCGGACTCGGAGTGAGAGCACTCCATATCTATCTCTAGCGCGGCGAACGAGTTCTGGGACTCTAAGCGGTCCGCTAACACCGGCGGCGGGATGGTTGCCTTACGGGCGGTACCAGCCAGAAGGGCTAGGGCGGCGGAAAGCGCCTGCGAATCTTCCACCTTAGTGATGGCATCGTAAAGCGACGATTTTAAGTCCTGAGTGGACATGTTGACTAATTAATTAACCAACTTAAAAATAAAAAATAAAGAAAACTATTTAAAACTACTAGTGGGGGATCACCGCACTGAAAAGTGCGGGACGTTCTTTTTCTGAAACTCTCCCTCGTCCTCAAAAGGACGGGGGCTAAGTCAAGAAACAATATGACAATATACACGTTATATATACTACACATATAATTATAATAAACTACTAAACATATACAGTACTAGTGTACTACAATATAAAAAGCGTTCAGTCAGACCACCCCGACCGAGGTCGGGGGGGTAAGAACTGAGAGTTAGCGACTAATCACTCACCTAGCTTCAGCGCTTAATTAGCGCCAACACAATGGAGCGCGATTCGCGGAACTGGGGGCACTAACGTTGGGACGTTAGGCGCGCGGACTACCTGGAACGACCGCACAAGAGCGGTGCCACAGGCGGAATGCCTTTATTGGCCGATTGTTCGGCTTTTATACCTTTTTAGAGAGCTCCGCGCTCGACGACGGATCTGGGATAAGATCGGGAAATTATTTAAATTAAAAGCAAATTTTTGTAAATGGCCAAGGGGAAAAGACTTTTTTTGTGGAAGTATTGAAGTAAAAACATCAGACCGGTAACGAATTTGTATAAAAATTGCCATGACAACCAGATAAACAGCGATGTCAAAACATGTCAAATTTTGGTTTCAGGCTCGTAATAGAGAAACTGCAAGATTTAAGTACAAAATGAGATATTTATTTATTTAACTTTTTTGAACCTTATAAAATATATAAGTACAAAAGGCGGACATAATGCTTAAAGCATTCTCTGCCTGTCAACCTTGAGGAGTGGAAAAACATCGAAGGCGGTTATTATAATACATAACAGTAAAGAATAAGAAATATAATAAATTTAGAAATTATAGCATATAAACATAAAGGTAAAAAAATACATATACCATACATACATACATATATATATATATATATATACATACCACATACACACATATATATACACATATACACATATAAATACATATATACACACAAATATACATATATACGTAAAAACATATGATGATGAAATTAGCTACTAACACAGATTAACTAAGATGATGACGCCAACTTAGGAATTCTTTACGACTTTCAAAAAATGTTCTTTAACATACTTTTTAAATGTTACTTTGTTGGAGCGTTGTCTCAATGTTTCAGGCAGTGCATTCCAAAGTCGCGCAGCTCGTACAGTATACGAGGAAGAAGAGAAACCGGAACGGTGAAGTGGAATGGAGAGCGTAAGAGTCTCCGAAGAACGTAGAGATCTGTTATGCGTATCAGATAGAAATTGAAACTTACGTTTCAAATAGTCGGGACAACGATTGTCGAATTGATTGATATTATTGATATAGAAAAAAAGGTAGCGCAACAGCGCGCATGAAACCCGAAATTGCAGAGTTACGGAAAACTAAATAAAAGATCGAAAAAGGTAGACTCCATCGACACCGATTTAAAAAGTGCTGATAGCGTGAAAATACGAAGTGAAAATGATTTTTTATTGTGTTCTTGTGGTCTAAAAACGTTACAGGATCCTATGGAAATAAAGGTGATGCAAAATATCCAGTGAATGCGGAAAATCAAAAACAGAATGGAAAAATAAATTTAAAATAGTGTAAAATGATATGTAAGTAGCACAACACTACAAGATAGCTGGAAAATCACAAAATTACAGATATAAGATGGTTCCAAAATTTTTGCCTTCGCTTTCCTGATTTATCTCTTAGCAAACCCGAAGCAACGAGCATGATGAGAGCGACTCGTTTTAACAAAGCGAATGTGACCGATTTTTTAGCAATTTAGAATGATCTATTAGATGGTATAATTTTCCATCAGAATCAATTTATAATGTTCATGAAACTGGAATATTTACAACAGTTTACAAGCTAGGGAAAGTATTGTCTCCCAAAATAATTGTCAGCTGGGAAGGTGACTTCTGGAGAACGAGGTGTGAACACCATGACACAATGACACTCGAAACCGTACGACTATTTGGAAAAGCCTGGAAGTATCAAGATCTTAACCGATATGTTAGAAAAAGATGAAATTCTAAGTGAAGCATTGATAAATGGCTGAAAAAGAAGAAAATAGCATGCCAAACGACGAACGAGACAAAAAACACGAAAGCCGCTTTAAATTATTATAAGCAAACCTGCTTTCTGTACTATGCTTGTGTTTATTGATAAAATTCACACATATACACAATTCTATCACCCTAACGTCGTTTTTGAATTTAAAGATAATAATCAACAAAACAATAAAATTGTTACTAGCAAGAAATATATTAACGCTCGGCTTGTGTATTAGTGCCTCAGAACAAACTTTTACGGTTAATTTCCTGTTACAATTGCGCAATAACGCGACGGTAGAAAAGAATTTCTCTCATTAACTGTTAGTTACATTTTTCTTACTCTCATGTTGTAACGTTATTACAAAAGTATTTAATAACTGTAAGTTAACAATATATTAGTCATAAAACACATATTCTACTGTTTTATAGCATTACAATTTAATGCTTTTGGCTAAATACTAGGTAAACACTAGGTTTATTATTTTTGCTAAAGACTATATAATCTGCTTGTAAATCATAAATTCCCTTTTTACCAAAAAAAGAGTATTGACAGTTTACAGGTAAGTAGTCAGTATGCAAAATCTTGATTCCAAAAATTTTTTGTAAAATCGGGGTGTAGGTACTCTAAATGAGCTAAAAGTCCACTAGCGAGTAAGTGAAGTGAAATTCTGCGAGGCTCTTCACAATTTAAGGTTACAATTGCTCTATCAATCCTGAAGATTAATATAAAATATTAAGCAGGATTGAAATTCTTTTAGTTATTATTTTTCGGCGTTAGCTGAAAGGGATAAAAATTTCACCTTGTAACCCGATCAACTTATACCTCTATATATCAACTTAGGCCCGAATTAATAAACGTTTCTCAGCTCAAGTGCACGCACTTGGGAACAAACTTGAGGTCATAGAGTTATAATGTTCTACGTGCTGGAGGAGATGACTGAACTCGATTGTTTGTAACATGCGTTAGAGCACGCGCTTTCCAACTCAGTCTGTATCGGTTGCTGCAACGTGAGAAGATTAAGTGAAGAATTGTTTTTTAATTAATATGCCTTCGTCTGCATTGAGATACTGTTCAAACAGCTCGAGAAACATAAGTGAAAAGTCACTCCTTGACTTTCATCAGTAAGTTCAACATTTTATCTTTAAAACACGCTTGATTTAATTATTTTATTTTATCAACTACAACGTATACGTGAATGTCAAAGAGTAAAACATTTTTATGCGCAGACTTGACACTATCGACGTATAATGTTAAGCAACTATGAACAGTAAAATATTAAAAAACAATCACGATAGGAAATGTTAACGCATTAAAATTAATATTTTTTATTATTATTTCGATTTAAAGGTTTCCTCGGCCGTGTCATGAAACAAAAGAGTCATGGATCAAATTTGTTCAGAAGAATTGCAGCGAAGAAACGTGGTTACCGTCAGATTATAATTATTATATTGACATATGTTCCGTGTATTTCAAAGAAGACGACAAATACACCACAAAAACAGGAAGAGTGTAATTAAAGAAATCTGCTGTACTATGCAATAACGTAATTATATAACATTCATGATTTTTAATATTTTTTCGTAGACCCTAATACTATTTTTATAATAAAAGTAGTCTAAGTTACTCCTTATAACATCAGCTATTTGCCAGTAAAAGTCCCGTAAAAATCAGTCCAGCCATTTCGGAGATTTGCCGGAACAAACAGACAGACAGACAAAATGTTTAAAATTGCTTTTTTGTTATTAGTGCCGTATATACTTTCATAAGCATTTAGTAAAAAGCTATTAATTTGATATTAAAGACAGACACTTCAATTTTATTTATTTGTATATATATATATATATATATATATATATATATATATATATATATATATATATATATATATATATATATATATATATATATATATATATATATATATATATATATATATATATATATATATATATATATATTTATAGATAACATAAGCTTTATCACGAAAAAAGGTCAAATTAGTCTACGTTCGAAACTAAACCTTAATTTATAGAAACTGGAGAAAACTAGCTTGCGGCTCACCTCATGGTTCATAAGTGTTGACCGCCGCCCATGAACAACTGCAACGCTAGGGGAATTGCAGGTGCGTTGCCGGTCTTTTAAAAAGACGTAATATAACACATATATAACACATAACGACATAATAAAATATAGAAGAATTACTCAATAAAGGTAAAGGATTAGTTCTACGTTCAACGATAAATAACTCTGGTCAACAAATTCCAAACTTTTACAATACTAATATCAAAAAGTTTACGCCTTCATAAACTTTTATAGCTAGTGTTTATATTTAATGTAATTTTACAGTGTCAAGAAAAATTTGAGCAACGATCCTGTTCTTCATTCAACGTTACAATTGTATATAAAGCTTGTTACGAGATTTACCTGTGTAGACAAACAGGATTTGATTGATTTTAATTTTCAAAATTTTCAAACTAAGTAAATACGAGTAAGTAGAAATGAGTAGAAACAGAATGAGTAGTATGAGTAGAAAAAAAACAAACAAACAAATGATTAGTTAAATCTCGCGAAAAGCTTTTATATCATATAAATTGTGTAATGACGTTATAAGTTGATAGTAAAAGTGTTAAAGGAAAAGTTTATTTTATTCTTTTTAGCGTATTTAAATAAAAGCTTGTTTTAAAAAAGTTTTTTTTACTTTTAATTTTTTTTAATTAAACCAAGGTTGCCGATAAGCTACTTAACGCCCTAAATCCAAAACTAGTAGGTGACATTTTGCAGCACCAGGTCGTATGACCTGTGAATATAATAACGTCATTCGTTTGCAAGGATACATTTCATCCCCCCATTCTATTCATATCCTTGTGATTGCTGTGGTCTGGAAAAATAAACTGCCCAATTTCAACCCCTTAAAACAAAAGACGTTGTTTTAAAATACATCCAATAAAAATGAAACATGGTGCACTAATTTAACACAAGAGTTATCTTTAGCAATGAAAAGACTGGATTGTAAAAAAATATAGTTGCTTGACGTCCTGCTCCAAATACCATCAGATTGACTCTTGCTTATTTGATATAAATCGTTTTATATATTAAAAAATCATGCAATTAAACAAAAAAAAATAAATAATTAAAAACAATTAAGTAATTATTAACAATTAACACCTTATATCAAATAAACTAAGTAAAGTCGTTATATACTTAGTTTATTTGATATAAGGTGTTATAGTTTTTAAAATAATTGATATTGTACATATACATACATCATACTTCTACCGTAATATCTTAAATTTATAAATTTGTTTTATTATGATTTAAGACAACCAGCAATTAAACCGTGTGGGGGGTTTTTTGCTGTAGAGCTATTGAAGTATTTTCTGCCGACTTCCAAAAAGGAGACGGTACTCAATTCGAGTGTATGTTTTTTTTTTAATGTGTGTTACCTCATAACTTTGTACTGGGCGAACCGATTTAGATGATTCCTTTTTTATATGAAAGCTGATAGTTCTCATGTGGTCCCATATAAATTTGATCAAGGTCACACCAATGGTTATTGAGTTATTCTTAAATAACCTATATTGAAGTCGGCTGTACAAAATTTTTAATTTTAAATTATCTATTTTTGTAAAACATTTTTGTATTTTGTATAAATTAAAAAAGAAATATGTCTCAAAAAAAAGTACTAACTTAAATATAGGGACACAATTCCCATAGGGTCTATTTCCACTATCCAAATTAAAGCAATAGACTACACAGCATTGTACCAATTTCGTACGCGCTTGTTCATATTAGATTGCTTCGAGTAAATTTGCTTCACGTTCTAATAAGTTGATCCCAGGGGCCGAACGACGGACGGACTTTATTCTTTTTTACGTTATTCTTTATTCTTAGTAACAAAAGACATTTAGAGTTTTTTTTTATTAATTCGGAATGGACCTAACTCGACATAATTAAGACTAATTCGCTTGTGATCCGAAATGATGAATTCAACAAGTAAAATAAAATGTTACGAATAATAGCTTAAAATTACCGAAAAATTTCGTCTGAAAATAATATTAATGTCTTAAACTATTTTTTAATAAGAATGATAATCTAACGAATATAATTTCTTTTGTATTTTTCCAATCTACATGATAATGGGGGTTATTATTTATAAAATATAATAACATATTATAATAATATTTATTGTTGTCGTGCGGAGTAGACTCAATTTTTTCTTTAAATCAGATCGCCTTTTCTATGCCATAAACCTATGTAGTAAGTATGTAGTCTGACTAGTGGCACTTATTTCATACTCACCCCTTTTATTTTATGATTTTATAATGTTAATCTAATAAGGGCTCCGAGTGACCATACATTCTATGTTATGCGAGTCTTCTGTAAGGACATGAGCTATCCCAAGTCGAGTTGACGTTTGCATGCAATTCACCTTTTTACAAATGGTAGGAAAATTATTTTTGTTCCTGTATCAGATCACTTCCGTAAATGTTGTTATATTCAAAAAGAAAAACAATCCAGGGATTTATTTCAGATAGCATCTCTTTAAAAGTTTCAAAAATATAACAAACGGTTAAACATAAAAAATAAAATGTAACTAATTAACTGTGGACATTTTCGAAAATTCATATTTTGAAAATAGTTTTCAATAAAAATAAATCTAATTGAGAAGACGATATAACAGGCATCCGGTGGCCATAGGAACTTTTCTTAAATAAATTAAAAGAAATTCACCTCTAAAATAAAGGCGTGTTGGACGTTAAAAATGATGATAATATACGTTTTATGTTATATGTTTTATTATTTTCAATTTTAAAATATCGCAGTATCGTGCCAAGAACGCTGCGTTTCGTCGCTGATTGGCTAAACGAGAAAACAACCAGCCCTGTTTATCACCAGCAGCGATGACCAACCGCGGGCCAACCGTTTCTTTAGAGACTTCACCCCACGTGTACCCCACGGGCCGATAGTCTCTAGAGAAAATGGCACAAAAATATAGTTATCTCTCAGAGACTCATATTTGCACCTACAGCTGCCTCTTATCCCGCCCCGGCTCTAAACGATGTACCCAGGTATATATTTACATATACTATATGTATTGATTTTGTACATATTATAAGGTTATAACAGTATGTATGTAAATTCATCTGCTACAAAATCTCATCACTCCACGCGTTGATAGCAGAGAATGCCGATAAGCCTGGCCTTTGTTACTCTATTTATTAAGGTGTTAACAATAAAGATTAAAGGAATAAATAAAACAGAACCAAGCTGAAATTGAAATAAGACTGTTGTATTAATTTTTCAAACTCGATCATATCAGGGAAAAACTCAATGCATATTTTTCAAATGTATTGTGGACACGTCACAATCATCCACAATAACTTATGATGGCTGCAGCTCACTGTGAGTAAGGCTGGTGGCAGTATAGCGTACTCTTTTCTGGGATGGCGCCACACAAATTGGGAAATACGGTGCGTAAAATTAATTCTATTTTGAGCAGATCTTAGCAACTAGAAAGCGCAAAATGCCGTTTTGATGAACTATTTGCCTATACTATTGTTATGTGGTAGAGCCATGTTGCAGCTATATTAATAGTATAGTTATAGCGTCAGTGTAGAGAACCGGAGACCATTTTTACTGGAAAAGAGGCATTCTATCTTAGTCCTCACGGCTGACTACGCATCTGCATTTTAATTCGCAAATGAAGATAGATGTAAATGTCTATGGGCCACAGCAACCACTTACCATCAGGTGGACTGTGTGCTCGTTTGTCACCCTTATTCTATAAAAAAAAACTATAGTAATAAATAAAGAATTAAGCTGAATTGTGTTTTAAACAGTTTACAGGTGTCGTTAAATATGAAACTATTTATGTAAATTGTTAAAATACCGTTATAAACCATAAAAAAATAGCCAAGCATATTATTTAGCTTTCTTACGACCTTAAATACTTTCAATATGAGCTAACTGTCTTCAACAAACCCGCTTCGCCATATTTAACATTATTACTAGGTATTTTAATTTTTAACTTTTTCTCATAAATCCGTTAATGATTCCTTTTATAGTATGACAAGTTAATAAGTCCTTATCTGATAATAGCAAAGTATTTTTTATTATTAAGCAGTATTAATATTTTATTTTGGAAAAGGAATCATTTTAAAAAAGGAAGAAATTGATTAAATGGGTAGCAAAAATTTTTGTTAAGCGTTACAATTTATTTATTTCATTAGCAGGATTGTAAGCACCGCCGAGTCTTACTTAATTACCTACGTAATAAACGTGAAAACACGTCCGCTTTTTATGAGATTCATTACCATAGCATTTCATTCTAAGAAAACAATTATACCTTTAGAGTAACCATTTTGTTGTACACTTTTGACATTCTTATATATTTTTCTTGGGGTGTAAAAATGAATATTTAATATTTTCTATGTTAAAGAAAGTATTTAAAGTAATAGAACGTCTTATATCCAACCAATTGGGCTCATATTTACAGGAACATAAAATTTTCAATTCCTTGCATTCTGGTTTCCGGCTTGCTTGGTACGTCAACTCTGGTGGAAAATTTTATCGATGGGAAATACACCACTGCGTTGTGTTATTTCATTATAACAATATTTAAACAAATAAGATATTATTTATAAAAGAGACATCAGCTTATAATCGGTACTTAACTTATACATTTACACAATATAACGAATCCAAATGTCAAACGTCAAAACGAACTATGTCACAATTCACACCAGTCAGATCACACTGCTAGTCAAAGTACTTTCACAAAATATATTCCTTATGAAATATAAATATTTCAAATACTTATGTGGTTAAATTTGGATAATTACGTAACCGAAATAGCGCAACGGATCGGTAAACTGAAGTGACATGGACCGGCCATATAATTCGAAAAATCTATGGGAAGGAAATCTTCTCGAGTAGCAGCCTCGTACCGGTAAGCGAACTATAGGCCGCCCTACACCAGATGGAATAACGACAAGTCGCCACTCTATAAGTGATGCAGGAAGTCGATGGGTGCAGTGGGCTTCCATGTTCAGTAGAGGCCTTGTAATAGGCTGTAATGAAGATGATTCTCGCTATTTTTGTTAAATTTCTTAATCATATAAGATCTATTACTAGTTACTATTTATACGTGGTAGAGCCATGCTGCAGCTATATTAGTAGTATAGTTGTAGCACGAATGGGTCGGCTCGACCGGGGAAGGACCACGCTCTCACAGAATACCAGCGTAAAATAGTAGCCTAACACTGTTGTGTTTCGCATGGTGAGTGTAGAGAACCGGAGACTCTTTTTACTGAAAAAGAGGCATTCCATCTTAGTCCTTACGGCTGACAACGCATCTGCATTTTGTAAACGAGGATAAATGTAGATCTTTATGGGCCACAGTAACCACTTACCATCAGGTGGACTGTGTGCTCGTTTCTCACCCTATCCTATAAAAAAAGCGAACACTTTTGTTCTCATTCTTTATTTCATTCATTCACCTCTTTACTTCTAGAACAATGTCACTTTCGCGTATAAATTGAATATAAAGGTAAATAACTAAGCTTAATAAGTGTAAATTAAATTAAAGTTTCAGTCTATACCTATATATTTTCCGCGGCTGAGCAAAGGCTCTCCACATTTCTGAGAAGGATGAAACAACGAATGTTGGGGGAGTCCACGTGTCTTTGAATTTTGATTTTTTATTATATTTAAATAAATTCTGTAATAATCTTATTTTTTTATTATTTCTTATATAAAAAAGTTACCCGAACATTAGGATTTTCTCCTGTACCGTGGAGGCAGTGGTAGAGCCAGGCGACAGCTTTTGCTGTCGCATGGATGGGCCGGCTCGAACCGGGGTGGTACCACGACCTCACAGAATACCAGCGTGAAGTAGAGGTTTACCTCTGCGTTTCGCTTGGTGTGTGCAGGTGGCCGGAGGCCCTTTTTTCTGGAATCGAGGCATTCCATCCTAGTCCTCACGGGTGAAAACGCATCTGCATTTTGATCTGTAACAGAGGATAGATGTAGATGTCTATGGGCCGCAGCAACCACTTACCATCAGGTGGACTGTGTGCTCGTTTGTCACCCTTATCCTATAAAAAAGGCAGTTTACAAATATAAATTGCACAAGGACAAACATCCAGACCCGGAACAAGTATTTGTAGTCGTTGGTCTAATGGTCGTAAGCGCAACTGCTGATCTTGTGGTCCTAATTCGAATCCCTGGTTGTGTCAAAATCAGTTATTGGGATTTTTCTGTCAAAAGAATCAAGAAGTTGGCGGTGTTTCACCCCCGTATCTCGGTAAACACGTAATGGAGTTGGTCCTGCAACTGCTCTCTCTTCGATCGTGCCGAACCATCAAACTATAACGAGGGGATAGAGAATGTAACTGCTCTTGCTCACACACTCGTGCGCTATAATCTTATCGTGTGGTAGTAGATTTAGGAGCTTTAAAAATATAATGAAGTTTTGTTTTCTTATATAGAAGAAATAAATTTAATCCATTTCATTGCACATTGCATTTTATGTACTGCCCAGATACCGTAACTGGAATTCGCTGTGAAGGAAATTATTATGGCGTAATTATTTTTTATATTTACACGAATAGTACAAGAATATAGGTAAATACAATTGTGCATGCCTTAAGCGTATTAAAAAAATGCGTATAATCACGTAAATTTTTAAAGTAGTTTAATAACACACAAGTTTTCACTTAAAACTTTACAATTATTTCTATACTTCAAATTTTCCGATAATTTTATGTCATATTTCAATTTAAAAAAAAGCTTGGAAAATACAAAAGTGCACGACTCATTATGCTCATATGATCGTGAAAAAAAATGTAAATTGTAGTTCTATTCGACAAATAGTTCCAGTAGAAGTCACCGAAGTACAATTTCAAGTCACTCTATCAACTCCAGAGGTAAGGTCTCATCATAACTAACAAAACGAGGCCAAACTCGGCACATCTAGTTTTCCTCGTCGAGAAGTTCCAGTAGCAGTCATAAAAGTACATTTTCAAGTCACTATTAAGTCCGGAGGTAATATCTTATCATAACTAACAAAAGGAGCTCAAACTCGGCACATCTAGTTCTCCCCGTCGGGGAGTTCTAGTAGCAGTCATAGAAGTACACTTCCAAGTCAATTTATCAAGTCCGGATGTAAGGTATTATCATAACCCACAAAACGAGCCCAAAATCAGCACATCTCGTTCCCCTCGTCGATGAGTTCCAGTAGCAGTCATAAAAGTACACTTTCAAGTCACTCTATCAAGTCCAGAGGTTATGTCGCATCATCTCTCTTACAAAGCAATAAGGACCGTGGCCGAGCTCACTTGACTATTCTAGCGCCATCTATTATCTATCTACGGAAGCGGTTGCGATGTATATCGATATGAAAATTTGACGCGCTAAATACATCGTTCTTTATTTAATACATTTCCATAGATGTCGCTACATGGTACCGCTAAGTAAGATTGACGAAGTCATTGGGCTCTAGTAACTAACAAAACGAGGCCAAACTCGGCACATCTAGTTCTCCTGGTCGAGGAGTTCCAGTAGCAGATACCGAAGTACACTTTCATGTCTATAAAGTCCAAGACGTATAAGTATATTAATATATAAATCCTGCGTGCTTTTAGGGAAACAAAGAATATTGTAATAAAACTCTATGATTATAAAAATAATATCTTACCTTGGTCAAGTATTTCTACGGCGATCTTTTTCGCTGCAAACAAGCGATATAATATCCACACACAACGGCGGCTGAGGCCGGAAGGCCGGAATGACGAATGACGGAGTGAAACAGTGTATTTAGTAAAATAAATTAATACAAGGCTCACAAACCAACGAAAGTTTTACCATTTCGTAGCCGAAAAAATTAATTATAACTTTGTTTAGTTATAATTAACAAAATTAAACTGCTATTTACATTCCAAGGCTTCCCGCATGATAGATGAAGATTTTTAAAAATAGGTTGATATGAACAATGGCTATTTTAAAAAGTTATCGTGCTTACGCCACCATGCGGATTTGATAAATCCACACCATAAGCCATAAAATAAAAATAGCAATAAGTCGATTTAAAAAAAATAAATAAATTCAACAATCATTTATCTTTGTGACAATGTAATTTTTTATATCATTTTTATGTATAATATGATTGCTAGATACGATTTCATGCGTCGAAACGTTGAAGTTTTAATTATTAGGCCCTAGCAGAACACAACTGCGCGCATCGCGCTTAAGGTATTCAATAATGGAACTGATTTCACAGGGGGGCCATAGACAAAATGTCTGGTTAGTTTTAGTCTTTTGTATCTTATCTTATTTTTGATATCAAGTTCAAAATATTATATTCAAGATATTCAAAATAGAATAGTGTGCAGCTTGGCGTGCCCAACAGAGTGAGACAGTATTTCATGCCGGCACATTGCTTGCAATTTTACAAAGCGCAATTTCGGCCTCACATGGAATACTGTTCTCATCTGGCCCACTGGCCCAGAGGCCGGGGCACCCCAGTGCCAGTTCCTTCCACTTAAACGCATCCAGCGCAGAGCGGTTCGAGTCGTCGACGATCGAGTTCTTTCTGATCGGCTCGATACACTGGCACTGCGTAGAGATGTTGTATCTCTTTGCGTATTTTGTCGCATCTATCACGGGGAGTGCTCTGAGGAATTGTTTGGACTTATTCCAGCCACTCAATTTCACCATAGCACATCGCGACAAAACTCGCGATACCATCCATACCATCTGGATAATTGGCGGTCCACCACTGTGCGATTGAGAAGAAGTTTTCTCACTCGCACAACTTCCTTGTGGAATCGATTACCACCAGCGATTTTTCCGGACCGATACGATTTAGGAACCTTCAAGAAAAGAGCTTACACCTTTCTAAAATGTCGGCAACGCATCTGCAATTCCCCTGGTGTTGCGGTTGTTCATGGGGGGCGGTAGTCATTTAGCATCAGGTGAGCTGCAAGCTCGTTTGTCCCCTCTTCTAGTATAAAAAAATCATAAGTATATCGAAAAAAATATTATAATAAATATTATCTCCATTGGCACATGAGCATAGGCCCTCCCCATACATTATCTCATATATACCATTTTGCCGTAGTTACTACGCTTGGCAGACGGGTTGCCAATCGATTTTTTTTATGATTTGGAGTTGTTATCAGGAAGATGTTGTTTCCCATCGACTGTTTCAGTTTCCCTCTGTCGACAAGCCATAATCATAAGCCAAATCGAAAAAAATATAATCTAATCGAAATAATTTAAGCTCCTATTAACATTTGAAAGAAAATTAAATCTCTAAACTGAAACGTTTCACATTCCTAGGAGGGTCTTTGTTCAACAATGAACTTGAAAACGATTTACTTAATGTGGAGTAATACTTAAATTGAAATTTTATTGGAATGTTATGCGTTATATTTTAACGATTAATAACCCTCACAAGGGCACTGTTGAACATAGGTATATGTACCCAAGGGCATGGCCCCGAGCATATTTAACCAGGTCGTCACTCCAACTAATTGGGACACAATACACTTCGCTTAGCTATACGATGCTACCACTCAAGAACCTTTCCTCCATCCATCTCATCGGTTGTCGATTCTTTGAGCCGGCCGTCCTATTTTTGTTGGGCTATGTTGGTACCATTTTTGCTGAGGAGATCCTCATTAAAACCTGGGTAACCATTAAAAAGATATCCATATGCCATCGCTCGCAACATGCACTGGTTGTACACTTTTTTTTTTATATAGGAGAGGGGGCAAAGGAGCATGCGGCTCACCTGATGGTAAGTGACTACCGCCGCCCATGAACAACTGCAACACCAGGGAGGGAATTGCAGATGCGTTGCCGGCCTTTTAAAAAGGAGTACGCTCTTTTCTTGAAGGTCCCTAAGTCGTATCGGTCCGGAAAAATCGCTGATGGTAATCGATTCCACAAGGAAGTCGTGCGAGGAAGAAAACATCTTCTAAATCGCACAGTGGTGGACCGCCAATCATCCAGATGGTGTGGATGGTATCGAGAGTTCTGCCGAGATGTGCGTTCGTGAAATTTGGCGGCTGGGATTAATCCGAACAATTCCTCAGAGCACTCCCCATGGTAGATGCGAAAGAAAATGTAAAGAGATGCAACATCTCTTCGCAGTGCCAATGAATCGAGCCGATCGGAAAGGGCTCGGTCGTTGACGATTCGAGCCGCTCTGCGCTGGATGCGGTCAAGTGGAAGGAGCTGGCACTGGGGAGCCCCTGCCCAGAGATGGGAACAATATTCCATGTGAGGCCTAACCTGCACCTTGTAAAGTTGCAGGCGGTGTGCCGGCATGAAATACTGTCCCGCTCTGCTGAGCACGCCAAGCTTTTTAGAGGCTAATTTGGCCTTCTCTTCCAAGTGACCACGAAACTGCACGTCACTCGATATGTCGACGCCAAAGATTCCGATACTGGCTGAGGCAACTAGGGGAGTGCCTTGAAACTGAGGAGATACGACAAAGGGGTTCTTTTTAGCGGTAAACGCGCAAACTTGTGCCTTCTGAGGATTAAACTGGACTAGATTTAGTCGCCCCCAGTCCGAGACTTTGTCCAGCAAAGACTCGACTTCAGACACAAGTTTATTCCGGTACTCGGAGACGTTTTCCCGAGAAATATTAGCACGGCCGGTGTATAGAGCATCACCAGTGCTGTCATCCGCATAGCAATGAATGTACCAGTTAGCAACATATCATTGATATGCAGAAGAAACAGCGTTGGTGATAGCACACAGCCTTGTGGAACACCAGCGTTAATAGGCTTGCAGTCAGAACATGCACCGTCTACAACGACCTTGATGCTCCGATCTGCAAGGAAGCTGGTGATCATCCAATTGCACAATTTCTCGGGAAGCCCATAGGAAGGGAGCTTCGAAAGAAGCGCTTTGTGCCAAACCCGATCGAAGGCCTTCGCAATGTCCAAACTAACGGCCAACGCCTCCCCCTTGGACTCTACTGCCTCCGCCCATCTATGGGTCAGGTAGACCAGAAGATCACCAGCTGATCGACCCCGACGAAAACCGTACTGGCGGTCACTAATAAGCTGGTGATCCTCAAGGTACCGGATGAGCTGGCAGTTAACAATGGATTCCATTAATTTGGAGAACAAGGAGGTGATCGCGATAGGCCTATAGTTGGACGGGTCTGAGCGGTCGCCTTTTTTAGGGATCGGGTGGACAAAAGCTGTCTTCCATAAATTCGGGGACTACGCCTTGGGAGTAGGAGTACCGGAAAAGACGCGTTAGGACCGGTGCCAACTCTGGAGCACACGTCCTCAGCACAATTGGGGGGATTCCTTCAGGCCCACTCGACTTCTGGATGTCCAGGGAGAGAAGTGCTTTGCGAACCGAGCGCTGTGAGAACAGCACATCTGGCATGGAGCACTCACACCGCGGGATGGTCGGCGGTGTTTTCCCCCCGTCATCAAGAGTCGAGTTGGACGCAAAAAGGGAGCCTAAAGGTCGGCTTTGTCTTTTGCGTCATGGGCCAGTGAGTCGTCCTCCCTGTGCAAAGATGGTAGTGATGGCTTACAGAAATTCCCTTGGACAGCCTTGGCGAGAGACCAGAATGCACGGGTTCCCGAAGGAAGGCGAACTAGTTTCTCGCCAATTCTGCCTATGTGCTCTGACTTTGCCTTGGCAATAACTCTTTTGAAGGACCTGGAGGCGAAGTTATACTTCTTTTTAAGTATGCTGGTGTTTACATCCCGAGTCGCCGAAGCCGCAGCCCAGG
This sequence comes from Parnassius glacialis, assembly GCA_033319125.1. Classification (NCBI taxonomy): domain Eukaryota; kingdom Metazoa; phylum Arthropoda; class Insecta; order Lepidoptera; family Papilionidae; genus Parnassius; species Parnassius glacialis. Next base: position 24,119,577 of record JAVANC010000019.1, read on the forward strand.
CTTGATAACACTCCTGCTTACTGCGTAATGCAGTTTTACAGGAGCGACCAAACCAAGGCTGAGATCTGCCTCCGATGGGTACCACAGATGATGGAATAAATAGTTCCATTCCCTGTAGCACCACATCAGTGACAGAGTCAGCAACAGCGCTGGGATCATCCGGCGAGAAGCAAACCCGCCCCCATGGGTAGGATGCAAAGAAAGACCGCATTCCGTCCCAATCCGCCGACCTGTAATGCCAAACACGGCGGCAACCTGCAGAACGCAACCGCGAAGGGAGCGTGAGTGGCACCACACTCCGGATCAGACAGTGGTCCGAAGAGCCGAGAGGGGCATCGACGGAAACCTGATATCCGTCCAGATGAGAGGTCAGCAGAAGGTCCAACAGGGAAGGTGTATGATCCTCCACATCTGGAATCCGCGTAGGCGAAGTAACCAGTTGTGTCAGACCATATGCCAAGGCAAAGTCATAAACAGCTCTCCCCGCATGATCGGTTAAACGTGAACCCAGCCATTCGGCATGGTGGGCGTTAAAATCGCCAAGGATCACGATCTCTGCGGATGGGACCTGTTGTAGCAAGGAATCTGTAGCCATTTGGACGTGGTCGATGAGTCGGTCTGTTTCGGTATTACCGCTATGGGACCTATAGAGGCACCCGTAGACGCGCGGATGGTCGTCGCTGTCTACGCGTAGCCAAAGGATGGACAGGTCCGAACCTTCAAGACTGCCGAGGCGTCGAGAACAGATGTCCTCTCTGACATACACGCAAACTCCAGCCCGAGGCACAAAGGAGTGCTCCAATTTGTACCCCGGGTAGGAGAGATACGAAATATCAGCCGGAGAGGAAACCTGCGTCTCGGTCAGGAAGAGCAAGGCCGGCTTTGCCGTCTCAAGATGGTAGTGGACGGCGTTCAGGTTAGAGTGAAGTCCCCTGATGTTGCAGAAATTCACGGATAGCGTGGCAGGGGTCGCCTTGGTATTATTGCTCAGTTTGCCCCGAGTAGTTATGTTTTTGAGCGGAATTTTGCCCCCCCCAGAATACGCGGGGCAGCCTGAGCACCCACACTCAGGATTAGAATAACATGGTCGTGGATGCTCAGCGAGGGATTCTCCAGGGGTACTGGTACCCTCCTGGGGTAGTCTTTTGTGTAATTCATTGGGCCTCCGGCCACCTGCACTCACCAGACGAAACGCAGAAGCAAAGCTTCTACTTCACGCCGGTTTTCTGTGAGGTCGTGGTACCAACCCGGCTCGAGCCGGCCCATACGTGCAACAGCGTAAACTGTTGCGTGGCTCTACCACCGTCAAACTCTTTTCAAGGTATTAGAATGCATTCGTAGTGGCGGCATAATCACTATTCTATGTCATCCCATGGTGCTAGGTAAGGGACCCAATATTTATTTATTATTAAATACAACACAATCGGTTTTTTCAAAATGATTTGCCTTTAAAGGTATATACAACCTTCGCAAAAATAGTGCAGCTACAATAAGACAATTGTTAACTTACTTAACTAGACCAATATTATTAATAAATTTACAAGTAATTTGCTTACAATAAAACTAATGGTAAGCTTATTACATAATCTAGCAAATTCTGTCACGTTATCGTATGGAAAATGTTGACATCGCCGTTGGTGGTTATGTCGTTATACGTTTGCATTAAACTATTTAGTGAGGCTCGTTTACCTAATTTTGTTCTGTGGTTAGGTAAACAGAAGATCTAAATAGTAATCTAAATAGTGATCTAAATAATAGTAATCGGATGTCTTGGTATAGATCTTGGAACCCTGATATTTATTCGATTTAACAGTGCCGGTGATAGTAGGAGGCCGTGTATTAGCTTATAAAGTGTTTTAAGATCGCTAAGACGATGTCTTTTTTCGAGAGACTCTAATTTGAAGTGGGATAGCCTAGTATTATAGTCAGCACGGTAAGGACAAGTTTGATCTTTAAAGGCTAAGTAGCGGGTAAAATTGCGCTTGATACGCTCTATTCGATCACTGTGAATTTGGTATGTATCCTTCACTGCTGGCCGTATGAGGAAGCTCAAGGTCGCTCAGCGAGCTATGGAGAGGGCTATGCTCGGAGTTTCTCTGCGTGATAAACTTAGGAATAAGGATATCCGCATTAGAACCAGAGTAACCGACATAGCCCAACGGATTAGTAAGCTGAAGTGGCAGTGGGCCGGCCATATAGCTCGAAGAACCGACAACCGATGGGGAAGAAAGGTTCTCGAGTGGCAGCCTCGTACCGGTAGGCGAAGTGTAGGGCGTCCCCCCACAAGATGGAGTGACGACCTGGTAAGACATGCAGGAAGTCGATGGATGCAGGTGGCTCAGGACCGTGCTTTGTGGCATTCCTTGGGGGAGGCCTATGTTCAGCAGTGGACTTGTGAAAGGCTGTAATGATGATGATGAATTTGGTATGATGGGTTCCAAACAGGTGATGCATATTCTAGTGTACTACAAATAAGAGCTTTGTATATAGTCAGAATAGATATAGGGTTCCGCAAATCCTTACATATTCGCTTTACGAATCCTGCCATCTTCCATGCTTTGGATGCAATATTATCAATATGGATGTTGAATTTTAATTTATTATCGATCATTACGCCAAGGTCACGGACTACTTCGGATTTTGTTATTTTTTCTCAAATCAAACAAAGTCAGGAGATGAGCAGCAGTATTCGCCAACAACTTAATTTATAATTAAAATCTGAGCTTTTGTTATTTGTTTTATTAAATTTATGCAAATAGTATAATAAAATAAGTGGACAGTATAAAATAAATAGTCTATTGTAGCCTATGTTGTTCACTGAAATTGTAAAACTAACGGAACTCAATAGCACGAATCGTATAAACTAGATTAGGTCACCGCTTTACGAGGGGTGAAAGTGGAGGGTCATCTTACAAGAAGCAATTCTTGTGATCGTAGATTGAATGCAAAATTGGATGACGTTGTAACGGGCTGTATCTCATCAAACGTGCCTACATTATACGTTTTCATTTTTATTAGTTTTGGGAAATGGATTTTATAAACAACTTTATTTCTTTGGCCATAATTTAAAAGGAATATTTTTTCCTTAAAGCAAATATATTTTTGTTTAATTTTCTAAAACATAACATAACATAACATAACATAACATAAACACTCACGCCTGTCACCCAGAGGGGTAGGCAGGGACTATGGAATTCCATTTGGCACGATCCTGACACACCTCTCTCGCTTCCTCCACATCCATATACCTACGCATACACGCTCGTCGGTTAAAGGTACTCTTAATTTGGCCCATTTTCAATATATCGCCTATTTGGTCGATAAACTTTCGCCTAGGGCGACCCTTCCCGACTCTGCCATTCACCTCTGCAACATAAATTTGCTTTGTCACTCTTTCCTCATTCATTCTTTCTACATGACCAAACCACCGAAGCATTCCTTTCTTAATCCTAGTCATAACATCATCTTGCAAACCACACATTTCTCTTATCACACTATTTCTCACCCTGTCATTCAGATTCAGCCCTAGCATACTACGTAATGACCGCATTTCTACAGCATTTATTCTACTCTCGTGCTTCTTCTGCCATACCCAACTTTCACTACCATACATTAAAGTAGGCACTAACACAGCATTGTGAATTGCCAAACGTGCCTTTTTGGACACATTCTGACTTTTCACAATAGAGTGTAGAGCCCCATTCAATCTATTTCCTGTATTCACTCGTCGTTCTATATCCTGATCATATCTACCATCCCTGCTAAACACACATCCCAAATACACAAACTCATCTACTTGCTCTACCAACTCCCCTTCTATTCTTATTTCACATATCGTTTTACTTTCTTCTCTTTCAAAAACCATAACTTTCGTCTTACTTGCGTTCACTTTCATTCCCTTTTCTTTTAATGTCCTGTTCATTAATGTAACCATCATTTGCAACTCGGCTGCCGACGACGCAAGTATGACTTGATCATCGGCGTACAAAAAGCATTTGACGGTTAACTCACCCATTCTTAACCCGCATTCTTCTGCTTTCAAATTTTCCAAACAACTGTCCATAAATAGGTTGAACAGCCACGGGGAAGCCACACAGCCCTGACTGACACCTTTATGGATGCCAAACCAGTCCGAGTAGGCCCCGTTGATCCTGACACAAGCACTAGAGTCCCTATATAGAGACTTCAATGCCTGTATCAAGCCAGCGCTCAACCCAAATGAGTTCAGTGTTTACCATAACACATCCCTGTCCACTCTGTCATAAGCCTTCTCCAAGTCTATGAACGCACAAAAAACTTTTTGGTTTTTGGCCAAAAACTTCTCCGCGATCATGCGCATGGAAAAGACCTGATCCGTACATCCCATTCCCTTTCTAAATCCCGCTTGCACATCCCAAATTTTTCCATCAGTTTCTTTCATAACTCTTTCAATTAGTACCTTAGCATACAGTTTTCCCACAATGCTAAGAAGGCTGATACCACGGTAGTTTTTACAGTCCTGCTGTGATCCTTTTCCCTTATATATTGGGACTATCACGGCTTTGCACCAATCTCCCGGTACCCGCTTAAGTTCCCAACATAAATTAAACAAGGTGCACAGCAGGTCTGCCACCACTCCTTCTCCAGCCTTTAGCATTTCGAGAGATACTCTATCATAACCGGCTGCCTTACCTGCTTTCATACTTTTCATTGCATTCATTATTTCATCTATACTTATATCTCTATCTATTTCCTCTTCTTCCGGAATTTCTATTTCATTTAATTCAAACGTCTCATCACTCATAAACACGCTTTCAAAGTATTCCTTCCATCTCCTTAAACTCAAAACTTCGTCATTCAGAATACAGCCATTCTGGTCTCGTATAGCATTCATTCTAGGCTGTTTTGAATGTCCCCTGGTAGTTCTTACGAGTTTCCAGAACATTTTAATGTTTGCCTGGAAGTTATCCGATATTCTTCTATCATTCATATCCGTTCTTTCTTGCTTTTTCCTTTCAACTACTTCTTTTACTCTCTTATTTAGGTGTCTAAAGACTGCCTTTTTCCTTTCAATATCATCATTCATACTGCTAGAATTACTAGCCTTGGTTGCTAGTAAATCTAGCCATGCTTTCTTCTTTGCTTCAACTTCCATCCGTACCTCATCATCCCACCATAACGTGTTAATTTTCCTTTCATTCGTTCTCTTACTTACACCACATACTTCGGTAGCTGCATCCACTAAACCTTTCTTGACGTTATACCACACAGTCTCCAAGTCTAAATCATTCATACACAATTCAGCCATACTACTTATATTTTCTCTCAATCTATATTTGAACTTCTCTCTCACACCTTCATCTTGTAACCTCTCTGTTCTTATACGCTGTAAAGCAGTGGTAGACACAGATGTCCGATGCCTCCAACGTCTGAAAAGACCATTAATTCGGCATAAGACCAAGTAATGATCCGTCCCTACGTTAGAGCCCCGGTAAACCCTTGTATCTACCACCGCGCTCCTCATTCTTTCATCAACAATTATGAAATCTATCATACTTCTATCATCACCTCTTTCCCATGTATACGTGTGAATCTTCTTATGACGAAAGAAAGTGTTCGTCACAAAAAGACTCTTTTCCACGCATACGGCGAGAAGACTTTCACCATTCTCATTTATACTTTCATCACCAAACGTTCCCAATATCCTTTCATAACCAAGCCTCCTCACCCCAACCCTTCCATTAAAATCGCCTAATATCACAATATTTTCATTAACCTTGCATTTCATTAGCACCATCCTTACCAACTCCCAAAATTGCTCTCGGATATAAGTGGGCTTAGACATGTCTGGGGCGTAGACCCCTAAAACAAACAACTTCTTTAAGCCCACTTTCATTCGTATCCATAGCAGTCTCGGGCTTACACATTCATACTCTTTCACACAATGACCCATTCTTTCTGAAAGGATGATACCGACTCCCTGGCATGCCCGCTCGGTCTCGTCTACACCAGACCAGTACGCGGTATACATGCCATGTGTAGTAGCATCCTTTCCCTTCCGTTTCGTCTCATTTACACATAACACGTCTATTCCTCTATCATGCATCATATCGCATACTTCATCCATCTTATCATTCATTCCTCCACATACATTCAATGTAGCCAGACGGGCTTCCGCAATCCACTTTTCGCCCCTCCGGGGGACAGAACGTGACGGGTGGCGAACCTCGTCGCCGGTTTTCCTCCCGGAGATTCTTCGCACCCCTGCCCCATTAAAGGGGCGCCGGGAACTCGGGGCCATTTCTTTAATTCTATGCCTCATGGTGCGAAAGTAGGGTGTGGTATTTTTTACGCCGCTACCACACGGCGAGGAGCCGAGTCAGTTCTTTCGGCTTTGTCGCTTGTTTAGCACCACCCGGGGGACACGTGTAGGGTGGGCCTAGGATTAGGTGGTCAAAGCCTACGGACGCGAGCGACTCATCCCCCATCATTTTCTAAAACATTGTCCTATACTAATATTTTATTTTATGAGCGCACATACAAAGTAAAAGTTCACCATCGTTATAGTCAGTGATGATCAGTAACCTCATTTGTCATTACTTTGAAAAAGGTCGCCGCTCAAAATGGGCTTGGTTATGTAACGACCCCCCCCCCCTCTTCTCTTCCATCTCTATAAACTTATACTTGTATTTCTTTAGAATCTATATCTATAAGATATATAAATATATCTTATTTACGTGACCAGTATATTTTGATCTTTCTAAAGGTTTAAATATAGGCCGTTTAATAAATTTATGGCGTGATCATCTTAGTTAGGACTTTACGTTGTGTTTGAATAGTAACTTTTTTAGGTGTATCTTGGAAGAATGAATATTTACGAGAGCAATCGAAAGCTGTTGGTAGCGTCTTATTAGTTAAAGAACCCCGTTCACGAAGACAGAGCTCAAAAAAGATAAGTCAATTCCTTATTAATTAATCCCGTCCCGCTTGGAAAAGGCTGACAATATCTATATCAAATACCAGATAGAAGAGCTTCGCTCTCCCACATTTAGAAAAAATGTGGAGGAGGTACACGGCTCCGCACACGCCGTGCACGGTGAGCACCAACCATTTTAATGCGCTCCCCCCGAAGGTTACGCTAAGTTGGGAACTGGACCGTAGTCCACAGCAAAATAACTGGCGAACCAGTAAAAGAGGACTTGGCCCCTTGATAGTGCGTAAGCACAAACATCGACCGAAGTCGCGCATGTCAATGCGTGTAAACGCCATACAGAATACGATCAAATCCAGCCACAGTGAATGTACGTCACACGGGTTAGGCAACAATAGGCACACTGGCCATAAAATCCCTCCGTGAGCGTCACCACCTACCAGACCGCCGTTCCTGCAGACGTGATGTAAGTGTTAGGCATCACCACCAATTGCATGGTCAGCACGGTCAATTGTCCGCAGAGCGTGTCATGAGTCTACCGCTCATCTCTAGGGAATGGAGTCCCACGTTGCGCGGCTTTCGGCCGCAGCCTTGAGAGCCTCCTCAGATTCTCCCTCCAGCTACCACCCGCATGAGGTTGACACATATGCTCCACCAACCAAGACAATGGCAGATATAGCCAATAGGCAGTTATAAGATATTCGTAATAATTCGCCATCAGAAAGGGTTTGTGTCACTGACGTTGAGTATATGCATTTTTCGATCATGTTTGTCTCACCCACCAACAACTTGCCTTCAATCTTGCAAAGGTGGGAACTTTATAAAGATATATTATTATGTTGTTATATAAAACATCATGGAGGTCAGACAGTCTGCAACCCCGCAAAGAAGGGACCCGACTTGGGCAAAGCTACTTAGGTTGTGAGTCAAACCAAGATGCAGGGAGCGCCAGTGAGAATGGCGACCCGCCAAACAACCATCGTAGAGACGCAGTGCTGCAGAACGCAACAAGCATCAATACGACTATCGTCGGGCTTACACCATCCCAAGTTCCCCCATACAGTCCCAGCAGACATCACCACTCGCATACCTTCATCGACCAGAACCACAAGATGCATTGAATCAGGTGCAGCACACCCGCAGATCCATAACAAGACGCAATATTGCAAATAGCATTAAGCATCAATGCAACTATCATGCGGATGGTGCCCCCTCACAACACACCCACATGATCCCTATTGACTGTGGTAACAAAATTGATAATGTTATTAACTGAAAATACCACCAAAGTATCATAGTAGCACGATACTAAGACGTCAGTAGCCAAAACTCCACGTATCATAGCGCTATTGCACTAAGACATGGAGTTGAGTATGCTTGCTGCACTTAAAAGTACTACCAAACACACTCACCCTAATCCGAAAGATAGCCGACGTATCATAACGCTATGCGCTAAGATGCCGCCCACAAACGGTAGGGGCGTGCGATGTCCACGGGCAAATCGTATTGCTACAACAAATCCGCTTACCACCGGCACTAAGATGATATGTCTAGGACAAATCGGTTAGTGAGTCCAAGTTTACCTCGGTCTCGGACATTTCTTTCATTCCCATTTCTTTCAATATTATATTTTTACATATATGAGACCTTCCAATTTTGCTTTATTTCATAGACCATACTACTGTATGTCTTATTCATATGGGACTTCAAGTCAAAACTCTGTTATCATAATGCTTATGCATCATGGAAACCTTCTATATTAATGCTTCGGTTCGTTAGATCTTACTATGATAAGTCCCTAATATAGGACTAGTCATTGTGCAACCTTAGTACTAGCAGTCGATCAGCCGACCACCCCATATATATGTACAACCTTGGGTATGCGTCTCCGGCAACGCCCCCATATAAGGGAACATTACAAAAAGACTTTAATCAACTTAGAAAATTTTGATCCATTTTTTCTATTATATTACAAATGTTATTTATCTTTAAATAAAACTAATTTTACGGATTTTATCGCGTATATTAACTTATTTTATATTCCCGACGTTTCGAGCACTTTACAGCACCCATGGTCACGGGGGGGACTGAGGTGTATGACGTCCCAATGTCATAGTTAACCACGGCTACCTCCAGATTAAAAATTATTAATTTTTGTTCCGATCCACGCAGTATGAACTTACAGTATCATGAAGTCTTGCAGTTGTATGCTTGGGTTGGGATTTAATTTTATTAATTATGGGATCCCAAGCAGATGGCAGCACCCAGCCATCTTCTCTATTGAAATTAGGATGTTTCTTGATTTCAATAGCCTCGCGAATCATCCTTGGAAGGAATCGGTGTTCTTTAGCGAGGATTTGTGGTCTATCAAATCTAATGTAGTGACGGGGGCGATCCTGTACGTGTTCACAGACTGCAGACTTCCCGGAGCGTCTATTCTTCACATCAGCTATGTGTTCTTTAACACGGGTTTTTATAGATCTTTTAGTTTGTCCTATATAAGAGAGACCACATTCACAATCAAGCTTGTACACTCCTGCATCTTGCAGAGGAATATTACACTTGACTGATGGTAAAAACTGACTAATCTTCTTCGGCGGCTTGAAATATGTTTTAATGGAAGCCCGCTTCAAGATGTAGCCAATCTTGTCAGTGACACCTCTGACATATGGCAGTACAGCAGGCACTCGCTCGACTGTGGTCGGCTTCACTCGTTCACTGTGACGTAGGCGCGGGACCCGAAGCTTATTGTCGTGCAAAACTTGCTTGACGTGTTGGAGCTCGGCGGCCAGGTGTTTACTGTCACAGACATGTATAAGGACTGTCTGTGACATTTCAATAGAGAAGATGGCTGGGTGCTGCCATCTGCTTGGGATCCCATAATTAATAAAATTAAATCCCAACCCAAGCATACAACTGCAAGACTTCATGATACTGTAAGTTCATACTGCGTGGATCGGAACAAAAATTAATAATTTTTAATCTGGAGGTAGCCGTGGTTAACTATGACATTGGAACGTCATACACCTCAGTCCCCCCCGTGACCATGGGTGCTGTAAAGTGCTCGAAACGTCGGGAATATAAAATAAGTTAATATACGCGATAAAATCCGTAAAATTAGTTTTATTTAAATGTGTAGTGTTCGCGTAAATATAAGAAATCATTATGTTATTTATCTTTATTATTGCAATATAATCGACTTGTATTTATATGATTTAATACATTTTGAATATTTTAAGCAGAATTTTAATAAATTTAGAGATTTTTAGAGATTATTTATGTGTTAACTATACTATAATATTCAATATTCCAAATGAACATATTTGAACTTTATGCTTATTATTTGCATTTTAATTGTTTAAAATATAATTTTAAAGACATTTTTAAATGTTTTTATAATGAATTTAATTATTATTTATTAGTTATTATTATAAAGCGTCACAGTTAGTATACTATTAGTTCGAGTTGCCTGGAAGAGGGGTATCCTTAGGCGGGTGGGTGGCAAGGAAATTGCTACTATAGCTCTCTTTAGCCCCCTTTTCCGCGACTGCTCTTTATTTATCTGGTCTGTATCGGATGAAACGTGATCAGCCGCGGGGCTCCGACCTTATTCGCCGCTTAGGCTGTGGGTTGCTTTAATGTACTGGGGTGGTAATTTTAATGTAAGAAAAGATATATGTAAAACTGCACGACAAGAAAAACAAAAATCGGTCACATTTTTGCCTTTATAATATCATCATCATCATCATTACAGCACGGTCCTGAGCCACCTGCATCCATCGACTTCTTACATGTCTTACCAGGTCGTCACTCCATCTTGTGGGGGGGGGGGGGTCGCGCTAATATTCGCCTACCGATACGAGGCTGCCACTCGAGAACCTTTCTTCCCCATCGGTTGTCGTTTCTTCGAGCTATATGGCCGGCCCTTTGCCACTTCAGCTTACTAATCCGTTGGGCTATGTCGATTACTTTGGTTCTACTGCGGATATCCTCATTTATAAGTTTATCACGCAGAGAAACAGCGAACATAGCCCTCTCCATAGCTGGCTGAGCGACCTTGAGCTTCCTCATACGGCCAGCAGTGAAGAACGACGTCTAAGATCCGTAAGTCATTACTAGCAACACGTACTGGTTGTACTATTTCGTTTTAAGGTTTTGAGGTATGTCTGACGAGAAGATGTGTCGTAGTTTCCCGAACGCTGCCCAGCCGAGTTGAATCCGTCGATTGACCTCTCGGTCGGAGTGGGACTTACCTAGTCGGACTATTTGTCCCAGGTAAACATACTTGTCAACAACTTCGAGCTTAGCGCTCCCAACAACTACCGGCATAGGTGTGACATGGACATTAAACATGATCTTTGTTTTGTCCATGTTCATCTTAAGACCTATCCGTTGGGAGACACTATTGAGGTCATTGAGCGTGGTGCTTAGTTGCTCCAGCGATTCTGCCATAAGGACTATATCGTCGGAAAATCGAAGGTGAGTGATGTACTCGCCATTGATGTTAATACCGTATCCTTTCTAGTCCAGAAGCCTGAAAACGTCTTCCAATGCAGCGCTGAAGAGTTTCGGGGATATAACGTCACCCTGTCTTACACCTCTCTGCAATTGGATAGGTTTCTTACTCTGGTTCTGTACTTGGATAGCCATAGTAGCCCTACTGTATAAGCACTTCAGCACTTAGATATATCGACAGTCAACTTGGCACCGCTGAAGGGACTGCAGCACCGCCCAAATTTCGACGGAATCAAAGGCTTTCTTATAGTCCACATACGCCAGACCTAGTGGCAAATTGTACTCCTTGGACTTCTGTACAAATTGCCGAAGGGTTAGTATGTGGTCTATGGTGCTAAAGCCCTTTCGGAAACCGGCTTGTTCGGGAGGCTGGAAGTCGTCAAGTCTACGTGCGAGACGATTCGTAATTACTCTCGAAAACAGCATGTAGCTGCGGCTCAGAAGGGAAATCGGTCTGTAGTTCTTCAAGAGAGCGTTTTCACCTTTCTGGAAGAACAAGACCATCGCACTTCTGCTCCACGCCTCCGGTGTAATGCCACCATGGAGGACGGAATTAAAGAGCTTCTGAAGGACTTCAAGTACCGGTTTTCCATCCACTTTCAGAAGCTCCGCTGTAATTCCATCCTCGCCTGAGGCCTTGCAGTTTTTAAGGTGCTAGAGAGCCATTCTAATCTCGCTCAGACTGACGTCCGGGGTATCTTCGGAATAGTGTCGGATAAGACTCGCTCTTGGATCGTTACTCACACTTGCATATGGCTCCAATGATGATGTGTACAGCTGCCCATAGAACCTCTCTATCTCACTCAAAATCTCAGGTGCCCCTGAAACGATGCTGCCACACTCGGTCTTCAGCCTTGACAGTTGGCTCTTTCTGGCAGACTATATCTCTGGCAAAGACTTTGGAGCCTAGGTTCCGCTCGATCGCTTTTTCAATACAAGCTGTATTGAAGTTGCGTAAGTCCCGCCGCATGCATTTGGAGATCTGTCTGTTCAGTTGCCTGTATGCTGTCAAATCTGTTGAAGAATGCTTCATATTGCGTCTAACAGCCATGAGATTAAGAGTGTGATCGGAGAGTTTTTGTGTTCTTCTGCGGCGGGTCTTGCAGAACTTAGCTCCGACCGCATGGACAGTTTCCACGAGCTTGTTATTCATATCGTCCACTTCATTGCACTCGTCTAGGCACTGAAAACGGTTTTGTAATTCGAGCTGAAAGGTTTCGGGACTTTGGAACAGAGCACGAGGGGTGCAGAGCGTTGACTTCATTAGACGAGACCTCTCCAACTTAACGTTTAGGTTCAGTGTGCCTCTGACCATTCGGTGATCGCTACCAGTTTTTACCCTCGCGATCACGGAGACATTACTTTACAGTTGTCGTCTGGTCGTCATAATGAAGTAAATCTCATTTTTTGTCGAACCGTCTGGGCTCGACCAGGTGTGTACAAGTGGTTGTGGGGCCGATTCTGGAAGAAAGAGTTCATCATAAAGAGTCCCTCTTTCTCCACGAAGTCGGCCAGCTGCTGGCCCCTAGCGTTCTGTTGCCCTATTCCAAATTTCCCTACTTTCAGCTCACCGTTCTCTCTTGTGCCTAGTTTTGCATTGAAGTCTCCCATTAACACCGTATATTGGGTTTTGGAGGAATGCATGGCTCTAGAGATATCCTTATACATTTCCTCCACCTCCTCATTGGGGTGTGCCGAGTTTAGTGCGTAAACCTGTATGACCTTCAGCGAATACCGTTTGGTGACTCTGAGTATAAGGTACGCAACTCTCGTCGACCTACTCTCAATCTTTATAACGTTGTTAACGAGAGACTTGTGGACGATAAATCCGACACCTCCTTGGGACAGATGGCCGCCCTCCCAATGATAGAGCAAGTTGCCGGATTCGTGGATTACCGTGTCCTCCCCCTCTCTTCGGACTTCGGATAATCCTATAATATGCCAGCGTAACTTGTCTATCTCTTCTTCCAGCTCCACAATCATCTCGTCAGTCCTCAGGGTGCGTGCGTTGTATGTTCCCAGGTCGAGTCGTCTTATGTGGCAACTGATCCTCCATCGGAGATTCTTAACACCCCATGCCCCGCCGTTACCATGGTCGCGACCGTAGCCAGGAATAGCGGGGCCGCCGGGGACTGGGGGCCGTCTCTTTGTTACTTTCATAGGGGGGTATTTGCCATAGTTGCCACGATTGGCGGGCGGGTTGGCGACCGCAGTTTTTTATTGTATTTTTGCTGTTATCAGGAAGATGCTGCTGCCCATCTCCTGCCTGTTTCCCTTTGTCGCCTTTTACGACACCCACGGGAAGATATGTGGTAGTGGATATTCTTAACCGCCACTACACGGCATTTTACTCTATAATATATATTAGATTAATATATATTCTGTTTTACTATTGATTTTACGGTACAAACAGAATTTGAGCTGTACGTGCCGTAAAATCATAAATTTATATTAATTTATAAATAAATATGTGAATGAAAAGCAATGTTAATTTTATCGACGGGTTCACAGCGTCGCGTGGTATTATACTAAATTAGCATAAGCAATAAATTTTGAGATCGAGGGTCAGATTTCAGCATGCTTAAGCAATAAAAATAAGGAATAAATAAATCTATAGAATTTTGAGGTGTTGATTTTTCTTGATTTATGTCTATGGTAGGCAAAATGGTTGTACTCCAAAATGTACCTGTGTTTTAATAACTACACTATACTAAGAATTGTAAGTGACGCAAATATTTATAAATAAGTATAAAAATCGGTTGGATGGAAAGGCGTTTAAGTGGTTAAACAAGGCATACTGATTTGTTTCATAAGTTAGAAGAGTGACAAAGAGGGATGGCTACATATGCGGACTTCCACAAAAACATAGTTCAATGAGTCAGTTATTAGCACCTGACAAATGTTATATTGGTCATTATTGAAAATCGGCGTTTTGGTATCATCACAGCTCATGCTGAGTGATTTACTTTCTTGAGTATTATAAGCCAATGCTAGACTACACCAAGATGATAAATCGCGCTTACTTAACAAAAGCCTATTGCCACCTGAAGGTGGAAAAACAAATGCTGATAAATTATTTCACTTATTTGTTTTACGCATTATGAACGATTTTTGGCATGCTTTAGGACGCACAAACTCAAATTTATTAAATTTACGTTAAGTTATAAATAAATATATATAATATTGCTGTACACACTAATAGCCTGTGCTAAATGAAGTGCTTCTTTCTTACTTTCTAAAATCTCGAGCTTGATTGTAGACGAGGTCTCTCATAAATCTGGCAAATAAAAAATAATAATCACCATAGTTCTAAAGTCCTCCATAGAAAAATCAGAAGGCAAAACGCATTCTCGTAGTCCACGCATTCTGTAAAACCTTTCGAAAGGTATATGTATGTGGGAATGGTACAAAATCCTTAGCGATATGAGGATACTTTCTTGTTCGGAAGGCTCTCACTCGTAATGACTTTCGAAAAGCACATAGACGCGGACAGATCGGAAATCAGCCTGTCTTCAATAGGCCTTTATGACCTTACCTGATAAATAAAACCACCACACATCTACACGTGTACGTAGCACCGTGAAGGACGGAATTAAATAGTTTTTATAGGACTTCGGTAAAAACCAATATCCGCAAAGTCAAGCCTAAATAACATGCCTTTGATTTAGTAAACCATACAAAAATACTTTCTCTGTGCGGGAATAAAAACCGGACTGAAAAAATTACTGCGCTTGGAGTTTTACCTTTATTATGTTTTTACATTAATTATGTCATTTGAAAGTACTTGCTTATCTTGTAAAATATATCAACAGTATCTGGCACTTGCCTTGGGGCAGCAAAGTTAGCATTTGCAAAGGCGGTCATGATTTTCGAAGCAGACGACGAGTAAAATCCACCTGTGTTTAATAAGGAAAGTGTGGTCGATGGTTAAATTTACCGGTAGATTTATTTAATTATTATTTATATAAATACTATACACTATTTTGGTACTTATAGCGTAATATAAAAAACTAATAATGTTAAAAATAATAAATTACTCAATATTCTAAAACCTTTAACTCTTACTTTATCTATGTTTTTATTCTTATTTATAATCTTAAATTCTTTTTTATTTTTGTTTCGTATTTTATAAGATTACTTGTTGCATTTGTATAAATTTATCTACGATTGTTTTATAAAATTTGAACTTAACCTATAAACCAAAAAAAAATTGTTAAAATACTATATTTCTGTATCCCAAACTTATTTTAGATTACGGCAGTTCAATAAAGAAGGGTTAAGTATTTTCCGTCATTTAGATTTTAATTTCTATTTTATATAATTCTGTCTGTTATAAGCGGAAAAGCGTAGCTTGTTTTTTCAAATAAAAATCAAATTTGTAAAAAAACCTAAAAATTGTTTTAACTGTTATGTAATAATTTGAAAAAAACGTGCGTCATCTATTATAAAATACAAAAAATGTTATAATTTGTCTTCTGTCACTAATAAATTAAACATTATAAATAACTAAAATTTACACATTTAAATAAGATTAATATTTATAAAATAATTTGAAAATTCTATCGTTCACTTTATAGATTTTTTCGTTATTTATTTTTAATATTGTAATAACTTAAATAGATAATAGTGACAATTATCAATAATTGTGAATTCTGAGATGGATTTTTTGTTTGATAAAAATAAGCTGATTAAATCTAATCTGCCTGTGCGATATTGCAAAACTCTCAGTATCTTTATAATTTAACTAGCTCTTCTCCGCGACTTCGCCCGCGTGAAATTTATTACGAGTGGATTTCATGGGTTTCAAGTTTTTTTGCGCGGAACCCTAATTGTTTTTTTAAAATAAAAGTAGTCTAAGTTACTCCTTATAAAATCAGCTATCTGTTAGTGAAGCTCCCGTCAAAATCGGTTCAGCCGTTTCGGAGATTAGCCAGAACAAACAGACAGACAGACAGACAAAAATTTTAAAAATTGTTTTATTTTGTTATAAGTACCATTTATACTTTCATATGCATTTGGTAAAATTTTATTGTTATATTTATATGTTATTTTGACATTACAAACAGACACTTCAATTTTATTTATTAATCTATACAGATTAGAATGATGAGGAGGTGGAGGAAATGTATGAGGATATCTCTAGAGCCATGCATTCCTCCAAAACCCAATATACGGTGTTAATGGGAGACTTCAATGCAAAACTAGGCACAAGAGAGAACGGTGAGCTGAAAGTAGGGAAATTTGGAATAGGGCAACGGAACCCAAGGGGCCAGCAGCTGGCCGACTTCATGGAGAAAGAGGGACTCCTTATGATGAACTCTTTCTTCAAGAAGCGGCCCCACAGGAAGTGGACCTGGTCGAGCCCCGACGGTTCGACAAAAAATGAGATTGACTTCATTATGACGACCAGACGACAACTGTTCAGTGATGTCTCAGTGATCGCGAGGGTGAAAACCGGCAGCGATCACCGAATGGTTAGAGGTACACTGAACCTAAATGTTAAGTTGGAGAGGTCTCGTCTGATGAAGTCAATGCTCCGTCCCCCTCGTGCTCTAATCCAAAATCCCGAAACCTTTCAGCTCGAGTTACAAAACCGTTTTCAGTGCCTAGTAGACTGCAATGAAGTGGACGATATGAATGACAAGCTCGTGGAAACTGTCCATGCGGTCGGAGCTAAGTTCTGCAAGACCCGCCGCAGAAGAACACAAAAACTCTCCGATCACACTCTTAATCTCATGGCTGTTAGACGGGAGATGAGGCTACATTCTTCAACAGATTTGACAGCATACAGGCAACTGAACAGACAGATCTCTAAATGCATGCGGCGAGACTTACGCAACTTCAATACAGCTCGTATTGAAGAAGCGATCGAGCGGAACCAAGGCTCCAAAGTCTTTGCCAGAGATCTGTCTGCCAGAAAGAGCCAACTGCCAAGGCTGAAGACCGAATGTGGCAGCATCGTTTCCGGGGCACCTGAGATTTTGAGTGAGATTGAGAGGTTCTATGGGCAGCTGTACACGTCATCGTTGGAGCCACGCGCAAGTGTGAGTAACGATCCAAGAGCGAGTCTTATTCGACACTATTCCGAAGATATCCCGGACGTCAGTCTGAGCGAGATTAGAATGGCTCTCCAGGACCTTAAAAACGGCAAGGCCCCAGGCGAGGATGGAATTACAGCGGAGCTTCTGAAAGCGGGTGGAAGACCGGTACTTGATGTCCTTCAGAGGCTCTTTAATTCCGTTCTCCATGGTGGCATTACACCGGAGGCGTGGAGCAAAAGTGCGGTGGTCTTGTTCTTCAAGAAAGGTGACAACGCTCTCTTGAAGAACTACAGACCGATTTCCCTTCTGAGCCGCGTCTACGTGCTGTTTTCGAGAGTCATTACGAATCGTCTCGCGCGCAGACTTGACGACTTCCAGCCTCCCGAACAAGCCGGTTTCCGAAAGGGCTTTAGCACCATAGACCACATACATACCCTACGGCAAATTGTACAGAAGTCCGAAGAGTACAATTTGCCACTATGTCTGGCGTATGTGGACTATGAGAAAGCCTTTGATTCCGTCGAAATTTGGGCGGTGCTGCAGTCCCTTCAGCGGTGCCAAGTTGACTGTCGGTATATCGAAGTGCTGAAGTGTTTGTACAGTAGAGCTACGATGGCTATCCGAGTACAGAACCAGAGTACGAAACCTATCCAATTGCAGAGAGGTGTAAGACAGGGTGACGTTATATCCCCGAAACTCTTCACCGCTGCATTGGAAGACGTTTTCAAGCTTCTGGACTGGAAAGTATACGGAATTAACATCAATGGCGAGTACATCACTCACCTTCGATTTGCCGACGATATAGTCCTCATGGCAGAATCGCTGGAGGAACTAAGCACTATGCTCAATGACCTCAATAGTGTCTCCAAACGGATAGGTCTTAAGATGAACATGGACAAAACAAAGATTATGTTTAATGTCCATGTCACACCTATGCCGGTAGTTGTTGGGAGCACTAAGCTCGAAGTTGTTGACGAGTATGTTTACCTGGGACAAATAGTCCGACTAGGTAAGTCCAACTTCGACCGAGAGGTCAATCGACGGATTCAACTCGGCTGGGCAGCGTTCGGGAAGCTACGACACATCTTCTCGTCAGAAATACCTCAAAACCTTAAAACAAAATTGTACAACCAGTGCGTGTTGCCAGTGATGACTTACGGAACTGAGACGTGGTCCTTCACTGCTGGCCGTATGAGGAAGCTCAAGGTCGCTCAGCGAGCTATGGAGAGGGCTATGCTCGGAGTTTCACTGCGTGATAAACTTAGGAATGAGGATATCCGCAGTAGAACCAGAGTAACCGACATAGCCCAACGGATTATTAAGCTGAAGTGGCAGTGGGCCGGCCATATAGCTCGAAGAACCGACAACCGATGGGGAAGAAAGGTTCTCGAGTGGCAGCCTCGTACCGGTAGGCGAAGTGTAGGGCGTCCCCCCACAAGATGGAGTGACGACCTGGTAAGACATGCAGGAAGTCGATGGATGCAGGTGGCTCAGGACCGTGCTTTGTGGCATTCTTTGGGGGAGGCCTATGTTCAGCAGTGGACTTGTGAAGGGCTGTAATGATGATGATGATGATGATGATGACAGATTAGAATTATTTATTTATGTCGTGGTCAGATCGTTAAATTAATTTTGTCATAAAGAAGTCGATTATTTCCTAAAATGGGGTAACTTTATAAAATTTAACACTATTTGTTGACCATATTATGGTATGACTTGATCAAATCAATGAATAGAGGTCGTTTGACGATATCAACAATTAAACACGACATTGTTATTTCATGCTATGGTCATATCCTACTAATCATACTTCCTTCTTACTAATATTATAAACGTGAAAGTTTAGATGTATGGGAGTTTGTTACTCTTTTAAGCAAAAACTACTGAACGGATTTCAATTAAACTTTACAATAAGCTATAATTCATAAAGACATTGTGTAAATTTGTCAAAATATAACAATAAGTGTTAGGTAAGTCGAAAAAAATCTGTCATATGCGAGTTATTTTGGCATGCGGTGCAAAACTGTAATAGCTACACGAATATAATGTATGGTGGAGTTGTTTCTCCTAAATAGTGCTACAAAAAAGTCTGCGACAGTATGTATATCTATCTTCTATGTGTAAATCATTATTAACAAAATAGTGAACCATAAATACAATAAAATTTCGTTATTTATTTTAATAGATTTTTATCAAAAAATAAAAGTGTGTGTGTGTGTGTGTGTGTGTGTGTGTGTGTACTTATGTACGCACGTAGTAAGTTATACTTATTTAGTGTAACAAATCAAAAAACTTGAGAGACATTTACCCACTGAAGTTATCGCTTTTAGGTGTCAGTGTGCGCGGGCATCGTAACAACTTCATGGTATCGTTTATATCTGTCGATGTGCCCGCACATCGTAAAAAAATCACTCTCATCATTTTTTCCGAATGCCCCAAAAGAAGATAATTTCAATAAATACTTTTATCGCTTCTGATATTCAAAGTAGATAAACTTTATACGTGGTAGAGCCATATTTCTGGTATAGTTGTAACACGAATGGGTCGGCTCGACCGGGGAAGGACCACGCTCTCACAGAATATCAGCATAAAATAGCAGCTTAATGCTTCTGTGTTTCGTATGGTGATTGTAGAGAACCGGAGACACTTTTTACTGGAAACGTGGCATTCCATCTTAGTCCTCACGGGTGACAACGTATCTGCATTTTGATCCGTAATCGAGGATAAATGTAGATGTCTATGGGCCACAGCAACCACTTACCATCAGGTGGACTGTGTGCTCGTTTGTCAGCCTTATTCTATAAAAAAAACTTTGTCTTTTAAACTACAGGATATCATACGTAAAGAGGGTGTTGGAATTTACTATGAACGTGTGGTTATTGATGGATCACCTATGGTTTAAAGTATAATATCTACGCGCACGAAGTCGCAGGCAAAAACTAGTAGTAAAGTAATCTCATTATTCACCACCGATGCCACTGATACCTGACTGATTTAACAGAAACAGAATCCTTAACAGAATCCACATTACTAATAACAAAAATAATAATGTTTATTTCAGATATAAATATCCATACATAACATAACACATTCACGCCTGTCACCCAGAGGGGTAGGCAGAGACTACTGACATCCATTTGGCACTATCCTTATATACCTACGCATACACGCTCGTCGGTTAAAGGTACTCATGATTTGGCCCATTTTCAATATATCGCCAATTTGGTCGATAAACTTTCGCCTTGGGCGCCCCTTCCCGACTTTTCCGTTCACCTCTGCAATATAAATTTGTTTTGTCACTCTTTCCTCATTCATTCTTTCTACATGACCAAACTACCGAATCATTCCCTTCTCAATCCTGGTCACATCATCTTGCAAACCACACTCTTCTCTTATCACACAATTTCTCACTCTGTCATTCAGATTTATCCCTAACATACTCCTTAATGATCACATTTCTACATGATTTATTCTACTCTCGTGCTTCTTCTGCCACACCCAACTTTCACTGCCATACGTTAAAGTAGGAACTAACACAGCATTGTGAATTGCCATACGTACCTTTTTGGACTCATTCTGTCTTATCACAATAGGGTGTAGAGCCCCATTCACTCTATTTCCTGCGTTCACTCGTCCTTCTACATCCTTATCATATCTACCATCTCTGCTAAAATACACATCCCAAACACACAAACTCATCTACTTGCTCGACCAACACATTTGTTAGTAATTAAAATAAACTAAGTTAGTAAAAATATAATAATAATAAAATAAGGATAAATAAGTTATATCAATAGGACGAGAGCAGTTAGCAGTTAAGAAACTTGAATATCCCACCCACATGCATTAGGATCCAATGCCTCTGAATGGGACAGTCAAGCATATTTTGAAATATCCTCAACATACCATTTGAGCTCTTCCGTAGTTTAAATAATATGGACGCAGTTCGCTTCCTTATGATGCCATAAAAATCATCAACACCTGCTTCAGAAAACATGCTTAAAGCACTACAGTATCTAGGAAGGCCCATTAGCATCCTAAAGGCATTATTATATTAAATGGTCGTTTTTATATGGTCAAACCTCAGGCTGCAGGTGTAAAATGTTTGACCGTATTTTTTTATAGAATAAGGGTGATAAATGAGCACACAATCCACCTGATGGTAAGTGATTGCTGTGGCCCATAGACATCTACATCTATCTTCATTTGCGAATTAAAATGCAGATGCGTCAGCCGTGAGCACTAAGATAGAATGCCTCTTTTCCAGTAAAATGGGTCTCCGGTTTTCTACACTGACCATACGAAACACAGCAGCATTAAGCTACTATTTTATGATGGTATTCTGTGAGAGCGTGGTCCTTGCCCAGTCGAGCCAACCCATTCGTGCTACAACTTTACTATTAATATAGCTGCAGCATGGCTCTACTACGTAAAAATGCCTTGAAGAGGGTAATTTTGACATCATTTGTACACCTAGCAAACCTGCGGGCAAGCAAATTGCATCGGACTGCGAGTGCGCATCGCTCTCTCCCTCTCCCTCTCTCTCTCTATCGTTGTTTTCTATCAAATTATCGTTAACAATGTGTCCCAAATATTTCAACTGAAAAACTCTATTTAATGGATCAGCAAGGAGCTTTACTAGCGGCACAATCAAGGGCTTCTTACTATTAACACGAAACACCACTAATTGACTTTTCTTGGTGTTATAGAGAAGTCCATGTTCAGCAGCGTATGATTCACACACAGTTAGCAGTCTACGCAACTCACTCATCAATGGACTCAGAAACACCATGTAATCGGCATAATTTATATTATTGATCATATGACCTTCAACATAACATCCTAACCTTGTTTCACTGAGTGCACCAATGAGCCCGTTTACGTAGAGACTGAACAGCACAGGCGAAGGCAATCCTCCCTGTTTCACCCCGCATTCCAACACATTCTTCGGATAGCGCGTCAGACCATCTGACCTGGTTAACTTGATGACCGTACTAATATTTGAAAGTGGTGATAATTTCGGCTGAAACGGATATTTCATGCAGTTTTTTCCATAGCATGTCATAATTAACCAGGTCTAATGACTTAAAGAGATCCAGAAATGGAGCATACACTGGCGTTTGTCTCTGGGTGTATGTAATATTTGCGAGCATGATTCAGCGACATTATAGCACAGTCTGTCGACAGGCCTAATCTAAAACCATATTGAGAATCGTTTAGATGTGTATAATTTAACAATCTAACAGTAAAAATCTAACAGTGGTAGAGCCACGCGGTAGCTTTTGCTGTCTCACTGATGGGCCGGCTCAAACCGCGGTGGTACCACGACCTCACAGAATACCAGCGTGAAGTAGAGGTTTACCTCTGCGTTTCGCTTGGTGAGTGCAGGTGACCGGAGGCCCTTTTTACTGGAAATGAGGCATTCCATCTTAGTCCTCACGGGTGGCATAGCATCTGCATTTTGATTCGCAAACGAGGATATATGTAGATGTCTATGGGCTGCAGCAACTACTTACCATCAGGTAGACTGTGTGCTCGTTTGTCACCCTTATCCTATAAAAAAAATATTAATTCGTCGCTGTGGTAAGCCCTCTGTAATGTCAGAAGGTGTTGAATGGAAAGGAGACGTGTTTCTCAGTCTTTATTTAATTATACTGCTTTATCTTATTCTACCTTAACACTAATATATACTATCGTGGGGCTACACTACACGTCAAGCACCTTTGCCAATACAGTTGCCAAGGATATAGGTTTGTAATAAGCCTTGTCAGATATATCCCCATTCTTGTTTTTCACTATAGGAATAACAATAGTTCTCATAAGTTCGGCAGGTAAATAGGAGTGCCTAGTACAAAAAGTATACAACATTGCTAGGACCCTTGGAAGATGCTGCCCTGCATTGTGAAGATGTTCGACACTAAGGACATCGCGCTCTGGTGATTTATTTCTTATTCTTGCAGCATCACAAATTGTCAGACTTTAATCGATCAGAATCAGATCCAGATCGGCAGCCATTATCGGGTGTATATGATTAACCGTAATGAATAACTAAACATACATATACAATGTACACAAAGGTCCCGTCCAAAAGCTTCTTTACAGTGTTTTTATGAATTTTGTTTAAACAAATACGGGAGCAGTGCATCTCGCCGTAAGATTTGATTGCACCGCAGCAACGTGTACGATTCCCGCGAGTACCAATATATTTACCACGTGTTCGGTGGTGTAGTGGTGAAGAAAAATATCATGGGGAAACCGTGATATCTGAGTAGTTAAAAAATCATGGACATATGAAAACCGCTAATACACATTGTAGCATTGTGGCGGAATTTCCTGCCCACAATACACTATGAATAAAAATGTATGTACGTATGGTAAACATTGATAGAATTTTGAAAAGTCACTTGTCAAAGTCGGTAATCGAAGCTTCCTAAACGTAAGCTTCGTAGCACGTAAGTAAATTCGATCCAGGCTGGCTCGATATTTGCCGTGGCTGTCACGCTTGTCAGGCGGGTTGGTAATTGCAGATTGTTATTATTTTGAGCTGTTATCAGGAAGATGCTGTTGCCCATCTCATGTTTCAGTTTCTCTTTGTCGCATCTTATGTAAACTATTGCATACCTTAATTAAAATATTACTGGCCGGTAAAATATTAGAAAACTATTAATTCAATCTATTTACGTATTCTAAATTCAAAATTATGAAAAATTTTATGTTTGACTTCTATCTATTTTTATACTTATAAAAGTCAAACAAACTAATATAAATAAAACATATTAGTTTAAATTTGTTTCATATTAGTTGTTTTCCCAATGGCAGTAAAGAGATTATGGATTAATTATCACTTATGGCAAAAAGTGATGAAAAAAATTTAATGCTGTCAGTGCATTGCTGTGTAGTGCAGTTATTCAGCCATGGTATTGAAATTATACAAAATGACTTTGTCTATCAAAATTTTTATCTCCATTTTCTTAACTTAATTTTAAACATAAAAAATGAATACTGAGAGAATGCCTTTGGTATTAAGTCCTCCAAATGTACTAATTTCGTTCATAAAAAAATACCCATACTATAATCATCGAGTTATTGTACATACATACATACATATAATCACGCCTCTTTCCCGTAGGGGTAGGCAGAGACCACTTCTTTCCACTTGCTACGATCCTTACATACTTGTTTCGCTTCGTCCACTCTCATTATTCCCTTCATACATGCTCTACGGTTTAGGGTACTCTTAACCTGGCCTTTTTTCAAGACGTCCCTAATTTGGTCTAGAAATGTCCGCCTAGGTCTACCCCTTCCAACACTTTCATTCACACTCGCCTTATACACTTTTTTCGTCAATCGTTCTTCATTCATTCTTTCGACGTGGCCAAACCATCTCAGCATACCTTTCTCAATTTTTGTCACTACATCTTCTTTCAGACCACAACGTTTCCTTATCTCACTATTTCTTATCCTGTCACTCAGTTTAACTCCTATCATACTTCTTAATGCTCTCATCTCAACTGCATTTATTCTGCTTTCATGTTTCTTCTGCCATACCCAACTTTCACTTCCGTACATGAGTGTCGGAACCAACACCCCCTCATGCACAGCCAAACGAGCCTTGTTAGACACCTTCCGACTGCTCATAAAGGAGTGCAAAGCTCCATTCACCATGTTTCCTGCATTCACTCTTCTTTCGATATCACTCTCACACTTTCCATCTCTTGTAAACTTTGACCCCAGATACACAAACTCTTTCACCTGTTCAATTTGTTCATCTTCAATCACGATATTGCAGTCTGTCACTGCCTCATCTTTTTCAAACACCATCACTTTCGTCTTCCTTACATTCATCTTCATTCCCTTTCTAACAAAAGCTCCACTCATAGCAGTTACCATCTCCTGCAACTCCTCGGCCGAAGACGCAAGTAATACTTGGTCATCAGCATAGAGAAAACATTTGACGAGTAACTCATTCATTCTCAACCCACTTTCATTCTCTTTTAAATCTGTCAAACAATTGTCCATGAACAGATTAAACAGCCACGGTGACGCTACACATCCCCGTCTAACACCTTTTTCGATATTAAACCATTCAGTGTATGCCCCGTTTATCCTTACACAAGCACTAGAATCCCTATAAAGAGATTGCAATGCTCGTATGAGGATACTGCTCACACCGTTCATGGACAGTGCTGACCACAATTCATTCCTCACCACTCTATCATAGGCCTTTTCTAGATCTACGAAGGCGCAGTAGACTTTCTTGTTTTTAGCCAAACACTTTTCGGCTATGCGCCGCAAGGAAAAGACCTGATCCGTACATCCCATTCCCTTTCTAAATCCCGCTTGTGCATCCCATACTTTCTCGTCTGTTTCATTCACAATCCTTTCAATCAACACTTTCGCATACAATTTACCGACAACGCTAAGAAGGCTTATACCACGGTAATTTATGCAGTCCTGCCGTGACCCTTTTCCCTTATACAATGGCACGATTACGGCTTTGCACCAGTCTCCCGGTACTTGCCCATTTCGCCAGCACAGATTGAAAAGGCGGTACAGCTGACTAGCCACCAGGCCCTGTCCAGCCCTTAGCATCTCGACGGTAATCCTGTCATACCCTGCAGCCTTACCTAATCTCATACTTTTCAACGCTTTCACTATTTCATCCATGCTTATCTCATTTTCATCAACATTTATATTAGTTTCCGTGGAAGGTGGCAGATGCTGTACCTGCACTTCCTCTCTTTCAAACAAACTTTTAAAATACTCTTTCCATCTCTTTAACACACATTCTTCTCCTTTTATAATGCTCCCATCTTGACTCCTGATTGTACTCAGCTCCGAGGTAGAAGTTTTTCCTCTGGCTGTTTTGATGGTTTTCCAGAAAAACTTAATGTTTGACTGGAAATCTTCAGTGAGCCTCCTATCGAAATCATCTTTTCGTTCTTCTTTCTTTCTAGACACAATTTCTTTCGCTGCTGTTTTCAATCTTTTATACTTCGTTCTTGCTTCCTTTATCTCGTCATCCGTTGCTTTTTGAAATTTTTGGTTAGCTTTTGTTGCTAACCAATCCAACCACGCTTTCTTCTTTTCTTGCACAACCCTTTGTACATCTTTATCCATCCACACGTTATCATTCTTTCTCCCTTTCCTTCTTTTAGCTATCCCGCATACCTCAATCGCAATATTTACAACCCCTTTCTTAAATGTCTCCCACAAATTTTCAATCACTCCTATCTCTTCTATCCCTTTAAAACTTTCTTTCAGTTTCTCTACATACTCGTCTTTCTTTTCTTTTTCTTGTAGATTTTCCACTTTTACTCTGTCCAAAATACTCGTAGGCTCGGACCCTCGGTGTCGCCACCGTTTAAAGAGGCCACGCATTCGGGCTATGACCAGGAAGTGGTCTGCGTCGAGGCCTACACCGCGGTATGCCCGAGTGTCTAGCACTTTCTTCCTCAGTCTTTCATCCACAATTACAAAATCAATCATACTTCTTGACTCACCCTCATCTCTTGTATACAAATGGATCTTTTTGTGGTCAAACATTGTGTTGGCCACGCACAGATTCCATTCCAAGCATACTTCAAGCAGGCTTCTCCCATTGTCATTCACTCTCTCGTCCCCAAACATACCCAGAACTCCTTCATACCCATCCCGCTTTACTCCAACCCATACATTAAAGTCCCCTAACATCACGATCCGTTCATTTTCTCCGCATTTATTCAAGACCTCTCTCATGCTATCCCAAAATTCCTCTCTCTCTTGTTGTGATTTTAGTGACCCACCTGCACGCAGATCCGTCGGTGCATAGATCCCAAGGATAAATAAGCGAGTGAGTCCGACTTTTAACCTAATCCAGAGGAGTCTTGGGCTTACACATTCATGCTCCATCACACATTCAACCATTCGAGATGAAAGAATCACACCAACTCCCTGACAGCCTCGGCTGGTTTGGGGGACTCCCGACCAGTATGCCGTGTAGGGGCCATGAACCGTGGTGTCACATCCTTTCCTCTTGGTTTCGTTCACGCACAGAATATCAAGGCAACGTTCATCCATCATCTGACATACTTCATCTACCTTACCATCCATTCCTCCTCTTACATTCAACGTAGCGAAGCGGCTCTCCGTGGGCCGCTTTTCGCCCCCGCGAAAAACGAGACGTGATGGGTGGCGAACCACATCGCCGCCATTTTGGTTAATTTTATGGTTATCCATTGCATTCCCACGAATAGCGAAGGAAAGGTTTGTCCCCCCCAGCAGAGCCCCGCATTCCAGGGTAAGGCTAGCCCAATTCTGGGGTCGCCCGGTCCCAGGGCAGTGTGGCACGCTAACGACTAGGCTCGCCCCTAGCTATGCATCCATCCGCGCGGCCGACGTTGGATTGGCGGAGGGTAGGAATAGGAAAACTGGAAGGATAGGTGGTGTGAAAAGGAAGAGTAAGGTAAGTTAGGGTAGGAAATAGGAAATGTAGGATATTACCGTCCATGAGGGCAAGGGATAGGACAGTAATAGCTAGGGAAGCCGGGGACGCATACCCGTATACCATACCACAACTACCGGACAGGTAAATTGGGATGAGTATCCCTCGACTAACGTAACCTCCTACGTAAGTACAATATACTTCAATGACTATAATCTATCTTTTTTGTTTTGGGGTTTAGTTTTTGTATATATTATTTATAGAAATTGTTAAAATAATTATTTGTTGGTTTTCGTTTTCGTTTTTATAAGATCCTTTTTTTACTATTTATTCATATATAAAGTTACTACCTACATATAATCGCACTCCTGCTCATATGCATGCAGAGTAAATTATTATTGAAATACTATAATTAATAACATAGTATCGACAGTCTTTTATCTATCCTTTTCCGAATAGAATCTATTATTTTATGAAAAGGTATAATTAAAAATATGTACTTAAAATTCTTGATGACAGTTCAAAGGGATTAATTAGTTCCTTTGAACAAAATTTATAGGTATACCTGTAGAAAATTTCAAGAAAGATCAGTAAAACATAGAGTATTTTGTCCATATTTTCGTCAGTCTTTGGCATATGCGTTAATTGAGTTTACTATGTACATAATAATATATGAGAAGTAATTAAATGTTAAGTCGTAATAAAATTTGGTTGGCCACAAAAAAACAGCATTTAAATCATTTGGTTAGCAAACAAAGATTGCGTTTGCAATAAAAAAAAATATTCGGCAATTCTTGCTTCGCAAATAATCTTGATAATGTTCAGTAATTTAATCATTTTTATTAACAATGGTAGAGCCAAGCGGCAACTTTTGCTGTCGCACGGATGGGCTGGAGCGAACCGGGGTGGTACCAAGACCTCACAGAATACCAGCGTGAAGTAGAGGTTTATCTGCGTTGCGCTTGGTGACTGCAGGTGGCCGGAGGCCCAATCCCCCCCCCATCAACATGGTAGTGGAATTAAATAAAATACTACCCCAGGAGGGTACCAGCACCCCTGGAAAATCCCTCGCTGAGCATCCATGACCAAACTACTCCACTCCTGAGCGTGGGTGCTCAGGCTGCCCCGCGTATCCTGGGGGGGGGGGGGGGGGGCATTCCGCTCGCGACTAATGCTGCTCGGTGCAAGCGGAGCAATACAACCAAAGCGACCCCTGTCACGCTATCCGTGAATTTTGGTAACATCAGGGGACTTCATTCCAACCTTAACGCTGTCCATTACCATCTAGAGACGTCGAAGCCGGCCTTGCTCTTTTTAACTGAGACTCAGGTGTCCTCTCCGGCTGATACTTATCTCACCTACCCGGGGTACAAATTAGAACACTCCTTTGTGCCCCGGGCTGGAGTTTGCGTATAAGTCAGAGAGGATATCTGTTTTCGACGCCTCGGCAGACTTGAAGGTACGGACCTGTCCATCCTATGGCTGCGCGTAGACAGCGACGATCATCCCCGCGTCTACAGGTGCCTCTATAGGTCCCATAGCGGTAATGCCGGCACAGACTAACTCATTGACCACGCCCAAATGGCTGCAGACTTCATGCTACAACAGATCCCATCCGCAGAGATCGTGATGCTCGCTGATTTTAACGCCCACCACACTGAATGGCTTGGTTCTCATTTAACCGATCATGCGGCTAGATCTGTCTATGACTTTGCTTTGGCATATGGTCTAACACAACTGGTTACTTCGCCTACGCGGATCCCAGATGTGGAAAACCATGTACCTTCCCTGTTGGACCTTCTGCTGACCTCTCATCCGGACAGATACCACGTCTCCGTCGATTCCCCTCTGGGCTCTTCGGACCATTTTCTGATCCGGAGTACGGTGCCACTCACGCTCCAATCGCAGTTGCGATCTGCAGCTTGCCGCCGTGTTTGGCACTATAGGTCAGCCGATTGGGACGGGATGCGGTCTTTTTTTGC
The DNA here is from genome assembly GCA_033319125.1 of Parnassius glacialis. Taxonomy (NCBI): domain Eukaryota; kingdom Metazoa; phylum Arthropoda; class Insecta; order Lepidoptera; family Papilionidae; genus Parnassius; species Parnassius glacialis. Next base: position 24,149,448 of record JAVANC010000019.1, read on the forward strand.
ATCCTACCCTTGGGGGCGAGTTTGCTTCTCGCCGGAAGATCCCAGAATTGCTACCGATTCTGTTGCTGATGTGGTACTTCAGGGTATGGAACTTTTTATTCCATCCATTGTGGTGCCCATCGGAGGCAGATCCCAGCAATGGTTTGGTCGCTCCTGTAAAATAGCATCACGCTATAAGGAGGAGTGCTACCGGGCCTGGGCTGACGCATCATCGTCTCGGGATGAAAACACCAGCGCACTTAAAAAGAAGTATAATTCCGCCTCCAGGTCCTTCAATAGCGTTATTGCCAAGGCGAAGTCTGAGCACATCGGCAGAATTGGCGAGAAGTTAGTTCGCCTTCCTTTGGGAACCCGTGCATTCTGGTCTCTCACCAAGGCTGTCCAAGGGAACTTCTGTCAGCCTTTTCTTCCATCTCTGCACAGAGAGGACGACTCATTGACCAATGCCGCAAAGAAGAAAGCCGATCTGTTGAGCTCTCTCTTTGCATCCAACTCGACTCTACGGGACGGGAAGAACACACCGCCGACCATCCTGCGATGTGAGTGCTCCATGCCGGATGTGCGGTTTACACAGCGCTCGGTTCGCAAAACACCCTTCTCCCTGGACGTCAGAAAGTCGAGCGGGCCCGATGGAGTCTCTCCCATTGTGCTGAAGACATGTACTCCGGAGTTGGCACCGGTTTTAACGCGTCTTTTCCGGTACTCCTACTCCCAAGGTGTAGTACCGAATTCATGGAAGACAGCTTTGGTCCACCCGATCCCCAAAAAAGGCGATCGCTCAGATCCGTCCAACAACAGGCCTATCGCCATCACCTCCTTGTTCTCCAAAATAATGGAATCCATTATAAACTGCCAGCTCATGAGGTAACTTGAGGATCACCAGATGATTAGTGGCCGCCAGTACGATTTTCGTCGGGGTAGATCAACTGGTGATCTTTTAGGCTATCTGACTCATAGATGGGCGGAGGCAGTAGAGTCCAAGGAGGAGGCATTGGCCGTTAGTTTGGACATAGCGAAGGTCTTCGATCAGGTCTGGCACAAAGCGCTTCTTTCGACGCTTCCATCCTATGGGCTTCCCAAGAAATTGTGCAAATGGATCACCAGGTTCCTTGCTGATTATTTATTTTTATGCATAAATTATTAATATGTTCTTTTCATGAAAGATGTGTATCGAGAATAATGTCTAAGAATTTTGCGGTGTTTATTTGTTGTATAATTGAATTGTTGTAAGTAATATTTAATTCCATGTTTTTACTCTTATAAGGTTTGAAGTTAATTATTTTCGTTTTATCAATGTTTATTTTTAATTTGTTTATGTTTAACCATTGGATAACATCTTCTAACGTTTTATATATTTCCGTCTCATAGGTATCTATATTTTTACAGCCCATAATGATAGTCGTGACGTCTGCAAATAAGACACAATCATGTGTGAGTGCACGTGGAAGGTCATTGACGTAAAAAAGAAATAAAAGTGGCCCTAAGATGCTACCTTGTGGCACCCCGGTACAATTAATCCTTTGTTTCAACCTTAACTATATTATTTGTTTCAGTATCAGATTTTGTAATCCTAGCGAATTGTTTTCTGTTTTTTAAATATGACTGAAACCATAACAATGAAGATCCCCTTATTCCACATTTCTTAAGTTTCGAGATGAGTATTGAATGATCAACAAAATTGAATGCTTTGCTGAGGTCTAATAGCAGAGCTAATGTCCCAATTTTATGGTTGATAATATTAATGATGCTGTTTATTAGGGTGAAGGTAGTTAATTGCGTTGATCAGTATTTCCTGAAACCAAATTGTTCCGGTGCCTAAAATGTCATACTTATCTAGAAAGCTTACTATTCTTTTGAGCATAATTTTTTCAAAGATTTTAGATAGAACTGGAGTTAAAGCAATAGGCCTATAATTATTTTTGTCAGATTTTGACCCTTTCTTATGTAGCGGCTTTATTATCGACAACTTAAGTTTGTCTGGAAAACATCCTTGTTCGAAAGATAGATTTATAATGTGAGCCAAAGGTATATATATATATAAATAGAGCAATACGTTTTGATAAGTCGGAATTAATTTCGTCATACCCTGCCGACTTTGAATTTTTCAATTAAATTTATGTGTAAAAAACTTCATTAGGATCCGTGGGTTTTATAAAAATATTGAAATCGTTACTTTTAAAATTTTATGTGGGATACTTAATTTCATTATTGGCAGAAGCAGAACTAGTAGAGTTTTGAACTACATCAGTGAGAAAATTATTAAATATGTTTTCTATGTCAGATCCAGATGTAACTATACTTCCATTGTCAACAATATTATCTACGAATGGACCAGTCCTAGGAACAGTACCGTCAACATATCGTTTGACTACGTCCCAAGTTGCTTTACCTTTATTGCCAGAGTTGGTTATGTACCTTTGGTTACAAAGCGATTGAGTGCTTTTTATACATTTCCTTAACAATTTGGAATATTTTATATACGCTAATTTATTATTATTGCTTCTATTTAAGTAGTAGTTGTATCTTAGTGTTCTTTTGTTTCTGCAACTAATTTTAAGACCTTTCGTTATCCAAGATATTTTCCGCCGGCTCTAAAACTATTCGTCCGTCTTATTACGGGAAAGCAAAGTTTAAAGAATAATGTTAATTCTTCGTGAAATTCATTAAAAGCCTCATTTGTATTTAATCTTTTGAATATTTCAGAAAAAGTTATGCAGCTAATGCACTCTACAAATTTACTTAGGTTATTTTTGCTGTAGTCACGTGTAGTTGTGAAGTATTGTTTAGATATTTTTTCTAGTTGTTTGGTTTCAAATTCAATTGTTTGAGCTGTGTCGTGATCTGAGATACACAGGTTGTGCGTCCTACGTACCGCAGTTAAAATGTTACTAAGGATGTTGTCGATACATTTATCAATTCGTATTGGTTCCTGAATATGACACTGGAGTCCGAAATTGGATATAAGTTCTAGGAACTGAGTACTTGCGCTATTGTGAACTAGTATATCAATATTAAAATCGCCGCAAACAATTATTTTACGTTGTTTGTGTTTGTGGCGTTGTTTAGATAGCGCTTCGTTCATTTTGTGAAAAAATACATTTATATTGGAATTAGGAGTTCTATAAATACATATAATGATTAGTTTTATTTGTGGAATTTCTAGGCCACAAATTTCAAAATGTATTTCAATACATAGTACATAAGCTCATGTAATTGCACGCCTTTGAAGTCATTTCGTAATAAAATACCACAACCCCCTCTCCGTTGCAATTGCCTAGAAAAAATAGTTGACACAGGAAAATTACTTAGTGCTAAAAATTGCTCTTCACCTTTAATTATAAAATGTTCAGTGAGACATACGGCGATAACACGTTTATTTGATTCATGTAGTTCATTGAGGGCTAATTCTAGATCGTCCATTTTACTTAGTGCACCTGCGATATTTTGGTGCATAATACTGCACAATGAGGTATTTTTGCGCTTACTTACGAAAAAGCTGCTCTTTGTCCTTATTAGTTAATACCGAAGAAATATTTACAGAATGATTATTATTTGTGACTGCTGCGAAATAAAAGGGTATTGTGCCTTTACGAAGTTTAAGTTTAGATGGCAAGATCGTAGCGGAAAGACTTTTGGAGTCTTGGAAAATATAGTGCTTTAAAGTATTAAAGATGTTTTTCATGCCATGTCTATTTAGTACTCCACTTTGCTTATAAAACATTGCGTTGTCGTATTTTAGATTTAAATTGGAATCAAATAATATTGCATAATTATATTTACATATATCTTGGTATAATAAGGTATTAAAAGTCTCAAATCGAGTTAAAAATGTTGTTATAACCATATAATTTATAGGTAGGCAAAGGCACAGTACTAGGTTAGTGTAGCTAATTGACATTAATGTTTCCTGTATACTTATAACTAGATCATAATAATTTGCAGTTGTCTCAAAGTCATGTTCTCCTATAAAAATCAAACAGTAGTCCTGTTTATTGAAGTTGACAAGCTTGTTGTTAATATTATCGAGTAGCTGTTTAATTCCACAATTTATCGAAATATAATGACATACATCATAATTAGGAAACGTATTTAGCGCCAAGGTGAGAATATTATTTACTTTGTCACTACTAATAATACAAAGCTTTTGACTTGGACGATTAACTGCTATCTGACCGGGATTAAATGGGGAGTGTGGGTACCTCTGGCTGTAGAATGTTGTTTACCACTTTGGGTTTTATATATGAAGAGGTGCCACAATTTTCATTCTCCCGTAAAGTATCGTTTAATGGACTGGTGGTGCCATCTATTGGCGGGTCGCTGGTTAACGTATTCTGCCCAAGATCAATCAAACTCGTGTTGTCTTCGTCATATTATGTCAGCCTCAAGTTTCTTGACATCCTCTTCCTTGGCGTTATCGCTCTCGTCCTGGGTTCTGAACAAATTCTATGATATATTTGTGATTTTTGTTTACAAGTTCTCTTCGTTTAGTTTTACTATTTCTAAATGTACGCTTTAGAGTTCGTTTCTAAGTAGTAATAATTCTTTCTTCAAGTCTTCTTTGTCACTATCATATCCAGTAGACAGGTCCGGTAAACTATGTCTTCTTATTTCTCATTTGTCGCCGAGTACCGGGATAAACTTGTGTCTGAAGTCGAGTCTTTGCTTAACAAAGTCTCGGATTGGGGGCGACTAAATCTAGTCCAGAACAATTCCCAGAAGACACAAGTTTATGCGTTTACAGATAAAGAGAACCCCTTTGTCGTATCTCCTCAGTTACACGGCACTCCCCTTGCTGCCTCAGCTAACATCGGAATCCTTGGCGTCAACATATCGAATAGTGTGAAGTTTCATGGTCACATGGAAGGGAAAGCCAAATTTGCCTCTAAAAAACTTGACGTCTTCAGCAGAGCGAGACAGTATTTCATGCCGGCACATTGCTTGCAACTTTACAAAGCGCAAGTTCGGCCTCAAATGGAATACTGTTCTCATCTCTGGGCCAGGGCACCCCAGTGCCAGCTCATTCCACTTGACCGCATTCAGCGCAGAGCGGTTCGAATCGTCGACGACCTAGTTCTTTCTGATCGTCTCGATACACTGGCACTGCGTAGATGGTGCATCTCTTTGCGTATTTTATCGCATCCATCACGGGGAGTGCTCAGAGGAATTGTTCGGATTAATTCCAGCCGCTCCATTTCACCATCGCACATCGCGACAAAACTCACGTTACCATCCATACCATCTGGATCAGTCCACCACGATTAAAATTAACACCACGATTTAGAAGAAGTTTTCTCAACTTTCAAGAAAAGAGCTTACACTTTTCTAAAAGGCCGGCAACGCATCCGAAATTCCCCTGGTGTTGTGGTTGTTCATGGGCGGCGGTAGTCACTTATCATCAGGTGAGCCGCATGCTCGTTTGCCCCCTCTTTTATAAAAAAAATAATTTAATCATAAATAGGCAGCTTACATTAATATGAGTTTGCCTAGTAAACAGTCATTCCGCAAAATAATTACTTGATGAGCATGATTCACGATTGGTTAGCAAAGAACATACCTATCACTAAATATCGTTTGTTCAATCGCTATTGATGATTGTTCGATCATAAATACAATTTATTTTTTAATAATTTGCCCATAAAAGTGAGCGAAGCAAGCTCGGGACTTGGGGCACACCGACTCGGACAGGTTAGGTCAGAAGAGAATGGCGGGGTCGTGTAAGAGAGCGAAGCGAGCGAAGTTTGCTGACCAATTATCTAATTCTGCTTCTAAATTACATTTCTCTGCTGACAAAAACATGAATGTATATTTAATAACACCCATAATATATGAAATGTAGCTACTACAGGTAATAGATGGCTCGATTTTCTACTACAGCTACCTCTGTTTAAACATTGTTTACTGACTTTTTGTAGAGAATGTCTCGGATCGTGCATCATCAGATCGTTGACAATTACAACTGTTATTAAGATCAGTTTAATGTCAAGGAGGTACTCACGACCGCCAGCCAATCGACAGTGGTTTTTGGTATAATTGCCACCGACAGTAAAGAAAAAATGTAAGTAACATTTAATACGCAAAGTTCTTTATATTTTAATTAAATGTCGGAACTGAGTAAGTGTCGCAAATATGAGTCTCTGAGAGATGATTACATATTTGCTGTAGAGACTATCGGTCCGTGGGGTCCACGTGTGGTGATGTTCCTAAAGGAACTCTATCCGCGACTGTTCGTTGCTGCTGGTGATAAGAGGGCTGGTTCTTTTCTCGCTCAAAGGCTAATTACACCCATTCAGTGACGAAACACAGCCAGCGTTCTTTGACGATACCACGGGGAGTAAGACTGTATAACAATTAAGGTATTAGCTTTATTTTATCTTTGTTATGGTTTTTTAATATTGTATTCATTAATAAATTATTAAATATTTAAAACACCAATTATTATTTTTAGTAAATGACAAAAATTAAATTATCTGTTATTGTAGAACTTTTAATCCAACTGAAATACGGAGTGTGTAATTATAGCATCCGACACTTGTTATGACAATATTTGTACAAAGAGAAAGATAAATGTTAGGTGTGAAGAAGTGAAACGATAAATGTTAGGTGTGAAGACGTGAATAAAGTCATTCGTTATGTGAATATCTTATTGTAGCAGACGTATATCTACGTGTTTAATTTAAAGATAGTGCATCCGTTTATCCATTTTAAAATTATGGAAAAAAAACTATCCTATTATAGTTTGGAGCCCCACTTGCGCAATGTTCGTTATGGTGGATATTTCCAAATAGATCCAAACTCGCCATCAATCTCAAAATGGTTTCATAAGGTATACATGCGTATTATTTTATTCCTGACGCTTGGTTTTACATCACAACAAATTCTAAAAGTGTATGAAGTAAGTGGTAAATAAATAATTTCAATGTCGAATTTCTACAGAATCAATTCATTTTATAATTTTTATTTTATTTCGTAGGTTCGGGATGACTTAGATACTGTTATGGCTACGATGTTCTTGTTATTGACGCACTTTGATTCTATATACAAAGAAGTTGTAATGATGGTAAAAGCGGATCAAGTTCAAGAACTTTTGGAAATAATGAAAGGTACAAATAAAAAGTATAAATTCCGTAGAAATACATAATGCTCCGAATTATATTTTTGTCATACGAGTACTATACATTTCAAAAATGTAAAGTAAGCCAAATCCTTCTTTCCTAAATGTGTGACTGGAGTACACAGAAAATCTTCAGCTGCTCGGGATGGAGAATTCCTTCGGAACATCGGACGGTTCATTGAGTCCTAGGCCAAAGCAACTGCATGGAAGTTAAGAGTCCTTGCAATGGTGCAGCGGTACTTCACGCCGGAACAGCTGCTTATAGGGCGTAAGTGCGGTCGTGCATGAAGTATTGCTGTCAAATATAGGCTGGTGCCACAAAATGCCACATGACAGCCTTGGACTCAGTGGAAAAGCGAGCTATGAGGCTTATTAGTGACGTGAATGTTTTTGAAACCAATTTTACCAGTCTCAAACACAGGCGCAAATTACCTAGCCTCTCGGTTTTCTATAGGATACATTTAGAAGAGTGTGCACAGGAATCGCGTAACTTAATTCCTACCTCTCACTTTGTAGTAATAATTTTTATTAATATTAATAATTTTAAATAATTTTGTTAAGTCAATGCGCTTTACAAATTTCGGCTGCATCACACTTTACCATTAGGTGGGATATTCGTTTCAAGCACTGACTTATAATAATTCTCGAATCGAGCAGTCGTGCCTATTAGCAATTATACAAGTGTTAAACATTTTCAATAAAATTGTGACCCAGATAAGCCATTGGACAATTTCTGCTAAGTTGTAATTTTACAGCAGTGAATAACAAATGATAATGAAAACCATTGGAGAGAAATCATGTCTAATACATACGAAAATAGCCCTTTCAACCGGAGCACCATTACACCTTGGAGTCCGCCCAGCACGCCTCAACCACCTCACCATGATGCTGCAGACCCCATTCAATTTTAAGCCACTAGTGAAATAAAAAATTGGAAGACCTCAATCGAACAGTGCCTTATTAAAGTTTGCTAAATTGCCCAGGAGGGAAACTAAACTCTGAACAAAAGCTGCGAATTAATTTCCTATCGCGAAAGGTCGGTAAGGTAATGCAGCCTCTCAGATGGCAGTATTCTACCAATCGTTGAAGAAAAAGTCTATTTTAATTCACACGTATCTTGAAGCACTGAGAAAAAAACAAGACCTAATAGAGTGCTTTAATTAATTCAGAAACTCTTATGGAAACTATTCAAGAAAGCTGCGCCAAACCACCGTTAGAAAAAATGTCCTTTGCTGGTTTTTTTTTCTAGGAGAGAGGGCAAACGAGCATGCGGCTCACCTGATGGTAAGTGGCCACCACCGCTCATGAACAACCGTAACACCAGGGGAACGTGGGGACTTGCAGATGCGTTGCCGGCCTTTTAAAAAGGAGTAGGCTCTTTTCTTGAAGGTCCCTAAGTCGTATCGGTCCGGAAAAATCGCTGGTGGTAAACTATTCCACAGGGTTATGCGAGGAAGAAAACATCTTCTAAATCGCACAGTGGTGGACCGCCAATCATCCAGATGGTGTGGATGGTATCGGCAATTCTGCCGCGATGTGCGATTGTGAAATTTGGCGGCTGGGATAAATCCGAACAATTCCTCAGTGCACACCCCGTGGTAAATTCGAAAGAAAATGCAAAGATATGCAACATCTCTTCGCAGCGCCAATGAATCAAGCCGATCGGAAAGGACTCGGTAGTCAACGTTTCGAGCCGCTCTGCGCTGGATGCGGTCAAGTGGAAGGAGCTGGCACTGGGGAGCCCCAGCCCAGAGATGGGATTGATATTCCATGTGGAAGGCTGAATCCGCGACTTGTTGCAGGAGCTGTGTTGGCATGAAATACTGTCTCGCTCTGCTGAGCACGCCAAGATTTTTGGAGGCCAATTTGGCGTTCTCTTCCAAGTGACCACGAAACTGCACGTCACTCGATATGTCGACGCCGAGGATTCCGATACTGGCCAAAACAAAAAGGAGAGTGCCTTGAAACTGAGGATATACGACAAAGGGATTCTTTTTAGCGGTAAACGCGCATAATTGTGTCTTCTGGGGATTGAACTGGACTAGATTTAGTCGCCCCCAATCCGAGACTTTGTTCAGCAAAGACTCGATTTCAGACACAAGTTTGTTCCGGTACTCGGCGACGTTTTCCCGAAAAATATTTTCACGGCCTGTGTATAGAGCATCACCAGTGCTGTCATCCGCATAGCAATGAATGCTACCGGTTTGCAACATATCATTGATATGGAGAAGAAACAGCGTTGGTGATAGCACCCAGCTTTGTGGAACACCAGCGTTAATAGGCTTGTAGTCGAAGCATGTAGCATCCAATTGCACAATTTTTCGGGAAGCCCATAGAAAGGTAGCTTCGAAAGAAGCGCTTTGTGCCAGACCCGATCGAAGGTATTCGCAATTTCCAAACTAACGGCCAATAACTCCCCCTTGGACTCTACTGCATCCGCCCATCTATGGGTCAATTAGACCAGAAGATCACCAGCTGATTAACCCCGACGGAAACCGAATTGGTGGTCACTAATCAGCTGCTGATCCTCAAGGTGCCACATGAGGTGGCAGTTTATAACGGATTCCATTATTTTGGAGAACAAGGGGGTGATGGCGATAGGCCTGTAGTTGAATGGGTCTGAGCGGTCGCCTTTTTAGGGATTGGGTGGATAAAAGCTGTCTTCCATGATTTCGGGACTACGTCTAGGGAGTAGGAGTACCGGAGAAGACGCGTTAGAACCGGTGCCAACTCTGGAGCACATGTCTTCAGCACAAAAGGAGGGATTCCGTCAGGCCCTCTCGACTTGTAGATATCCAGTGAGAGGAGTAATTTGTGGACCGATCGTTGTGAGAACCGCACATTCGGCATGGAGTGTTCACATCGCGGGATGGTCGGCGGTGTGTTCCCCCTGTCATCAAGAGCCAAGTTGGACGAAAAAAGGGAGCCTAAAAGGTCGGCTTTCTCTTTTGCGGCGTGGGCCAGTGAGTCGTCCTCTCTGTGCAGATATGGTAGTGATGGCTTACAGAAATTCCCTTGAACAGCCTTGGCGAGAGACCAGAATGCACGGGTTCCCGAAGGAAGGCGAACTAATTTCTCCCCAATTCTGCCCATGTGCTCTGACTTTGCCTTAGCAATAACTCTTTTGAAGGACCTGGAGGCGGAATTATACTTCTTTTTAAGTGCGCTGGTGTTTACATCCCGAGACGTTGATGCGTCAGCCCAGGCCCGGTAGCACTCCTGCTTATAGTGTGATGCTATTTTACAGGAGCGACCAAACCATTGCTGGGATCTGTCTCCGATAGGCACCACAGAGGATGGAATAAATAGTTCCATACCCTGATGTACCACGTCAGCAACAGACTCGGCAGCAATGCTGGGATCTTCCGGCGAGAAGCAAACTCGCCCCCAACGGTAATATGCCAAAAAAGACCGCATCCCATCCCAATCGGCTGACCTATAGTGCCAAACACGGCGGCAAGCTGCAGATCGCAACTGCGATTAGAGCGTGAGTGGCACCGTACTCCGGATCAGAAAATGGTCCGAAGAGCCCAGAGGGGAATCGACGGAGACGTGGTATCTGTCCGGATGAGAGGTCAGCAGAAGGTCCAACAGGGAAGGTACATGGTCTTCCACATCTGGGATCCGCGTAGGCGAAGTAACCAGTTGTGTTAGACCATATGCCAAGGCAAAGTCATAGACAGATCTAGCCGCATGATCGCTTAAATGAGAACCAAGCCATTCAGTGTGGTGGGCGTTAAAATCAGCGAGCATCACGATCTCTGCGGATGGGACCTGTTGTAGCTTGAAGTCTGCAGCCATTTGGGCGTGGTCGATGAGTTAGTCTGTGCCGGCAGTTCCTCTCAGTGTCCTCTCCGGCTGAGAGTTTCAGCCGGAGAGGACACCTGAGTCTCAGTTAAAAAGAGCAAGGCCGGATTCGACGTCTCTAGATGGTAGTGGACGGTGTTTAGGTTCGAGTGAAGTCCCCTGATGTTGCACGCATCCCTGAATTTCTGCAACAGCGTGGCAGGGCTTGCCTTGGTCTTGTTGCTTATTTTGCCCCGAGTAGTTATTGTGTTGGGCGGAATTTTGTCTTCCCCCCCCCCTCCCCCAGAGTACGCGGGGCAGCCTGAGCACCCACGCTCAGGAGTGGAGTGGCATGGTCGTGGATGCTCAACGAGCGATTCTCCAGGGTTGCTGGTATCCTCCTGGGGTAGTCTATGATTTACTTCCACTACCATGATGATGAGAGGGGGGGGGGGGGCGAATTGGGCCTCCGGTCACCTGCCCTCACCAGACGAAACGCAGAAGCAATGCTTCCACTTCACGCCGGTATTCTATGAGGTCGTGGTACTAACCCGGCTCGAGCCAGCCCATACGTGCAACAGCAAAAATTGCTGCGTGGCTCTACCACCGTTAAAATGATATGGTCAAGACAAACAAAAATAATGACTTGCGCTCCAAAACATTCAGTTCCATTGCAATTTACCCGGAGAATAAATTAAAAACTAGTGAAGACACAAAATCTCAGGTCCATAACGGAGGACGACATTGAGAAGCAAAAAAAATCTACCCAGCTTAGTAGTTCCGGTCTAAAGGTGAAAGAGCACCATAAAAGAAGACCATAGTCTTAGGTGTACCTGCCGCCCTTAGCGATCGACAAATGTTTGATTACATTTATGAACAAAATTTAGCCGGTAAGCTCCATGAAGCAAATACAAAGGAGAGACGGCATAAGCAACTGTGCACTAAGATTTCAAGTAGGTCTTGACGTCATTATAATGCACACCCATTACTGCCCACTACTGCTTTAGTTAGTATACTGTCAGAATTAGTCTTGTGCGCTTATGTGTTGAAAATCGCAAATCGGTGTATTTTCGTAGTATTAAGAATAAAAGGATGAAGTGTTGTGTTTTATCGTGTAAAAACTACTCAGACAGACGCTCTGATGCTATGGATGGCATCACATTTCATTTGTAAGTAATTTTACACCTAATTTATTAAAATAGTTCTAGAAAAATTTCTTTGCCTCGGCTTTCAAATATAATTAAATATATTCGACACTAGATGACGGCACTTTGTGTCATGTGAACTAAAAATATAAAGTTACGTAGAGCTCAGTATTGGTAAAATAATCATACGAAGGTGCTGAAATTTGTTTTGCATTCAGACATAAAGAAATTTTATGGCCAAAATATTATTTTTATAGTTTATAATAATTTGGTGAACAGGCCGCCATCTATTGTCAAGGTAGGCAAACTACGTTGCAACATCAATATGGAACGATTCGAGTAGTTTTACTATTTATCGGTTGATTTAGATAGTGTAAAGTGGGCGGGGCTTAACATCCCCTCACCCCGCAAATTGTCACGCGTTTTTACAAAGTGAAATCTAATTACAACACCTCCTCTTTGTACTTGCTTCATGGTAAGCTCCCTAACATAACGCAGGTATCCTTTTTGTCCTCTATAAAGTTAAGTCATAAATCGGATAAAAAAGAAGCACTTTCATGCAACTTCACTTTGGAAGTGCCAGCTGGCATCAGAAAGGCGTTTATCAACCAGGAGCGAGTCTTCATAAATTTGACGTCGTGCCCAGTTCGAGACTTCACATTAGTGACCAGGTGCTTCAAATATCAACAGTACGGACATGCTGTAAGAACTTGCCGGGAAACCATCGACACGTGTGGACATTGTGGTGAGTTAGGAGATTAGGAAAATGCTTGCATTAAGAAAGCTGATCCAGCAAAGTGTGCAACATGCCTGCGTTTTAAAAAAACCGAGAAACCACAAAACAGGTGACCCTGAATGCCCGGCTAAGAAAATGGCTGAAACTAGGTACATTAATTCCATAGATTATAATTATTGCCATAATTTGTCAGTTTTAGTTTATATATTTTTTTCTTTCATGTTTATATTTTTTATTCCGTTGTTAAGTAATTAATTATTAAGAAAAATAATATGAATAAGTTAAGTAATAAAATCGAAACTGTTTGTTTATCAGTGGCAAAAACATGTGAAATTGATATGTGTAAGGAATATCTCTTCAAGGCCGCAAACTCTCTTAATATTTTAACACAGAACATTCGTAGTATAAATAAAGACATGAATAATTTCTCTATACTCCTTCGAAGATTGGACTCTGAATGTGACGTATGTTAGTATGATAATACTAACAGAAGGCTGGCTATATAAAAGTCAAAACAACTAGCCATCACTGCCAGGATACAATACTTTTAGTAGTAAAACTGTATATAACCAAAATGACGGTGTAGTGGTATTTGCAAAAAAAAATATAAATATATCAGTCGAAGAACCTGATATACTAGATTGTAGTAGGTTATTGGTAAAAGTAGGCCATGAAACTGCTATCCTTGCTGTTTACAGACCTTGTGGTTTTAAACAAATAGACAATTTTATCACGTCATTAGACAATACACTCAAGTAATTGTCGCCATTCAAAAATATAGAGTTAAAAAGTGATATGAATATAGGATCTTAACCCAGAAGGCAGTGTTGACGGAGTAAAAGACTACCTTAATATCTGTGAATGCTAGGGCCTGCTTCCAGCACATTTACTTCTTACTCATCCAAGTGATTCCTGTTTAGACAACATTTTACTAAAACTAAGTTACCATCTATAACCCTTGTCATCAATCCTATAATAACCGATTATTAGTGCGTCGTTCTTAACTTTAGCCTTAAAATACCTAAACCGAAGTGTAAATACTCCATTTCTAAAACTAATATGAAAAACTTTGAACATGCGATTCAAAACATTGACTTTAGCCCAGATTACACCCGGTTTAATTAGGTGCATGAAACATAGGGACAAACTACACCTGATGGCAAAATCTTCTTCAGATAATTTCGTCTTACAAATTTCATATAAAAGATATAGGAATTTTTGTAAAAATATATTTAAAAAGTTGAAGTAATATTATCTTAAAAACTTACTGGAAAAGTCTGGTAGAGATAATAAAACAATTGGCGGCATGTAAAAGATATTGCATTTATATCCAAACAGCATGAATCTTCAGCAGAATTATTACAAAATATATCCTCGCCGCTTATATCAGCGAATAAAGCAAATAACTACTTTGTGAACGTCGGTTAAAATCTTGCTGAACAGATAATTAACAAGTCTTACCATAATCATGAATACAGGGCCACTTTTTCAACTCAAAGAAACTGCCAATTAAGCTCGTTCGCATTATTAGATACGGACGCTACTGAGGTAGAAAGTATTATAATGGGACTGAAAGAAACAAGTGCGGTTGGTTGGAATGGCATATCCACCATTAACTCATATTTTTCGAATATGCTTTTCATGAAGAAATTTTCCCAGAATGTTTAAAAAAAAGCCATTGTAGTTCCAGTATATTAATCGGGCGACAAAAAAAAAACGTTTCCAATTATCGGCCTATTTCAATACTCTCATCTACGTCTATTATTACAAAAATTAATTAACAATAGATTAATGAATTATTTACAAAATAAATCCATATTATCTAATATGCAATATAGTTTCAGACCAAAACTGTTTACTGCTGATGATGTGCAGGTAATGACTAATTAAGTCTCTCGAGAATTATGTAGATAAAGGCAACCAATCAGTTGGCATTTACCTTGACCTATCAAAATACAGTTTCTATTCCCATCCTATTAAATAAGCTGGAGAGCATAGGTATTCGAGGTAAATACGAGGTATTTAGAAAATCGATATCAATGCATAAAAATCGAACTCTGAACAAAAAATACTCGTTTTGGCGTGCCTCAAGGAAGTGTATTATAACCATTCCAGAAATTCGTGCACATGACCACGACTCTGCAATAGAGTCCGTAAATTATTGAATGTTTTTAAAATGATTCGTTCTTTTGCTGATATTAAGGTAGTAAAGCTAGTATATTTTGCATTATGCCAATCAATAAATCAATTCTCACCTATTGTATAACCTCATGGGGAGGAGCAGCTAAAACTACACTGCTACCACTGGAACGCGCTCAAAGAACTGTATTAAAAGTAGCAACATTTCGCCCTATCCTATTCCCGTCCCATCTCTTATATAAATCCTATAATATCCTCTTAGTGCGCCTGTTATTCGTTATGAGTACGTTACTAAAACAGCACTTGGTACATTGCACTACAGAAGAGAGGTCATATTGATAAAGATGCAAAGATAAAGTCATTGAAACTAACATTAGAATGAGGCATTTTTTCATGCATAGATTTTTTACATTTCTTGACCTTTTTCTGTATAATCAAGTCAATCCAATTTTGTACATGTATCCATTAAAAATAGCCGATTGTATAAATGTAATTCGGAAATGGTTACAAAATTTGTCATACGATGATACGGAAAAGTTGCTGATTGTTTTAATTAAAGTCATAAGTAAATTAATTTAGTATATTTTACCAACATAACCCTTATTAGTTAGTATATTATTCATTTTATATAAGAAACAGAAAATATTTTTAAATGTATCTATTAGCACATACACTTGAGATACAGGTTTATCTTAGTTCAGGTGCCTGTTATTGTAGACTAATTTAAATTAAAACACCATTTCAATTAATTGAACAGTTTATTGAAATACATTATTATTATAATGATAAAACAAAGTTTGTACAGAAAAGCTTGAAATTTTACACTAAACGTAAAGACAAAATGTATAAACATAGATTAGATATGCCAAACTCAAAACTGAAGTTAAGCTCATTTGATAAGTTCTGTGAGAAATATAACAATCTTCGTGAAAATTTTGAACAGGCACTTGGCAAATATTTTATAAGTTAAAAACTTTTTAATTTTTAATATACCCTTAACGACAGGAAGATTACATAACTACAATACTTCTTTATCCACCGTTGGATATGGGCCTAATTTTAAGCGGGGAAACTTTCTCTATCGCCATGGTTTGAAGGCGGATTGGCGATCGCGTTCCTTGATGCGATTCAACTTTAACGCCGCTTCCTGTCGCCTTACATTCAAATTTTAAGGGACCCACAAGACGAGATGGGGTTCACTAACAATTGTGTGATATTTGCTATTATGTTTGAGTGACCCACAACACGGTTTAATAATAAAAAACTTATTTATAAATATATAAAACTTATAAGTAATAATAATAATATTAAAAGTGGTTTCAATAGTGTAACAGGAAGATTTTGTTTTAAGGTCAACTATTTAATCAGCCAGAAGACGAGCACAAAAAGTTACTCCTGAAAACTGCAAGAAAAGCGAAAATGTTGTTATATTTATTCAACTGTACAGCTCTTATAACTTGTTTTCTCTGGGTTTTATATCCACTTGTTTTATTCCTGCAAGGGAAGCATGTTGAATTTGCTATATGGGTACCTTTCGATGTTAATGAAAGCCCACAGTAAGTTTAAACAATAAACTTAATATGTAATATATATTATATTAAACAAAATACTTCGAATCGTTACTGACATTTACACAGCTATGCATAGCTTCAAAAATCTCCGATATCCAAAAAAATTTGCACCATATTCCGAATCATCATTAAAGTTCTTACAAAGTCAACTGCTGAACATAGGCCTCCTCCAAGGAATGCTACAAAGCACGGTCCTGAGCCACCTGCATCGTCGACATCCTGCTTGTCTTACCAGGTCGTCACTTCATCTAGTAGAGGGCCGTATGAAACTCCCAATTTCATTCTTCCCCATCGGTTGTCGGTTCTTCGCCGGCCGGCCCATTGCCACTCCAGCTTACTAAACCGTTTTGCTAAGTCGGTCACTCTGGTTCTACTGCGGATATCTTCAATTCTAAGTTTATCACACAGAAAAACCCCAAGCAAAGCTGTTTCCATAGTTGGCTGAGCGACCTTGAGCTTCCTCATATGGCTAGCAGTGAAGTACCACGTCTCAGATCCATAAGTCATTACCGGCAACACGCACTGATTGTACAATCTTATTTAATTCTAAATTTTGAGGCATATCTGAGGAGAAGATGTGTCCTAATCTCCCGAACGCTACCTAGCCGAGTTGAATCCGTCGATTGACCTTTAGGTCGAAGTTGGACTAACCTAGTCGGACTTTATGCCCCAGCTAAGCATATTCATCAACAACTTCGATATTAGTGCTCCCAACAACTACCGGCATAGGTGTGACATGGACGTTACATATGATCTTTGTTTTGTCCATGTTCATTTTAAGATCTTTCCGTTGGGAGGCTCTATTGGGGTCATTGAGCATAGTCCTTAGGTCTTCCAGATATTCTGGCATAAGGACTACATCCTCTGCAAATTGAAGGTGAGTAATGTACTCACCATTGATGTTTATATAGTATCTTTTCTAGTCCAGTTGCTTGAAAACGTTTTTCAATGCAGCAGTAAAGAGTTTCGCGGATGTAACATAACCCTGTCTTACACCTCTCTACAGTTGGGTAGGTTTCGTACTATGGTTCTGTACTCGGTTAGCCACTTCGATATACCGACAGTTAACTTGGCACCGCTGAAGGGTCTGTGGCACCTTCCAAATTTCGACGGAATTAAAGGCTTCGATAGGTCTTGCAGACCTTAGTTCCGGCCGCATGAACAGTTTCCACGAGCTTATCATTCAAATCGCCTACTGCATTGCAGTATTTTAGGCACTGAAAACGATTTTGTAACTCATATCGAAAGTTTTCGGGGTTTTGGATTAGTACATGAGGGGAACGGAGAGTTGACTTCATTAAACGTGACCTCTCAAACTTAATGTTTAGGTTTAGTGTGCATCTCACCATTCGGCAATCACTGCCAGTTTTCACCCTCGCAATCACCGAGACATCACTGAACGGTTGCCGTCTAGTCGTCCTAATGAAGTCAATTCTATTTTTTTGTTGAATCTTTGGGACTCGATCAGGTGTATTTTCCGTAGGGCCGCTTCTAGAAGAAATAGTTCATCATAAAAAGTCCCTCTTTCTCCATGGAGTGGGTCAGCTGCTGGTTTCTTGGATTCCGTTGCACTCTCCTGAATTTATCTACCTTCAGCTCACCATTCACTCTTGTGGGTAGTTTTGCTAGTTCTCCCATTAAACACCGTATATTGGGGTTTAGGAGTAACACATTCCTTGCCGGATTGCCGCCATGGGATCTGGAGGCGATAGTCCTCGCGCGCCTGCACGAATGGCGCGCGGAGGCACTATGCCGGGGGGAAACCCCGCTGCCGCGGCAAGTTGTCGCGCAGCGGACAGACTTCCGGCATGATCTCATGGCGACATGGAAAGAGCGACTGTCGCAACCCCGTGCTGGGCACGCCCACTATAGCGGCGATAAGACCCCTCTTTGAGGAGTGGCTTGAGAGACGCCACGGCGTCCTCACCTTCCGCCTGACGCAGGTCCTCACCGGACACGGTGTGTTCGGGAGGTTTCTGCACCGAATCGGGCGGGAGGAAACGCCCGGGTGCTCCCACTGACGGGATCGACCGGAGGACACGGTGGAGCACACCGTGGAGGTGTGCCCTGCTTGGGCTGAGCACCGCCGTGTCCTCGTAGTAGCGATAGGCGGCGGCGACCTCTCGCGTCCGGCCCTGGTCGAAGCCATGGTCCGGAGCGAGACGGAATGGGATGCCGTCACCACCTTCTGCGAAGCAGTGATGCTAGCGAAGGAGGTGGCGGAGAGGGAGAAGGAAAAAGCAGCAGCTTTCCTTCCCGGCCGCCGCGGGAGACGCCCCGGGCGTCGGGGGCTACGTCGTGGCCCCCGGCCACCGTAGGCGCGGGCCTGTGGACGGCGAGCAATGGGTAGCTCGCCGTCCGTCCGTCTAACGACGACAGGCCGTGTCGACGGCGCGTTTTGTTCCACGCGCGCCTCAAAGAGCTGTCAGCAGCGTGAAGGGGCCCGCAAGGGCCGACGCCTGCCGGGGCTGCGGGCTGTTCGAAAGAGATACCGCGGCTCCGGAACGTAAGGGCACTGAAGGAACACGGATGGTTTTTAGTCAGTAAAAGTCTGACACTCCCTTCCGCTCCACCCACAGCGAAAGGCGTCATTAGATGATTTTCCATCCGCAAAAAAAAAGGAGTAACACATGGCTCTTGAGATATCCTCGTACATTCCCTCCACGTTCTCATCGGAATGTACCAAGGTTGGTGCGTAAACCTGTATGATCTTCAACGAATACTGTTTGGTGATTTTGAGTATCGTCGACACACTTCCAAATTTTTACAACATTGAACGATTAACCCGACATCTCCTTGGGTTAGATTTGCCCTCCCGAAGATAGAACAAGTTGCCGTATTCGAGGACTACCGTGTCCTCCGCTCTCTTCGGACTTCAGATAATCTTCCAATATAAATTCTAATATCCCAGCGTAACTTGTCTGTCTCTTCTTCCAGCCCAAGTATCTTCTTGTCAGTCCACAGGGTGCGTGCTGTAAATGTTGCTAGGTTCAGTCGTCTTAGGTGGAAACCAAACCTCCACCGGAGATTTTTAACACACTTTTTAGTTACCATTATCGCCATCGTAGACAAGAATAGCGGGACCGCCGGGAACTGTGGGCCGTTTCTATGCGTTGTTGCTCATGAGGGATTTTTGCCATAGTTGCCACGCTTGGCATTCAACTTGGTGACCGCAGTTTTTTATTGTAATTTTGCTGTTATTAAAAAGATACTGCTGCCCATCCCCCTTTTTTTAGAAGAAGGGGCAAACGAGCACGCAGCTCACCTGATGGTAAGTGTAGACCGCTGACAATGAACAACTGCAACATCAGGGAAATTGCAGGTTCGTTGCCGTTCTTTTAAAAAGGAATAAGCTCATTCCTTGAAGGTCCCTAAGTTGTATCGGTCCGGAAAAATAGCCGGTGTTAAACGATTACACAAAGTAGTCGTGCAAAGAAGAAAACTCCTGGTTAATCGCACAGTAGTAGATCGCCAAACATCCAGATGATGTGGATGGTTGATGAGAAAGATGTTTTTTTTTATAGGATAAGGGTGACAAACGAGCACACAATCCACCTGATGGTAAGTGGTTGCTGCGGCCCATAGACATCTACATCTATCCTCGTTTGCAAATCAAAATGCAGATGCGTTGTCACCCGTAAGGACTAACATGGAATGCCTCATTTCCAGTAAAAAGGGCCTCCGGCTACCTGCACTCACCATGTGAAACGCAGAGGTAAACCTCTACTCCACGCTGGTATTCTGTGAGGTCGGGGTACCACCCCGGTTCGAGCCGGCCCATCCGTGCGACAGCAAAAGCTGCCGCTTGGCTCTACCACTGTTAAATGGTGTGGAAAATGAAGAAGATTATTAACATAATACATAAAATATATAATACGATTCAAAAATAAATCACCACGACTATGCAAATTTTTCCATTAATTCATTTATTACAGACTATCAAAAGTCCACTGCTGAACATGGCCACCCCCCAGATAAGGGTATATTAGCCTAAGTTGCCACCCTTGGCAGGTGGATTGGCAACTCCAGTTTTACACTTTGATTTGTTATCAGAAAGATGCTGCTGCCCATCTTCTGTTTCATCATTCTCTGTTACATCTTACGAAATCCACGGATGATATTATATAAGTAGACGATCCTCTAACACCTCCACTGAACGGCGATGTTACTTTACTATTACTTACCAAATAACTTTCCTTTCAAGTCAAGCATAAGTACATAATAGTAGCAAAAACTAATCTTATGAGCAGCCCAATATATACGAGCATTTAAAGGCTATAAAAATTTAGTTTAGCAGAAAAACTAACTCTAGGAGTAATTTATATATATTTTAATGTGATGTTACTTTTGTACCCAGGTTTTTTATCGTGTTACTATATGTTTGGATTCAAACGTCTTGGCTTGCTTTCAATAACACAACAATGGATGTTTTGATCGCGTTTTTCTTAGGACAGTGTACTACGCAATTAAATATTTTAAGGTAAGATGAGCGCTGCGTAGTGCAGATTGAAAAAATGCACTAAAGCGTAATCCATTACCCTGTCAAATCCGGGGATCATCAACAAAATCAAGTAATGGAAACGTTAGGGAAATCTAGTGGTTAATTGCGTTATTTTGAATTTCTGCCTTAAATCACAAGTTCACTACTGAATACAGGTCTGTGTAAAAGTATTGGTAAATTCAACGGTACTCTTGAAGTGTGATGATTTTTCTAATCAAATAAACAGGAAGTGATTAGTGAGTAAATACTAAAAAAAATCTTTGATTCTTATAAGCATGTCGGAAATAGCATCAGAAGATAAATTGTTTAAAATAATAACAGTGTGACAGCGGATGGTGAACTTGCTCTCCTGAACCAAACTAACGCAACTACGTGATAACACCAAAGTATGGAAACCAACAGCAACACCACCAACCTCATTGTAACACATAGCAGCCTCTCAGCAACACCATCTTTCTTGCCAGCACTAGAAGAATTACTAAGACATACAGAACCACGATAGACTTATAGTACTCGTAAAATAACTTAGACGAAATCTCTCGCGCACGACGCCTACATTGAACTTTATACTGCACAAAAGAAAGGGAGGTTTCTCGATACAACCTCAATTCTACCACACCACCATCAATATGACACTCCACGAGAGTAATGCAACCTCTGGTTCAGTTTCGATTCATCCGATATTTTATGGACGCGACGATAAGCAATATATTCTACATGGACTGCTGATCATGTGGTACAGGGTTGGAATCCCGGGTCAAGGCAAACTCAGTTATTGGGTTTTTCTGTCCAGAAATTGAGAATTTCTTAGTAATTTCGTGGCAATCCGAAGTAAGGAAGTTGCCAGTTTTACCCCTCTGCCTCAGAAATCAGAAAACACGTAAAGCCGTTGGCCTTGCTTCTGATCTCTCATCATTCGTGTTGGAGTTCTGTGCCATCGGACTATGGGAGTGAAGTAATACAGAATACACCTGTTCACACATGCACACTATAATACTATCCTATGCGGAAGTCTAGTATCCGTTGAGACTGGCCGTAGTGACCGAAATACGGTCTGCAAGAAATTGAGTGCATAGAAAAGAATATTGTAAATTATATTTTTGTTTCAGATATGACTTAGAAAATTTTGTCCAGATGTGCAAAAACAAGTCAAAAGTCTCGGGAGAATCGTATAAAAATGTACTTCATACAAAATTTAAGAATATTCTATTTCATCATAATGAAATAATCACGTAATGTTTAATTTTTTTAAACTTTTGTATAGTAATTGCTTAACTTACCTACTTGACTATTATGGAAAATGATCATTACGTATGGAATTACCGTTTCCTAATACTGGCTAGTTTAAAGTTCGTTACCTTGCAATCGAAAAAGAAATTGGTCATTTGATTTAACGCTGTTTGGAATTAATCTCAAAATACGTCTCAAAACAAAAGAAGTACGGTACGTGTTTCGTCTATTAAGTTAAGTTTTGTACGTGGTAGAGCCATGCTGCAGCTATATTAGTAGTATAGTTGTAGCACGAATGGGTCGGCTCGACCGGGGAAGGATCACGCTCTCACAGAATACCAACGTGAAATAGCAGCTTAACACTGCTATGTTTCGTATGGTGAGTGTAGAGAACCGGAGAACATTTTTACTGGAAAAGAGGCATTCCTTCTTAGTCCTCAAGGCTGACAACGCATCTGCATTTTGATTCGCAAACGAGGATAGATGTAGATGTCTATGGGCCTCAGCAACCACTTACCATCAGGTTGACTGTGTGCTCGTTTGTCACCCTATTTCTAAAAAAGAACGTCACACAGATTACCAGCATAAATAGCACCTCAATGGTGCTGTGCTTCATATAGTGAGTGTGGAGAACTGGAACCCTTATTACTCGATACGAGGCATTTCATTTTAGTTCTCATGTGTGACAACGCATCTGCAATTTCATTTTTAATCGAGAAAAGATCTAGATGTCTATGGGTTACAACATTTGTATACAGGCGGACTGTTGCGACAGTGCGGCTCGCTTGTCATACTTATTCTATAAAAAAGTTGCAGACCAGTTACATTCATTGCTATGTAGATGGCAGCAGTGGTAATGCTTTACAAACCGACCGTGCTAATATTTCTCAACAAAACTTCGCCGAGTACTGGAAAAAAACTTACTCTGACTCGACTTAATCTATTCCAGTTGAGGCACCAGAACACACAAATTTGCTCGTCTACAGCTAAAAGGAACCACTTAGTGGTATCTTCTCAAACTCGGGGCACTCCCCTTGTTACCTCAGCCAGAATCAGAATCCTGTGCGTTGACATATCAAATGACGTGCAGTTTCCTGGCCACTTGGAAGAGAAGGTTAAATCGGCCTCTAAAAAGCTTGGCATGCTCAGCCGAGCGGGATAGTATTTCATATCGGCATACCACTTGCAATTTTAAAAGGAGTAGATTAGGCCTGGCTAATTATAACTTAAAAAAAATAGAAATAAATGTTTTTCATTTATTGTAGAAATATTTTAAAATATTTGTAACGCATCATAATACAAGCGTTGTATAATTAAATACTGATACACTCATATTATTGTCTCACTCACATTACCCTATTTAATAGTACTCATATTATATAATATAATTATTTCATATCATAATTGAACGGATTTTTTTTTATAAACTTTTCAGTTTTTATGAAAAAGTTGAAGATATATATGGCGGAGCCATATTTTGTCAGTTTTTATTCAGTGGATGGATACTTTGTACTACTGCATACAGATTAGTCGGGGTAAGTTTTTTTAAGATAAAAGTAAAATGGTATATTACTTGTGGGAAAAAATTCTACCCGTTTCCGTTATAATATTATAGACGACACAAGCTGTAAATAACTCGTGGGAACTTATGTTAACCTAGCTTATTCCTAATCAAGTCGTACAGCGGCTAACATTACTTTAAGTTTACTTTACGAGTTTGATAAGGATAAAGGTCAGAATACAACTCAAGCTTGTCGAAATATTTCAAAGTGTTTGGTGAGGATAATTTACATAGCACATGCCGCCATTGGTTTCACAAATTCAGCAATAGAGATAAAAACTGCGAAGATTTACCGCAATCTGGAGGGCCTTTAAAGTTTTCTGGAGGGCATATTGACCACGCTATATTCCAGGCACTGTATAATAATGATCAGCAAAAACCATTGAAGAAACATCATAGAAGTTTTGTGTGCCTACGCATAATCATAATTATGGTAGAGAAACGGACACCTACTCTCTTAGCTTAATAATTTTTTGGAAAAATGGGTACCACATAAATTATTGAAAAATAATCGAATATTTCTTTTTGTGTGATAAGAAGACATGCAAAAAATGTGTAATTAAAAAAATAATAAAGAAGGAGGCATATTTACTTTATGTTAGATAAACTAGCTTAATTTTTAGAATTTCCGATGTTACAATGTTCGTCATACTTGTAAGCAAAAGTATTCATTTCTAGTTTTTTTAAGATTATTACTGGTATCATTTCAAAAATTAAGGTAGATAGCTAATTATTCTCCTAAAATGCCGCTCCCAAAAACCCGTTCCCTGGGGACATAGCCTCGCTGATCCCCCTATATGTCACTAAAAAGGCTTACGAACTGATAAGAAATGAAAAAATAACTATAAATGTTATATAATTATTATTATTATAAATGTAATTACAAAGTCTTTTTCTATAAATTCTAACCATTAAGTACATGCGTACTGAACATTTAATTTAAACACGATTACATACCTTTACATCTGCCAAGTTGAACTGATGTCAGTGTATCTTTCAGCTCAGGAGATTGGGCTATATTTTTTATATTATTATATTTGGATTAATCTATTCGAAGTAGAAACACATTGAAATGGAAATGAATTGAATAATATTTATTTATTAATATGAAGTAGTCTAAATTGCTTTAATCGTTCGCAAACTACACCATGTCTAGAGATGAGAAATTAAATTTTTACAAAAATATAAAATAGCGTGGTAGAGCCAAGCTGCAGCTATATTATGGTTGTAGCATGAATGGGTCCACTCGATGGGGGTAGGACTACGGTCTCAAAGAATAACAGCGTAAATTAGCAGCTTAATACTGCTGTATTTTGTATGGTGAATGTAGAGAACCGGAGATCTTTACTGGATACGAGGCATTCCATCTCAGTCCTCAGGGATAACGACGACTATCACCATCTTCGTTCGTTTCAAAACAGTTTGACTTAGAAAAACTTCGATTTTGAACATGAACTAACAGCAACACCACACAAAAGGTTTTTGATTCTAAATCATTCATTCATCATTCATTACAATTTGAGTCAAATGTAAGAATGGGAAAATTACGTTAATTGATAAAGGCGTTTCTTTGGATATATTTTATAATTTTAATACACACAAAACGGGTAAAACTTTTAATAAACACCTAACAAATGTTGTATATATTATTTTGTCAGGCAAGAGCTATCTAATTTTTATTCATTTTAGATTGAAATGCTTTCCATAGAATTCCTTTCAATGGTTTTATATCTATCTTGCATGTTGGTAGAACTTTTTCTTTTTTGTTTCTATGGCAGCGAAGTAACGCACGCGGTAAGTAAATAAAAGTCATTTAATAAATATTATTGTTATTATATAAGGTTTATTTATATTAATTGAATCTAACGCAACAGTGCTGTGGCAGTGAAGAATATTCACTACCTCGTATAGTCCCGTGCATCTTTCTAATAACAACTCAAAATTATAAAAAACCGCTGTTGCTAGCTCGACTGCCAAGCGCAGCAAGTGTATTAAAATTTGTTCAGCAGTAGACTTTCATAGGTAATGAATTGATAAATGGATTAATCAAACGTGTGTGTCATAAGAGGTAACTATGGAAAATGGCAGAAAAAATTAATTTCTTCCGATAGGATAGCAATATAACATTTTCGTTTACGCCAAACATCGACGTTCAGCGAGCTATGGAGAGGGCTATGTTCAATGTTTATCTGCATGATAGACTGAAAAACCAGGATATCCGCATGAGAACCAAAGTAATCGACATATCCCAACAGATTAGTAAGTTGAATTGGCAACGTGCCATATAGCTCGGAGAACCGATAACCGATGGGGAAGAAAGGTTCTCGAGTGGCATCCTCGTACCGGCAGGCGAAGTGTATGGCATCTCCCCACTAGATGGAGTGACGACCTAGTAAGACATGCAAGAAGTCGATAGATGCAGGTGGCGCAGGACCGTGCTTTGCGGCATTCCTTGGTGGAGGTCTATGTTCAGCAGTGAACTTGTGACGGCTGTAATGATGATGACCAAACGTAAAATACCCAGACTGGTAACATTTCGAACCATCTGGTTGAGACTGTCATTTCACCTAACAAGCGTGACGCTTAAGACAATTTCTCCCAGCAATGAAAACGTCCATTTCTAGCAATGGATGTTTACAGGCCGGTAATGAGGAAGAAGATAATAATTTAAGTTATTATTTTAATTAACATTGCTCATGATTTTATTGCAAATATAAGTTTCGTTTATCAGCTAGCATGGTATACCACGTACAGGTGAGACTAGCAATTGGATAAAAAGTTCCCTAGATTTCGTGCGTTACATAATTCTCTTCCTATTCCGCAAATATAGTTTTTTTTTCTAACGACAATGACAATAAAAACAAGATCTTGCTTTGCGTCGCGCAGTCTGGTAAAAAGGAATATCGCAGTTTTTAATTTAGATAAAAATATATTTTTTTTCGAGATTGAAATGATCGTTTTATAAATTTACAGAGTGAAAAACTAATGGAATCAGCATATTTTATGAATTGGTTAGAGACACCCGTACAACATCGTAAAAATCTAATTTTGTTTATGGAGAGATTAAAGGAGCCTATACTGCCCAAGGCAGCAATTATTGTACCACTTTCTAACACCACTTTTATTTCGGTATGATAATCAAAAGTTTATATAATGTACATTTTGTTTTAATTAAATATTTGAATCTGTTTCACGAAAGAAGTCCCGCGGAAAATATGCAAACTTAAACGTAAATTATGAAATTTTTTAAAGCTTAAAGATTTTTTTTAGATTATTATTTAGTTTATTATTATTAAATTTAAATGTAAATTATAAAACTTGACAGCAAATGGCAAATTTCATGAAGACTGTGGCGCCGCAGCTAAGAAGCTTCTTTCTCGAAAAAGGTTATATTTTGATGGAAGTGGTTTGAAGCAAAAAAATATGTTTTTTTTTAGTTCAGACCATTAAACATTCATCAACATAATATAAAACATACAATGAAATAAAATTTAAGATTAATTTTAACATTAGAATAAAAATAATCATTATGCCTAGTTTGTATGATTCCTTACGCCAGCTATAACGAATATGAATTGTATGTAAAGCCTGAAAATAATCAACAATTTTAATTTTTCAGATAGTTCGAAGCTCGTATACGTTTTATGCATTTTTGAAAAACACACAATAAGACACAAAACACTCGTATTGAGTCTCCACGGTTAACATTTCACGAAATTATTTGTAATGTATAGCAGCAACTCACTTTAAAATGCTTTTGGTTTGATGAATAAATTATTATACAAGCTATTTTGTTATTTGCTTGGAAAACTTAAATCCAATTTACAAAAATAAGAAACCTAAATATTACAAATATTAGGGCCATTTACCAGTTTTGACTTACAGAAACAAGAATAAAGTGTGATTGAAGAGTGAGAGTTAGTACTTTCGCTTTTGTTGTGATAAGTGATTTAATTGTACCTTAATCGTGAAGACCCATTCTGGATAAAAATATTTGGTTTGTCAGCCAATCAGACTAACGAATCAATCATCACGTGGCCTCACAAACAAACTAACGGACGGACCCACAGACGAACCAAGAAAAGAATTCGGCAAATACACACTTGTGTTTCGTATTAAGCATCGATTACCAATAGATATTCTGTAAAACCTTACAGTTACCTCTTATTACAGCTTATTGACAGGATTACCTTCTACACCAACAGTTAGTATTACAATATGAGGCGCCATATTGCCATTAATATTTCAATACTATTTTTGAATACGAGAGGGAGTCACAAGCAACGTTGGCTACATCTTGACACGGGCTTCCGTAAAAACTTTCTAAAATAAGTAATTGTTAGCATCTGACAAATGTAATATTGGTCATTACGTTAATGGTGTCATCAAAACTCATACTGAATGAAGTCCTTTTGAGTCCAGTTTCGCCATGTCAATCCGTCCGTCGCTCCGCGGTTTTACTCAGAGATTTAGTACGTAGTACTAGAAAGCTGTAATTTGGCATAATTATTATACATTTACATTATACAATATACATAATGCCTAGAAAGTTGTGAAATAATCAAGAAGTCCGAAAGGTCGAAGTAAATAACATCTAAGGAACCCTCCATTGTGTGTGGGTCGACTCGCAATTTGCCGGTTTTTATTTAACTACTAGCGATCCACCCCGGTTTAGCATGGGTGATTTCTAGATGTCGACAGCAGCTCCGCCTCCAATTGTGAATCTAAAAAATCCAGAAACCCACTCAAACACATACAAAAAATTTCATCAGAATAGGTCTAGCCAGGTATGAATTTTATTCATTCTAGCCAGAGCCAGAGTATTCGAGCCAGATTCATTTTTATATAAAGAGATTATAAGCCAGTCCTAGACTACTATTCAACCTAATGGTAAGTGGTGATGCAGTCAAAGATGGTAAAGCACACTTAGTTAGCTTAACAAAAGCCTATTCACCCTTAAAAACACCCACATTAATATCGGATGGAAAGACAGATGCTTGCATATTATTCCGTTCTTTGCAGTACGCATTACGAACGTATTTAAGCATGCCTTACGCACAAAGGCAAATTTAATTTAATTTACGCATTTTATAGTTATTAATATGTTGTTGCATTTATTATATGTGCTGTGGGCCAATCTTCCCTTTCACACCACCTATCCTTCCCTTTCCCTATTCCTACTCTCTCCGCCAATCCAACGTCTGCCGCGCAGTTGGACGCATGGCTACGAGTAACCCTGGTCGTTAGCGTGCCACACTGCCCTGGGACCGGAGGACCTCAGAATTAGGCCAGCCTTACCATGGCATGCGGGGCTCTGCTGGGGAGACAAACCTTTCGCACGCTATTCGTGGGAATGCAATGGATAATCATAAAAATAATTTAATTAACTAAAATGGCGGCGATGCGGTTCGCCACCCATCACGTTTCGTTTCTCGCGGGGGCGAAACGGAGCCCACGGAGAGCCAACGCTACGTTGAATGTAAGAGGAGGAATGGATGGTAAGGTAGATGAAGTATGTCAGATGATGGATGAACGATGCATAGATATTCTGTGCGTGAACGAAACCAAGAGGACAGGATGTGACACCACAGTTCATGGCCCCTACACAGCATACTGGTCGGGTGTCCCCCAAACCAGGATGGATGATATCAGGGAGTTGGTGTGATTCTTTCATCTCGAATAGTGAAATATGTGATAAAGCATGAATGTGTAAAAACCCAGACCCAGGATTAGGTTAAAAGTCGGACTCACTCGCTTGCTTATCCTTGGGTCTATACACCAACGGATCTGGTGGGTTATTAATAGCCCAACAAGAGAGAGAGAGAGAGAGAGAGAGAGAGAGGAATTTTAGAATAGCATGAGAGAGGTCTTGAATAAATGCGAAGAAAATGAACGAAACGAACGTATCGTGATGTTACGGGACTTTAATGGGTGGGTTGGAGTAAAGCGTGATGGGTATGAGGGAGTTCTGGGTACGTTTGGGGACGAGAGAGTGAATGACAATAGGAGAAGCCTGCTTGAGGTATGCTTGGAATGGAATCTGTGCTTGGCCAACAAAATGTTTGACCACAAAAAGATCTATTTGTATACAAAAGAAGAGAGTGAGTCTAGAAGTATGATTGATTTTGTAATTGTAGATGAAAGACTGAGGGAGAAAGTGCTAGACACTCGGGCATACCGCGGTGTAGGCCTCGACATAGACCACTTCCTGGTCATAGCCCGAATGCGTGACCTCTTTAAACGGTGGCGACACCGAGGAGCCGAGCCTACGAGTGTTTTGGACAGAGTAAAAGTGGAAAATCTACAAGAAAAAGAAAAGAAAAACGAGTATGTAGAGAAACTGAAAGAAAGTCTTAAAGGCATAGAAGAGATAGGTGTGATTGAAGATTTGTGGGAGATATTTAAGAAAGGGGTCGTGAATGTTGCTATTGAGGTATGCGGGGTAGCTAAAAGAAGGAAAGGAAGAAAGAACTATAATGTGTGGATGGATAAAGATGTATAAAATATTGTGCAAGAAAAGAAGAAAGCGTAATTGGATTGGTTAGCAACAAAAGCTAAACTTAAAGTTCAAAAGGCAACGCCTGACGAGATAAAGGAAGCAAGAACGAAGTACAGAATATTGAAATCAGCAGGGAAAGAAGTTGTGTCAAGAAAGAAAGAAGAACGAAAGGATGATTTCGATAGGAGGCTCACTGAAGATTTTCAGTCAAACATTAAGTTTTTATGGAAATCCATCAAAACAACCAGAGGAAATACTTCTACCTCGCAGCTGAGTACACTCAGGAGTCAAGATAGGAGCATTATGAAAAGAAAAGAATGTGTTTTAAACAGATGGAAAGAGTATTTTGAAAGTTTGTTTGAAAGAGAAGAAATGCAGGTACAGAATCCGGCACCTTCCATGGAAACTAATATAAACGTTGAGGAAAGTGAGATAAGCATGGATAAATAGTGAAAGCATTGAAAAGTATAAGATTATGTAAGGCTGCAGGGTATGACAGGATTATCTTCGAGATGCTGAGAGCTGAACAGGGCATAGTGGCTAGTCAGCTGTAGCGCCTTTTCAATTTGTGCTAGCGAAATGGGTAAGTACCGGGAGGCTGGTGCAAAGCCGTAATCATACCATTGTATAAGGGAAAAGGGTCACGGTAGTACTGCATAAATTACCGCGGTATAAGCCTTCTCAGCGTCGTCGATAAATTGTATGCGAAAGTTTTGACTGAAAGGTTTGTGAATGAAACAGACGAAACAGTTTGGGATGCACAAGCGGCATTTAGAAAGGTAAAGGGATGTTTGGAATGGATGTCTTTTCCTTGCGGTGCATAGCCGAAAAGTGTTTGACTAAAAATAAGAAGGTATGTTGCACACTCGTGGATCCAGTAAAGCCTAAGATAGAGTGGTGAGGAATGAATTGTGGTCAGCATTGTCCGTGAACACTGTGAGCAGTATGTTCATAAGAGCATTGCAATCTCTTTATTGGGATTCTAGTGCTTGTGTAAGGAGAAACGGGGCATACACTGAATGATTTAATATCGAAAAAGGTGTTAGAGTGCGATGTGTAGTGTCACCGTGGCTGTTTAATCTGTTCATGGACATTTGCTTGATACATTTAAAAGAGAATGAAAGTGGGTTGAGAATAAACGAGTTACTCGTTAAATGTTTTCTCTATGCTGATGACCAAGTATTACTTGCATCTTCGGCCGAGGAGTTACAGGAGTTGGTAACTGCTATGAGAGGAGTTTTTGTTAGAAAGGGAATGAAGATGAATGTAAAGAAGATGAAAGTGATGGTGTTTGAAAGAGATGAGGCAGTGACAGACTGCAATATCGTGATTGGAGTTAAAAAAATTGAACAGGTGAAGGAGTTTGTGTATCTGGGTTCAAAGTTTACAAGAGATGGAAAGTGTGAGAGTGATATCGAAAGAAGAGTGAATGCAGGAAACATGGTGAATGGAACTTTGCACTCCTTTATGAGCAGTCGAAAGGTGTCTAACAAGGCTCATTTGGCTGTGCATGATGAGGTGTTGGTTCCGACACTCATGTACGGAAGTGAAAGTTGAGTATGGCAGAAGAAACATGAAAGCAGAATAAATGCAGTTGAGATGAGAGCGTTAGGAAGTATGATAGGGAGTTAAAATGAGTGACAGGATAAGAAATAGTGAGATAAGGAAACGTTGTGGTCTGAAAGAAAATGTAGTGACAAAAATTGAGAAAGGTATGCTGAGATGGTTTGATGAATGAAGAACGATTGACGAAAAAAGTGTATTAGGTGAGTGTGAATGAAAGGGTAGACCTAGGCGGACGTTTTTAGACCAAATCAGGGACGTCTTGAAAAAAGGCCAGGTTAAGAGTACTCTAAGCCGAGGAGCACGTATGAAGGGAATAATGAAAGTGGACGAAGCGAAACAAGTAAGTAAGGATCGTAGCAAATGGAAATAAGTGGCCTCTGCCTACCCCTGCGGGAAAGAGGCGTGATTATATGTATAAGTAATTGTTCTGGGTCTGGAAGTTTGTCCTTGTGCGGGATATGTGCTATTTTATAGCACAACTTGCAGAAAATAGTCTTAGGTTAATGACTAGTTGACTTGAAGATAATTTACTTATTCTTAATGTTTCAAAGAGCAAATACCTATGTTTGGGTAAGACTAATGCTTCTCTTCCAACTAGAAACTTCACAATTACTATCTACAGGTATTCTTGCAATCGCACTATAAACTTTACACCATGTTAATGTAGTAATTTAGCTAAAACAGATCTGATCAGATATCTTGGTGTAATCATTGACAACAAATTAACTTGGGAGGCCCAAACAGGCAGTGGCTAATAAACTAAGAAAACTCATTTATATATTTAAAAGTTTACGGAGAGTGTCGATTGCAAACTACTTATTAAGAGAGCTGTCTTAAAGGTAATCTTTCGTCCACCATTTCTCCAATCAGTTTGTTTTTTTTTCAGTTTTCTCCAGTTTGTTTTCCTATGTCGCCTCTTACGACGGGACGATATGAGGTGGTGGATTTTCTTTCACCGCCACAACAGGGCGAACATTTGCCTACTCCCGTTCATTAGTGTAGTGATCCTCACGTTCAATGTGAATAATATTTATAAAGAATAAAACTAATTTTAAGGATTTTATGGCGTTTAATTTTAACTTTTTAAATTCCCGATGTTTTGGACACTTTACAGCACCCATGGTCACGGGAGGGGCGGGAGAACTGAAGTGTTAGACGACCTGATGTTATAGTTAAAATGGAACAGAATAAATGCAGTAGTATAATTGGGTTTGAATTTAATTTTATTAATTATGGGGTCCTTAGCAGATGGTAGCACTCAGCCATCTTCTCTATTAAAATTAGGATATTTTTAATTTTGGTAGAAGTCGGTGTTCTATTGCAAGGATTTGCTGTTTATCAGATCCGATATAATGGTTGGGACGATACTAAATATGTTGACATATTTTATACTTACCGGAGCTTCGGTGCTTCACATCAACGATATGTTCTTTTACTCGGAAGTTTCATCCAAGATGCGTAACATCTAACAAACTCATAACATTAGTTTTAATCCATGTGTGGTATTCATTATTATAGAACTATATTTATGAAATTTTCAAGCCTACTCGAAGTAAAAAAAAATATCTACATCTATTTTATGGTGCCAATCAATATTAAATAGGACCAATGATATGAAAAAAATGTCTCAAATAAACATTATAATACTTTGTTAAAACTAAATTAACTTTAATTATGACTAAATGTAAAGAGTAAAATGTAAATAATAATAATACATTTTGATTTCAAGACTATTTACCTTCCTTATGGATACATCGGAATCGGAAGACACGCCCGATATAAAAAAAATAGTAGGAGTTTGTAGACTTATACATTCACGTGTTTCTATAGCATGTTATCAATCACCTACGTCTAATAGTATTTTAGAATGAAAAAAAATCTTTGACAGACATAGAGACATAGACACCGAGGTGACTCTAAAAGTGATCGAATTTTTCTAAATTTGGCACGGAACAGCATTTAATGTTGTTCCTAAATTCAGGCGCACGCGAGCGAAGCCGCGGTTAAAAAGCTAGTTATTTAATAAGTATGTAAACTACCTTCACGATACGGGAGAAAATCCTAGTGTAGGGTAACGTTTTAAAATGATTTTGAGATGAAATAGATAATGGAATAATTTTTTAATTTCCCAAAGTTATAGCGGAAGGCAACAGCCTCATAAATCAAAAGTCGGCGTCCCTATTTCACACTTTAAATATGTATATTAAAGCATAAGAAAAGTATGCAATTATGCCAGATTTAAAGGTGTTATAAGTTAAGATTTAAACCGAATGCCGAACTTATGTCTATTGTGCTGCATAGTCAAAATAGCTAATTTTCATAGCCGAAAGCTTTCGTGATTAATGTTTTATTATTAATTTGAATAATATCAAATTTATCAATAATATATCAATAATGCCCTTACCAATGAAACCCTTATATAATATATATATACTTATATACAATTATGCAGATATAACAATTATTAACAAAGACCTAAAATTTTTATACGCCAATATTCGCAGTTTAGTGTAGCCAGGTAAACTATATGAAATACGTTGTGTTATAGAATCACTCAAAAACAAAGATTCATGTTTTAATTATTACGGCAACTGGGATAAAAATAAAGCCCAAGCACAGAGTAAAAATACCAAACTATGTTCATTACTATATCTACAGGCAACATTCTAGAGGTGGTGGAGTGTCTTTGCTCATTTATAAGGATTTGAAACATGAATTATTAGAAGATCAATGAACACTCACGGATCACAGGAAGCACTTTTTATGGGTACATCCTGATACTTTTTTCCCGGATATAGGTGTCATATACAAACGGCCACCAGCAAGTACTGACAAGTTTCTTGAAAACTATAACTAGCACCTTGCAAGAAGAAAGCGTGTTATTGCCTTCAGCGAGTTTAATCTATACCCACTTACTAACGACAAACACGTAAAATAATATAAGGACCTACTGCGAGAGGCTAACATAAGAATAATGAATAAAATCAGCACTGAATATTGCACTCGTGAAACCACATCGTCAAAAACCATCATAGATCATGTATGTACTAACTTACAAAATACTACTTTCCAAATGTCTATTATTGGATCTTCCATAGCTGGTTACAAGCAAATATATCTCAAGTTAAACAGGCCTAAAACCGAACGCATAAAAAATTAAATATGAAGCAATAAATAAATCTATCAGCAATAAAAATATCGTTCTGAAAGTTGTTACAGTTATAACAACTTTCAGAACGATATTGAAGAAAACATTTTCAAAATAACTTATTTCAGGTATATGACGAGCTAGAATGGGAACTACTACAAACTATTGCAAAAAAAAACAGAATAAGAAAAACAAAAGTGCTTAATCCGCCTTGCAAAGAGTGAACAAATAGGGACCTAATTGCTTTAATAAAAATAAAAGGAACCAACTATGGTACAGCTTAAAACAAACACCTGAAGATGAAAATTTAAGAACAGAATTCATAAGCCAAAGAAACCACACTTCTGTAAATATCCAATAAGCTAAAAAAATATCATAAGGCTTTATCATAACACATATCGCAATAATTTTAAAAGATGAACACAAACAATAACAGCTAACACTAAATTATTTTTGAACGCAATGAAACAGTTAATGTGTCATCATAGGCCTTAACAAACAACTCGCCACATTCATTCACACTGACCGAAGTCACGATGGCCTGATTAGCTTTGGTATGAAGAATTTTTCAACTACCATGTTTCTCGTAATTATTACTATTTGTATTATTAAGCACTCAATAAGCAAATAAGTAGTACTAACTCACTACGTCAATCGGCTTAATGATTTTAATTAATAAGTTTTTTCTCTGTAAGTGATTTGTAAATTTTTTGAGAAAATAAATGATTTAATTTAAACCTCTAAACTATAAAACAAAACATGAATATTTATTACTTTCTTTTTCATTTAATAGAAAATACCTGGAAAATTCAGCACAAGCGCATGTGCAACGTGACGACAAAATTTGTGAATAGGACCGCCTACGACCAAGCGTTCAGGGTTCAGGCAGTCGCCCCTCTCGGTTGTAGGGATCGAGACGTCGTAGCATACTGTTACCTGTCTACGCGCTAAGAAACATAGTTAACGCTATTAGTTTCTGTTTTAATTTAAAATACGTTACAATTTGACCATGGTGGATTTTTAGTGAAATTTCTTTGGGACTGGCATATGAAATAATGTTGTTAAGCAAACTCTTGTTCTATTTAAATTTCGGACTTGTGATTCACACTGTAATTTGCTTAAAGGATACCGTTGGTGAGGATACTATTGTTTTGTATTAACGATTTTAATTTATATTTGACAAGATTACATTTTTTTCCAAAGAATAAACGTTAAATGGTTTATTATGCTTATATTTATATAATATTCATGATTTATTCTTGACTTTAGTAACGTTGCGTTTATATTATCTTTTAGATAAAGTATTTGTAATTGTTTCAATACGTTCTTCAACGTTTTGTTAAAAGCGAAGATTAGAGAACAAAGAAACAAAATACTGAACTTAAAATTGTGTTTGAATATTATAAAGAAATGAAGTATAATTAAACTGTTTTACATATTGCTTATTAAACACATATTGTTCTAAATTTGAACTTTATTTAAAAAGTCTACTAGTTATTGTGAGTTATAAGAATCACTTGAAATAATGTATCAATAATAACTATATTTACTACCCCATATCATTCCATGTGTCGTAAGAGACGATAGATTTGTTTCCCAATCAGGAGATGGGAAGCAGCGTTTGCCAAGCCGCCTGCCCAATGTGGCAGCTTTAGTAAATATCCCCCGTATGAGGCAATCTATGGGTGAAGCCTATGTTTAGCAGTAGGATTTTTATAAGCAACGGTAATGGTTTCAATAATTGTTTTGCTATGTTGTTGATAAATTGTCACACTTCCTGCTTTATATTAGGTCTTATGATATTGCCGTTTTTTATGAAATATTTATTGGTATGAAATTTTTATTTCTGTTTATCAAAGTATCGATGCACCTTTGCCAACGCAGTGTCACTTTATTGATGCTCTTCTTAAATAAATCAGCTGGACGGCAGGCAACTAATTCTTCTAAGGCATTTTTACTGCCTCTCGTGTATTGAATTTTTTTCCCGCCAAAAAGATATCCAAATTCGAGAAAAAGTAGAAGTCTGTAAGCACAAGGTCTGGTGAGTACGGCGGAA
Organism: Parnassius glacialis; assembly: GCA_033319125.1. Classification (NCBI taxonomy): domain Eukaryota; kingdom Metazoa; phylum Arthropoda; class Insecta; order Lepidoptera; family Papilionidae; genus Parnassius; species Parnassius glacialis. The sequence continues at coordinate 24,186,497 of JAVANC010000019.1, forward strand.
GATGAAGAGCTTCCAACCCCAACTCTTCTAACTTGGAGACCGTCTGTTGTGCAGTATGAGGTTGCGCGTTGTCATGCAGGAGCAGTGGGATCGAGTGTTCGACCATAGCTGGTTGGAGACGTGTGAATTTCTTCATAATTGTGTTCAGTTCATCACAGCAGACATCTTCAGTAATGCTCATCCTATTTGGTTAGAAGCTGTAATGAATCACACCGGCGCTAGACCACCAAACAGTCACTATCACTTTTCTAAGGGTAAGTTTTCGTTTAGGGCATTGTTTAGGTGCTGAAACAGGATCCAACAACTTTGCTGAGCGCTTACGATTGTCAAACAGAATCCATTTTTCGTCGTAAGTAACAATGCGGTTCAAAATTCCTTCGTTTGTGTGCCTGTAGAGCAGTGCAAGGCACTTCTCGAAGAGTAGTTCGCGCTGACGATAATTGAAATCGTGGGGCACCCATTTGTCAAGTTTTTTTGCGTTGCCAATTTGATGCAAATGGACCAATATTGTTTATGCTAAAGTTGAAAGCTGCTGCTAATTCAGTCGTAGATTGAGTATCAACAGTTTCCACAATCGCCTTTAATTTGTCATTGTCGATCAAAGTTTTCGGACAAACACAGGGTTCATTTTTCAGGTTGAAATTTCTAGAACGAATAAGGTGGTGGATGGTGCGTTTGGTTGTAGTATTCACTCCGTAAACGTCGTTGATTTTGAATGCCGCTTGTGACGCATTGCTGCCACGACGGTACTCATATTCCATAATTATTCGAGACTTTAACGTATCCATGATGATGAAAAAAATTCATATCGGAAGCAAACATAACCCTAATCAAAAAATAAATGATTAATTTTGAAAAAGTATTCCATGTTTTTAAAATACACAAAGGACACTTGTAACCCTGCGCATCCAATATAATAACGGCTTTAGGATGCTGATGGGGCTTCCTCGGTACTGCAGCGCTTCAGCAATATTTCGCGTGGACTCGCTCGCATGGACAGTTTCCAAGTTATCAAACGGGTTGCCTCCACATGGCGCCGCGTACAGGACAGCTTTAACAGCCTCCTGGCGGCGAGAGGTAGTCACTATTGCTATCCTATCTTGAAGCACTGAAACAGCGTCTATATCGGTTCGAGACCTGCTGTGGTTAATAAAAAAACCGGCCAAGTGCGAGTCGGACTCGCGCACCGAGGGTTCCGAACAAATCTGTAGGTATATAAGTTTAAAATTATTAAAAATATTTTTATTATATGATGTAACTAAAAATCTATGCTTTTCGCAATTTTATTTTATTTGTGCTATAAAACATTGCTTCGTACCAAATTTCAAGATTCTGAGTTCACGGGAAGTACCCTGTAGGTTTTGATTCCCTTGCGAATGTCGAAAATTTGCGGCATAAACGGCTGTAACTTTTGATTGCGTTGGCTTAGAAGCTTTAGAGCTTTTTCAGAGCTCCAAGGGAGAGTAGACTTGAGTATTTGGTATGAATTTCAGCTTAATACCTCTATGCGTTCCTGAGAAAAAGGGCCTTGACAGACAGACAGACAGACGGACAACAAAGTGATCCTATAAGCGTTCAGTTTTTTCCTTTTGAGGTACGGAATCCTAATAAAGTAGATAGAGTAGGTAATATATGTAACTTTTTAATTTTATTTATTTACTAACTCTAGCTTATAAATACTTTTTGTAATTACTAATCCACTATATGAAAAGAAATTTCTGAAATAAAAGTAATAATAATAAAATAAAATAAATTTGAAACTAGTATTCTTAGCCAAACAAACTTTATTTTGATTTGATATGGCCAGTACTGCAGAACGACCATTTCATAGATAAAGACCTATTGTATTCCAATGCTGTATTAAACAATGGTAATAATAATAATCATAAAATGCTTAAATAGCTCGAACTTATTAAGATAAAATATATAACAAGACATGAACATTTGATATATTATATGTAAGTATTCAAAATTTATATTCACACGTATATTTAAGGTACTTTTTGACAGCATTGAAATAATAAATTATCGTAAATAGCTACTACAGAACCCATGGACACCTGTAGACAACTTCAACCAAAGACTATCGTTTGCGTTATTGGCGTTGCCTCTGAGGAGTAATTTAAAAAACCTAATGACCTGTAATTATACTGGTGCTCTGCGAACCAGAAAACAACAGTAAACGCATATTGTTTGGCGGCTAAAATAGATACGGGAGTAATACCCACTAAAACGGACTTCTAGGCATAAAGGCCACGTAATAGAACACGTAAACATGCAAAGTAATATCATCATCTTTACAAGTCCACTGCTGAACATAGCCCTCATCCAAGGAATGCCACAAAGCAAGGTTCTGAGGCACATGCAATCTTTCTTTTCTAAATTCAAATTTGATTTTCGTTTAAAAATGTAGGGGAATAGATTGGCCGCTATTCCACATTTCAACTTTGAATCGTGATTGTTAAATTACGTTATGCAGTCGGATATTAAATAAAACAAAAATGTAGTGATTGCTTTGTATAAAGTAGATAAATTTAAGTAGCCTTAAAAACTATGTTTCAGCTGTATATTAGTGTATTGCACTATCAACAGGTAACCCACCACCAATTCCTCATTTGAATACCACAAGATATTGTTGCAATCCCAAGCCGTTGGCACCAGATGGCTTAAGCTATCAAAAACAAAAAATATTTTCGAGTGGCATGAAGATTCCCGCTAAGACTGTTTCGCACATATTTAATCAAACCGGAAGCTAGGTGCCCACTGTTGATATACACGACACGCCCTAAATTAGTCCCAGGAGCTTAAAATTACGGATCGATCAAAGCGCTTGCTGTCCTGATACGCTAGTGGAAGACATTGAATATTACTTTTTACAGATAAATAAATTTTCACGATACTTACGAGCAATACAACAAGCAAAATGACATTTTGTTATTGCATGCCAATGCTCAAAAGAAGCCCCGCAACTTGTTGGGAATTTCTATGTGATTATCATCCCTTAGCATTAATTATTTGGTTAGACTTAAATAGACAAAAAATATCCAAATATAAGTTTTGTAGGATTTACGACATCTGCTCGACACGTCATAAACCTTAAAACAAGGGTACCACCAATTCGTGTTACTAGTGATGATGTATGGAACTGAGACTTGGTTCTTTACTGCGGGTCGTATGAGACACTTAAGGTCGCCCTACGTGAATCCGTAACGAGGATTTCCGCAATAGAACTAGAGTGACCGACATAGCATAGTAAGCTGAAGTGGCAAGAAGCCGGCCGTATATCACAACGAACAAAGAAAACCGTAGGGAATAAAGTAGCAGTCTCGTGCTGATGCGTAGTCTAGGTAAGACATGCAGGAAGTTGATGAATGGCTCCGAGCCGTGCTTTGCGGCATTACTTAGACGAGGCTTATCTTCAGCAGTATTTATGGCCGTAGTTTGTATATAAATAAAATACTAAAAATATAAACCATTAAAAATAAATATAAAATACACTCTCCTTTCTTAATAGCAGAATATAATAACTACCTTGCTTACGGCTCAATAAACATAATCGATCGAATTGAGTATATTGTTCGCAGTACGTTTGTCTTATTATTAGTAAACACTCCGAAACATTCCTCTATTAAGATATTGGGATGAGTATCTCCAAAAGGCAATAAGATTATGTTAAAGTATATTATATACATATATATATATATATATGTTCCTCTGTTTTATGTATCATGTTCCTGTGCCATGTCTGTATTATGGTCCTCTTTTGCTTATATATATATATATATATATATATATATATATATATATATATATATATATATATATATATACCTAGTAAGGTCATAAATTCTGTCACATGTTTAATATAAAATAATTGAAACAAGTTTATTCATTATGTAACCATTTATATACCAAAATGAACTTAACAAAACATAGATTCTTATGACACTAAAGTTTATTCAAAATGACCTCCGTGATTTTGAATACAGGCCTTCAATCTGCGCGGCCAGTCGTCTACCGCAGCACGAACGAGGTCCATGTCAATATCGGCGGCTGCCTTAATCAAGGATGTCTTGAGTGACTCCAAATTGGGATGAGGCTTTGAGCACGCCTTTTACTCCAAGTGTTGCCATATCTTGTAATCTAACGGATTCAAATCTGGACTGGAGGAGGGCCAGTCTTCGTGCCGGATGAAGTCGATTTCACGCGCCGCCAGCCAGTCTTGTGTGCTCTCCGCTCTATGAGCTGGCGCCGAATCTTATTGGAATACCCAGTGCCTGTTATTGAACATGGTATGAGAAACAGGTTCCACAAGGTTCGTCAGGACTGTATTTTGATACACAACTGCATTCGTTTTTACACCTTTCTCACAAAAATGTACCTCTGTTTAGCCCCAATAAGAAACTCCCAACCATACCATGAGCGAGGATGGAAAATGACCTCGATGGACACGCGGAATACGGTTGCTCGCTTCTTCACTACTGTATACGTACACCTTATCATTTTGTTTGTTGTAGCTCTCTTCTACGGTAAAAATTCTTTCATCCGAAAAAGAATTTCCCGATATTTTTTCCCGCGTACCGCTTCAACAAAGCGCGGCATCTCTTCAGTCTCAGGTCCATTAGACGAGCATTCAAACGATGTCCTGTTTTTCCTCGATATGCCCGAAGCCCTAATTCTTCATTTTATACCCTTTTCACCGTGATTCTGCTTAACCCCATCTGAAGGGCCAACAGTTTCTGCTTACGTTTGGGATTTCTTTGAATTCGTGCCTTCACAGCTTTTATCACTGCTAGAGTCCTAACAGACCGAGGGCGACCACTTCTTGACCTGTCATCTACACTAGAGTCTTCATTGTATCGTTTGATGGTACGATAAACGAATCTTTTGGTTATATTCAATTTTTTCAGTATGTCAAATATATATAGGCAAAAGAGGAACATCCCAGATGCACTCCTGATGGATGGCGCAAATAACGAGTAGATCGTTAGCCTCATCATCATTCTCATTACAGCCCCTCACAAGTCCACTGCTGAACATAGGCCTCCCCCAAGGAATGCCACAAAGCACGGTCCTGTGCCATCTGCATCCATACACTACACTTCGCTAGAGTAAAATATTTACTCTAGATCTGGCCAGTATTTTAGTCGTGCCTACACGACCAATCCTGACATAAGACCGTCCTCATGCATGTATCTTCATAAATTCCTGTAACAAACACTCTTCTTCACATCTTCCGCTCGTCTATCCTGACATGAATAGATTTACTGTCCCTATATTTGGACATTTACACACACATACACAAGACGATTACGTTTGACCACATGCAAACTAACACTACCTAAGGCGTCCTTTTTACCAGCCATCATCTCATATGACAATGTAGGCCAAACAACTGGCTTTTTGCTCTAAGCACACCCAGACACACAGCTCTTTATACAGCTTGCACGGCAATAGTAGCATCGATAGACTTTAACAACACATACGCTATTGTAAATATACTAACATGCTCAATCACACAATAATCGAAAGCGTTCGTCCCTTCCACCACGCATGGACCGGACAGCACCTTTCTCCTAACCCACCACATACAGCTGTAAACTAGTATGTCCCTAAGAACAACCGTTCGGGTCTGGCCCTACGATACTGTTATCTGTACTCTGTTCAACCAACCTGACCGCTTCGATCGGGTGCGTCCCTTCGACCATGCATGGACCATGCATACATGTTACTTTGACTAGTGAAACTCCACAATTAATAAGCCTGCACTGGACAAATTTGTACTTACAACCACGCACGCGGCATGGCCCGGTACGACATTTTCCCTTCGTCCAGCTACACATAAATCTAACCCTCATCATCAAACATTCATAATTCCGGACCGGACGAATGTGTCCATTCAACCAGCCGCAAGCGGCATGGCCCGGTACGACATTGTCCCTTCGTCCAGCTACACATAAATCTAACCCTCATCATCAAACATTCATAATCCTGGACCGGACGAATTTGTCCATTCAACCAGCCGCACGCGGCATGGCCCGGTACGACGTTGTCCCTTCGTACAGCTACACATAAATCTAACCCTCATCATCAAACATTCATAATCCTGGAACGGACGAATGTGTCCATTCAACCAGCCGCACGCGGCATGGCCCGGTACGACATTGTCCCTTCGCCCAGCTACACATAAATCTAACCCTCATCATCAAACATTCATAATCCTGGACCGGACGAATGTGTCTATTCAACCAGCCGAACGCGGCATGGCCTGGCACGACATTGTCCCTTCGTCCAGCTACACATAAATCTAACCCTCATCCTCAAACATTCATAATCCTGGAATGGACGAATGTGTCCATTCAACCAGCCGCACCCGGCATGGCCCGGTACGACATTGTCCCTTCGTCCAGCTACACATAAATCTAACCCTCATCATCAAACATTCATAATCCTGGACCGGACGAATGTGTCTATTCAACCAGCCGCACGCGGCATGGCCTGGCACGACATTGTCCCTTCGTCCAGCTACACATAAATCTAACTCTCATCATCAAACATTCATAATCCTGGAACGGACGAATGTGTCCATTCAACCAGCCGCACGCGGCATTGCCCGGTATGACATTGTCCCTTCGTCCAGCTACACATAAATCGAACCCTCATCATCAAACATTCATAATCCTGGACCGGACGAATGTGTCTATTCAACCAGCCGCACGCGGCATGGCCTGGCACGACATTGTCCCTTCGTCCAGCTACACATAAATCTAACCCTCATCATCAAACATTCATAATCCTGGACCGGACGAATGTGTCCATTCAACCAGCCGCATGCGGCATGGCCCGGTATGACATTGTCCTTTCAACCAGATTTACACAAATCCAACCCTCAACATCAAATACTAATACTCTCGACCACACAATATTCAGAGCATAACTGCTACATTCATTAGAACAAAAACGGCCACTCATTCTCTTAATTCATAGCATATTAACGTTAAACATTTCTCTGGTGCATCGTTAAATATTTCTAACTTTAACATGTACACCATGTAAATCATATTTCGCATGAACATAAAACTGAGATAACAAATCCAGTAATAACTTCATCAGGCATGATTGCTTTAGGAATTTACTCGATGAGGGATCATAAGTGAATACCAGAATAAGATGTTGTTTCTTTAGCTCTGGATTCTTTACTAAGATACATGCCATTTTAGTAAACTTAATCTCGGTAAGACAATTAGCTGCATAATCTTTTAAAACGATTGTTAATGCCATTAACAAATCAAATAATTTTCTGTCTTGGCGTATATTTTGTGCAATGATTTTACAACATTACACCATCCCTCTTTAACTGAGTTTGGATGTTCTGGATTAAAATGCAAAAGTATCGTGGAATTTTCACCAACGGTTGAAATATGCGGCATTGCTAATACTCGTGATAAAACGCCTCCTTTACGTCCATACATGTTAAGGGTACTTAACAAAACATATTTGGTAGAATAATAATTACGGACTAATAACACTTTTAGTCACACTTCCCGCCACTTTTTCCGAAAAAAAATTATTATGTATAGTGTGCCAAGTCACAGAGAAATCATTTAAGTTATCTATTTGATTTCACACAGTGACCACAATGATGCAATGACTAGCAACAAACTGTTACCCTATCTTCATCACTTCTTGTGATACGATCCACTGTACAGACAACAACTATCAGGTCATTCCAAGTCAACCAACAGTAGTCTCTACGAGACAAAAGCCTTCTATAACACCATTAGGTGTATTCATCGCTCCTGAATGACTCACATGTAAATCGAAGTTACAACTAAAACTTTACATCACAAAATAACAAATATAACAACAAATGTATACTACATTTAATTTTATTTTTACGAGCACTCACCTCTATGTTTAGTCATCCCCGCTACATCTCTAAGTTAGACGTTAGACGTTAGATCTCTACCAACACGACACGCGCACGTTACCCATTCTTTGAGCTACGGCTACGGTATGGCTGTTGACATAGTCAAAACACAAAAAAAAATTATTACTTCAATGCAACTCTACAATTTAACAGGGTCATTAATTAAATAGACTCAGGTTAGTAAATTGAAATAAGCTTGGCTTTCAGGCATTTCTGTCAACTAATTAAAAAATTAACCACTTTTTACTACAACATATTTTTTAAAGCAATATTTAAGACATATTTACATCCCTCACGCATTAAATGTCGGTCGACAGCAGCAGTAAATAATCCGCCCGTAGCGTCCCACATCGACAGCATACATCCATTCAAGAAGGATCAGTATAGCACCAAGCCAAATCACATAATTCGAAGATTATATGTGGGTGACTCAAGAAACTTGGTCTCATATTTAAATAAAGTTAAATGTGTAGTGTTCGCGTAAATATAAGAAATCATTATGTAAACTTGATTTCACTTCTGACATAGGCACAAGAGTATAACACTTCTGATGTAAGCATAAAGTACCAGAAAATGTAATAAACAGATTGTTAGCAATTCGTGGCAAATATATGGTACGCATTAGTACAGTGAAAAGAAAACAATTTGTTTTAATAAATATAGTTGAATATGCAGACCATATAGAACATATGGCCTGCATTGATGACGTGGTTAGTTTCGAATCCCACAGAGGAGGTAATACTTAGGAGGTTCCGTATAAAAATATATTTTTGTAGCGCAAATATTGTATTTACACACGCAACACTACACATTTATTTATTTATTTATTATATATTCACTTATTACTATCATTACAGGATTGCCCTAATACTATAGATAAGTCATACTTTAGTTATGTTAGATATAATAAGTTTATAAACTAAAACATAGAAATAACAAGGTAGCCTTTGTGAACTCGTTCAGAGAACATCCGAATAAATCCATTCGCTCAGCCACCGCATTGAGTGTACGTAGCAAGTGGGTGATTGGCGCCTCACGTAATAAGTTGGTTCTCGCGCGCGGTAGTTCCAGCAGTCGCACTCATCGCCGCCGTTCGGCACTTCGATCTGGCGCGCACAACTTCGTCTCCTGCAGGATAGCTGGGTTGTTAACAATACCCCGTAACACCTTAAACAAGTATGTGGCCAGCGATATTTCCCTTCTTACTTCCAGTTTAGTGTAGCCTACCATACCGAGAACAAAGAGAGTAGGATACAGCAACGGATAATCCGGATACAGTCCATATAATTTGAGATATAAAAATCTAGCAAACTTGTTTTGAACACTTTCCAACATTGATTTATACTTGTCTTCATTTGGAGCCCAAATCACAGAGTTGCACTCCAAATAACTTTTTACCATCGCTTCGTACAAGACCATTATTGCATTGATGTTAGTGAACTCGTTTACTTGTCTCAAGACAAAACCAAGATTGCGGTATGCTCTCTTGCAGACTTCAGTATTGTGTTGTCGAAACTTTAAATCACTTGTGAAATAAACACCCAGATTTTTTACTTTCATGACGCGCTGCAGCTGCTTTCCCTCCATGTGATACGGGTTATGGCGCGGAACACGTGCTCAGCTAAATGACAAAGTAGAGCATTTGCCCAAGTTACAATAAAGCTTATTGTCCCGGCTGCTTTTCATGACCTCATTTATATTCCGCTGCAGTCTAGCATGGTCTAAGGTATCTCTTATTTCGATAACTAATTTTAGGTCATCAGCAAATAAAAGGCTCGTCGATTCCTTGCTCACCTCCGGTAAATCGTTTATCATAATGATAAAATGGAGAGGACCCAAATCACTTCCTTGACTGACCCCTGACTTTGTTAAGTACTGCTCAGAGTAGCACCCGCCATAGTCAACGTACTGACGTCTGTCTCGCAAGAAGCTGGCGAAGAACTTCAACGTATGTGGTGTGTAGCCTATTCCGGCCGCCTTCGCCATCAAGGTATCATTATCGACCGTATCAAATGCGTTACGAAAATTGAAATAGGCCACATCAACCTGTATCCCTGCATCAACTGCTGGACTACTTGTTACATTAAATGCAGCAAGTTCCCGGTTGTACTCCGACCAGAGCGGAAGCCATGTTGCGAGTCAGACAACAGAGTTTTTACCTGCATATACAAACAGTGGTGAATGGCCGATTTGAATACATTGGCTGGTGTGCACAATATCGCTACAGGTAGTCTGTAGTCACTAGGTTCCGGACCTCCACGACTTTTCGGCACTGGAACAACTCGAGTAAGCTTCCACATATCAGGAGAGGTCGCGGTCACGATGCACGTATTAAATAAATGTAGTAACGGTTCCACCACAGCAAAGCGACAATCTCTTAAAATGAACGGTGGTATACCATCCGTTCCTGCCGAGCGCTTGGGCATTAGTCCGGAGAGCGCGCGGCGCACCTTCGCCGGCTGTAGGGCCGTGAGATGCATCCATGCGCTCCCTATTGAAGCTGCGCTAGCTGCTGACACGTCGGTTTTTGTTGCTGACGGTTTTTGGTTGTACACAGAATGAAAAAATTGTGCAAATTCGTCGGCACATTCCTGATTCGATAGGACTCGTCCATTTTTAATTAAATGGTGCTGCGAAGAACCTTTTTTAGCCTCACGTAGTTCCAGAAAGCTTTCGGATTCGTTGCCAGATGATTCTGTACGCGATTTTGATAAGTTTCGTGAGCAAGTGAGATCTCTGCCTTCACTTTTGCTTTACACTGAGCGAACGCTTCATAATTACTACGTACTTTACTCCTTTTATATTTTTTGTGTAAAACGTACTTTATTTTAATATTTTTTATAATCTCCGGTGTATACCATACATGGTAAATATATTTATTATCTTTAGGTTTTTGCTTTTTAAGAGGCACACAAGTACCAAAAACTTCACATTCATTATTATAAAATATGCTATAAATTAAATTGGGATCATGTATTGTATATATTTCACTCCAGTCTGTAGTCATTATTAAATAATATAAATAATTAAAGTCAGCTTTATTGAAATTCCTTTGCTTATACGGTACCTGAGTCAGATCACGGTGATCGTCAGTCTATCTGTTGCACGCTGGCGGCATGTTGACATTGACGGCCACGACGAGTGAGGGATGGTACGCGTCCACGGGTTGTAAAGCCTCATCTCCCGCACATACCGACACGTTGTCGTGTCCGCTCAATACAAGATCAAGCTGTCTCCCACTACAGTTTGGCACCGTATTACACTGAACAAGTTCACAGAAGGCTACAAAATATTCATAAGAATTAGATACATAGTTAGTACATGAAAACAAGTTAAAATCTCCTACTATTACAACATTATTTTTATATTTAATACATATTTTTTCTAACAGATTGAACATTACTATATACTCGTACTCATTATCTGCCATCTGTGGCGGAATATATACTACTACACTACAAGTAAATAAAAAACGGTTCCGAATGTGAACAGTAGCACAAATTAATTCGAATTTACAAATTTATATCGTAGGACATCGGTACTTTTCTTATCTGAATCTGCGGTGCAGCAACTAAAAGTACTCCTCCTTGCTTACGTCCATAGGCACGACCACATCAAAATATGGAATAGCCGGTTGGTATAATCTCCGCGTTATGAATCAATTCGTTGCACCCAGTCTCTGTGATGGCAAATATATCCAAACCTGAGGATTCGAGTAATGAAAAAAATTTAATGTCTTTGTTCTTAGACCTCTTACATTTTGATATAAAATATGTATGCTCTTAATTCGTAGATTTTTGCCCTGTGAGGTGTGGGTTTTTGCTTGATCTATGAAACCAAATCCGTTCGCTGTATTCAGCGTCAGTGGCCAAATGTCAGGGTTACGCAATTTCTCATAATTACCTTCAGATACACAGAATCGAAATGATGAGTATCCCCTCTCGGTTTTGTGGTTCAACCTATCCACCTTTATGTAGCTTTCTTCTCCTAATACTTAACGTATATATTCTAACAAATTATCCTCTGTTATTTCTGTAAAAAGTCTCCATATATGTAAGTATTTTTTCCGGTCTACTGCTTTTATTTTTAGAATAGATGACTTACCTCCTTTTTTAATCGGATACATCATTTTAGGTTTCAATTTAGTCCAATTATCAGTATTACAAGTCGTTGTCTTCTTTAGCTTGATTTGTGGATCCTTTTCATCTGAGATGCCCACCGTACTCCTGGCCACCGACGCATAACTTGTCATAATTTGTGTACCACACTAAGTTTTCCTTCTTTCTGTCACATACATAAAATGCACTTTGACAACCCAGAACAATCATTTCAAAGCCATACAAACACTTGTTCCGTTCAGAATTCGAACATGCAGCTCCGCGGCCAAGTATATCAAATACATAAAAATCGTTAAGATTCCTTGAAGTAATAATATCATAATAGGTACTACGTTCTAAAAGAGACGTTCAGACTTAGTAGCTTGCAACATGCGTTAGAGCCCACGGTATTAAACTTATTATCGGGCAGATTTTTTTCTTTTCTTTTTAATAACGTTACCCCCACTTTGAGATTTTCTCCTGTATTGTGGAGGCAGTTTACAAACATAAATTGCACGAAGACAAACATCCAGACCCGGAACAATTATTCGTAGGACATATAAATGCTTGTTCCGTACGGGATTTAAACCCGCGGCCTCCAACACAACAACTCATTGCTAAGCCATTGCGCCACGGAGCCGTCCAGATTAGGTTAGATTAGATATAAAAATATACTTTGTGCCTCCGACCACTCGCCCCGTACTACCGAACATATTTTGTTCACGTTTCTGTTCAAGTACGTGGTACATATTATTTCAATCTTAAGAATAAAGTACCTATATAAAAATATCAAAAGGAAGAAAAATCCAGAAGTGACATATTCAAGGAAATTTTAAAATAATTTCACTACCATACAGATCTATTACATTTATGAATGTTCAGACAATGTTATTTAACGGTGAGGACTACCTTATTTAATTTATATTTGTATGCTACTAACTATGGAAAGATTTGAAAACAAGGCAGAAAACTTTGTGAAACTCGCAATTAACTTCACGAAAAGTATTTAAACTTTGTTAATTTACGACTTTTAATATAACTACGTAAGAGCCAGAAAAGATTACTCAAAAGAAAACAACTTTTTCACGCGTGACAAACAAAAAGGTTATCTCGTATATCATCATTATCATAGTCCTTCAATAGTCTACCGCTGAACATATTATATATATATAATTTTTCTGTATATTTTAGGGACGGAAAATGCTAGTAGTGACATGTATCATTTTTCTTTTCATTTTAAAAATTTGCAAAGTTTTAATGCACTTTTACATATTATATTGCCCCATGAAAAGTAAAAAGTAGCAGCTCACATACATGTTACTACTGGGCACAGGGCGCAGAGTTTTTGACATTGAAAGTGTTCGTTCCGCTGATTGCAACGCGGGATGACCTCAACCATAGATAAATATATATGTAGCAAGACCTCAACTGGGAAACTTCTCATCCCCCGTTTAAACTCTCGCGCGAGCGGCGAGGCGAGTCGCGAGGCGAGTCACGAAGCGCGAGTGTAAACGCTAGCTCGTGGCTCGCCTCGCACATTTTTCGGGCGCGGTTCGCGGTTTTTTGGGCACGAGGCAAAAGGCCACTCGCGCTCTCGTTTCAGTTTGTTTATGGCACCCTTCCATAATAACATTCGAATTGCTTTTGTTTTAAAATTACAATTTTAAGAAAATAATATTATTTATTATTATTAACAGTGGTAGAGCCACGCGGCAGCTTTTGCTGTCGCACGGATGGGCCGGCTCGAACCGGGGTGGTACCACAACCTCACAGAAAACCAACGTGAAGTAGAGGTTCACCTCTGCGTTTCGCTTGGTGAGTGCAGGTGGCCGGAGGCCCTTTTTACTGGAAATGAGGCATTCCATCTTAGTCCTCACGGGTGACAACGCATCTACATTTTTATTTGGAATAGAGGATAGATGTAGATGTCTATGGGCCGCAGCAACCACTTACCATCAGGTGGACTGTGTGCTCGTTTCTCACCCTTATTCTATAAAAAAAAATTAATCTTGCACAATAGGTACTAGTAATTTATAAGATAATGAAACTGAAAAGGTTCTGTTTCGGTGAATAGATATCATCTACCATATTCTTCCTCAACGAGGTTTTTTTTTAATTGCCTTCTTTTTAAAATGGTCAAGCATCGATAAATACTTATTAATGCAATAGTTGATGCCGCTATTATTTTGACGTCTTTCATCGTTGCTGGCTCATCGCAAACTGAACGCATTGCGAGAGTGTAAACAGGCACTCGTTACCTCGCCACAACACGCGAGCTGCGAGGCGAGGTACGAGGCGAGGCGCGAGGCGAGAGTCTAAACTCGGTATCAGATATGAAGGTTTTCTTTCACCGTCCAGAATGTAGTAAATCGACACTTCAAATTGTAATAAAAGTATATGCTAAAATATATAGGTAAATGCTTACGTACCATGAAATTTATGTTTTAATCAGTTTGATTACCGCCTTTGACAAGTAAAATAAAATGAAACTCTGTTTAAGTGAAATCTGGTTTCTTTAATTAAAGTATTTTTCCGCAAGAGCCTGTTCATTTACATATACTCATATGAGCTGTGAAACCAGGACTGCCACAAATATCTTAATATGTCTAAAAATATGATAGCTATCTTAAATTACAAACTGATTTATAAGTCTCATTAAAGTTAAAAAAGTAAAGTAGCAGCTAATATACCTCTCACTATTGTGCACAGGGTTCCTCATTACCTATGTTGTGTTTTATAGGCAGAAAAATAGAGTATGCTATTTTTTATAGGATAGGGTGACAAATGAGCACACAGTGCACCTAATGGTAGGTGTTTGCTGTGGACCATAGACATCTACATCTATCCTCGTTTGCGAATGAAAATGCAGATGCGTTATCACCCGTGAGGACTAATATGGAATGCCTCTTTTCCAGTAAAAAGGGTCTCCGGTTCTCTACACTCACCGTACGAAACACAGCAGTGTTAAGCTGCTATCTCACGTTGGTATTTTGTGACAGCGTGGTCCTTCCCGGATCGAGCTGGCCCATATGCGATACAACTATACTACTTATATAGCTGAAGCATGGCTCTAGAAAAATGTAATGTTATGTTTGAACGCATAATATCGGTTTTCACATCTCCACAAATATTTTAATTACACAGACATCTAGGTTTCCTCAAGAAATTATTCTTCTCAACTTAAACGGACACGTGTTAAGTCAGCATGTAAAATTTTCTATAACAGATTCATCCCCGAGGGAATAGTACACGTTTTGTTCCCGTGCCATGATGAAATCTCACGGCGAGCTACACGGCCCTCGTATTTGTTCAAATACAATTCATAAAAACTGAAACTAAGCTTTTGCACGATTGTTGACCACATCTATCTAGTAATTACACATCCAACGATGCCACGAACGAATTTTCAATTATTTACATCGTATATTCAGTAGCAGTCTATTATTTAATTTTATCAGTGACTTACTATTTGAGTTTATTTAGAAGTTAGTACATGGCGCTATTATTAGATGAAATAATGAAAGCCAAAAATATACTATCTAGTAATATCAGAGATAAAAGCGAATATTTATTTATTATATAATCATTGCCCTAAAACCCTCTCAGAAATGAGAGGCGGCCTGTGTCCAGCGGTGGAACGTATATAGGCTGTAACTTTACCTCTATTATATATAAAGTGATGTCAATTCTGTTAAAAGTTCTGTTTATTTAAAAAAAATACACTATCAGCGACGCTAACGGTAAAAACAATTTAATTATATCGTCATATGACCATATCATGATATAGCAAAGTTGTGTTTAGTTACTAATATCTTGAAACGATTTCTATTCATTGATTTAGTCAAGCTACATCATGACGTCGTCAACAAACACTGTTAACTATCATGAAATGACCACACCATTTCATGAAATGTTAGACTACTTTATAATATATGATCAATTCTACGATCTGGCTACGACATATATAAAATCTTTTTAATAAAACTATAATGATAATGAAAATTTTGTAAGAATTGCAGACAGACCAGTTTTAATCAGTTTACATATAGATTGAATTGAGAATTGAAATAAAAACCTTATCATATTTTTTATATAGTTTTCATATTTTTGATAGACGTCACTATTATTTATTGAAATGATTACACTTTTCGAATGAAATAACAAAAATACTAAAAAACTAAACGTTAGAATTTTAAAATCATTTCAATAATCTAATTATTTAAACATATAAATCTTAGTTATTAATATTATTTAATTTACTCGTAACTGAAGGCAAAATATGGCTGTTAACTAAACCAGTGTAGTTACAAATTATTTTACCAAGGTTATAACTATATTTTATACTTTATGTATAAATATGGTATTTATTTTAAAAACACCTGTCATCCCGCCTATAATTAATATATAGTAGAAAATTTTTAGATGTTAATCTAAAGAAAGAAAAATACTTATTCTTTTTTTTTTTTTTTGAAGTTCCATAATCGGATAAAGAGTAGCGTATAAATTGCCCCGGGTTACTAACTACCTACATACAAAATTTCATGTAAATCGGTCCAGTAGTTTTTGGGTGAATCCGTAATACACAAATAGACAGACAGACAAACATTCTAAATACCACTAAGTTGGCTTCAGAACCCTTTATTTGATCCCCTGGACTTGTTTTTTCAAGAATATATTAAAATTACGGACACGACTTTTCTACAGATTTATTATATGTATAGATGACTTTTATAAATTGTTAAGTAATAATATCTGAATTAGATCTAACATTTCATTCGTCTCATTATTTTTACAAATGAAATGTTAGATCCAATTCAGATTTTTTTTAATATAAACTGCCTTCTATTAAAAAAATAGCAAACAATTTTAATAAATCAAATAATTTATTTCATAACTAAAGTAGGGACCTTTTGTCTGGTGACTGGTCTGTGGTCTGTGGTCTCTGTGAAGGTACACTACGCTAGTTAGATCATTTCCATTTAGAAATTCAGTGCAAGATTGCTAATCTGATGCCTAACCAAACTTTGATGTGTGCCTCAACTGAGAAAGCTATATGGGGTAATAGAAATAAGAGTGAGTTAGAATTTTACGCATTAATCTGTATTGAAAAATTAAAAGAAATTGAATTTTCTGATAAATTAAGTAGTTGTTGTGATACTCTTTGTAATAATCATAGTTTGGAGTCGAGAATTTTTTTTAAAAACAAATTGAAATACTGTCAAAAAGCAAATCAAAATGAATATAGCTAACCCAGCTTGTAAGCATGAAAAGAAAGACTTTCGGAGGTTTCGGCAGCAAACAAAGAAAATGGGTCCAAATTTTGGCGTTCCGGTGAGTGTCGACGGCGCTAGTGATCCGAAGAATGTTGTGAACTTGTTTCGAGAGCATTTTCAGGTTCAGCCTGCTACCGCCACGGGCAGTGCTCGTAAATGTGATAGTGTGGATGCTGGGCCGGTCGTGACCGGCGTGCCAGAACGTTTCACTGCGAAGCAGGTTTGTGAGGAGATAAAAGGAATGAAGCGTGGCAAGTCGCCACGACTGTCTCAGCATTGAGCATTTTCTTCACGCGGGATCTCACTTACCAAGGTTGCTGGGAATGGTGTTCACAATCTGTAGGAGGCATGCCTACTTACCTGTAGAACTAATAAGAACGGTCGCAGTTCCAATTGTTAAAAATAAAACTGGGGATATTTCGGATAAGACCAACTACCGACTGATCTCATTAGCTACAGTGACGGCTAAAGTGCTTGATTGTTTCCTTGAGAGACAACTTAAACAACGTCTTAAGTTTCACGACGCCCAGTTCGGTTTTCGGCCAGGGTTATCCATTGAGTGTGTTATTATGTCCTTCAAGCATATAATCAAGTACTACACTTGCAGAAAAAAATGTGTGTGTGCTGCTTTTTTGGATCTATCGAAGGCATTTTACTTGGTTTAGTATGATGTCCTTTGGGCGAATATTGACCAGCTGATACGTGGGCTCGGCAGCATGCGTGTCGGATGCTCTATTGACGGTATTTGTGTCAATTGTATAAGTTATACCGACGACATTGTACTGCTGAGTCCATCAGTCGCTGGGCTCCGAAGACTGATGAGCGTTTTTCTGAATCTCACGGTCTTCTTTACAATGTAAAGGAGAGCGAGTTTATGGTATTTAAGGCAGACAGCGGCAGAGCTCTCAATGTTCCGCCAGTGTACCTAAACGGGGTAGCTCTACATCGCGTGTTGTCTTTCAAGTATCTCGGTCACATTGTGAACGAGAGACTGAGGGCTGACTGTGATATGGAGAGGGAAAGGAGAGCGTTAGCAGTCCACTGCAATATGTTAGCCCGCAGATTTTCACGATGTACCACATAAGTTAAAATAACATAGTTTAAAGCCTTCTGCCAAGCAATGTACACGTGTAATCTGTGGGTTGATTATACACGGGGGGCTTTCAGCGCATTCCGAGTGTAGTATAATAATGCCTTTAGGGTGATGTTGGGTCTGCCGCGATTCTGCAGCGCATCGGGCATGTATGCGCAAGTGCGCACTGATTGCTTCGAGACGGTGTTGCGCAAACGGGTCGCCTCGCTCATGCGCAGAATACGTGTTAGCTCCAACACCATACTGAAGGTTATTAGTGACAAAACAGATGGTCCTATTATGAGATACTGGGTGAATATGCATGTGCATAAACCTATTGCCTCAGACAGACCTGGTTTGTACTTAAACTATTTATTCGTGTCTGCACCTAATTATTACTAACATTGCTATAACTTCCTTGTACCTACTAACAATTATGGATGTTTGTCCGATATAAAGAGATTTTATTTATTTATTTTTCAAAGCACTTTATTTTGGCAGTTTAAAAGAAGTTCATTGATACTTTTTCAATGAATGAGAAATGATTATTTGAAGGCGTTTTCACCACCTTATCTAAATTGAAATTCTTTTTTCTGTAAATGTTACCGAACAAGATAATGAATATCAATAGAGGAAAGCTCTGGCGGATACAAGTAATAATGGAAAATTATAAACGAACTTGTAAATTACACCATGTATTTATGTATTAAAAGAAAAAATTATCCTTCTAACGGTGGTACAACCGTCTCGTTAAAACCATATGTAAAAACCGTTAACGGACAGTAGCGTTATAGGTGCAAGACTTACAATACTTGACTGAGATCGTCAAAGCGTCAAGCGGATTGAGCATACTTTTACGAGCTGATGAGATGACGGAAGAAGAGAAATTATTTTCATATTGTTTTGTATCGACATTTATAACATTTATTTACATAACTAATTATGTCTCTAATTACAATGAACTATAAGGAAAGCGTTCTATCCTACTACAATTCAATAGGGAGTATAGTCAAACCGAGCTTACTTACCTATATCTAAGGCGACTGCTGTCTCAGGGTTCGGTTAGGCCGCATGTGGTGGTAGGGTGCATGGGAAGTAAGGGTTAGTGATGTGTATCTATGTGTGACTGGTAGTGATAGACCTGATGGGACCGTAGTCGTCGGCAGCAGCTCGGACTTCAGTATCGCTCCAAATTGTGGTAATCTTCAGCGGTGCCACCCACAGTCACTTTCTTCGTTCGCCACGGGGACAGTCCATTAATTTTATCGTACAATTAACTAACTTCCAGAAGTCATTAACTCTAGTTTGTTATAAAGCGTAACACACAACACGAATAGAAAATGTCGGTCTACACTAAATCCCGTTACTATAAGCAAAAACGTAACACACCGCACGAATACGACTGTCCGGATCAAGGGTCACTACTGTTTTTGCGTGGCAACAGTTATTTCTAGACTTAACACTAACTTCTCTAATATCACAAAGCTCAGCGTCCAACCGACGACGGAAAATGTTACCGAACTATATTAAATGCCGCACTAGTAGTTAATATTGTCGAATGCACTTATATACGGATTCAGAGTTAAACACAACTAAGTTCCTGCATTCGACACCGAAACAAAACGTGGCGCCAGAGGCAAAGTACGCCTCGTTGACCCGCCGATTAAGTTAACTAGCCAACCAAACACAAAAGGGGCACTACGCGACTACCGAATTATAATGCTATATTGACAACGACCCGGGAGAAGCTCTCAAACAAGGAATGCGCGTTACGAATCCTAGACAGTACATTTACTCGATGCGCCTGCACTATTCCGCGTTCCCGAACAAGTTCACAGCGTGCTGTCCCAAGCACCGCTTGCAAACAACTCTCTTGCACTCACGTTCCGACCTCGCGTCCTCTACACACGGAAGAGGGGCCACGGTGACCTTCACAAGGCGGCGGTCGTACGCGCGTGTGAATTCAAATTTCAAAGTTAATTGTTTGGCTTAAACACCACACTAGAGCTTTACCTCTCCCCCAAGGGACCAATCTTATATCGTTGGGTATTTTGCCATCGTCTCAAAATATCCCACAAGGCTCTGAAACCAAAGGGAATATTTATAGAGACAAGAGCCCTACGGATGACATTATTCAAAGAACCGTGCCGTGAAAACCCACCAACACTTTTCTTACATTACAGTCTGTGGGGCCCAAACTTGTCGATGCCTCTTTGGTAGCACCAAAGAGGCCCTGATGGGGTTGACAAATCACTGTTCCTAGTCGGATTCCTACGGCGATGCGCAAGTTTCCCTTTCAAGCAATGTGCTGAGATTACTTGATGGTAAAGCGTGTAACCAGTGACTATATTCCTTAGTCGAAACAGCTAGAAGGCGTGCCTTATCTTGGTCACTATGGAAACTAGGAAACAAATTTTTCTGCACGTTCCGTACCAACGGAATATTCCACTTTTTTGGTTGGTTCACTTTCAGTGGAACATTTTCTCCGGGACAGAGCGTGTTTGCCCTGCCTCCATAGCTACGCACAGGACTACTTTATTTTTTAAAATTATGTTACGAGTATATAAATCACTAACACTATGCACAGTAGCAAGGAAAGGAGGCAATGCAACGCTACAAAGATTTCTCACACCAATACTACCAAATTTTATAGGTAAGGTAGTTTGAGTCCAGGCTGTTATATTAAAAATTAAATTTAGACATTTTTCTTTAGCTATTTTTTAAAATATCCGAATATTACCAGACTGGACTCGAGCGGAGTAAGTATGTAAATCTAGGTACAAGGAGACAATATTTTAAAAATAGTAAGAGCAATGTCCCCCACATTGCTCTTCCTATTTTAAAAATATTGTCTCCTTTTTCTTAATCTTTAATTTATACAATTTATCAACGTTTTTTCAAACTGATCAAATTTAGTTTTTAAAACAGGTTTACTACTATCGATAAACAACGGGGCACACCTAGCATGTATAGTGATTCCTTACTGACAATTTTTATTCCTGGAGAAATGATTGAAATCTGATTGAAATTTTGAATTAAATTGTCTCTGTGAGAAGTAGATAAATTATTGGAAAAAATATTTCACATTTATTGCTATTTGGTTCAAGACTAATATTTTTAAAATTTCGATAAATATGAGTAAGATCACTGAGGACTTCATCTGCTCTACCTCCCAGTGTACCGTCGTCCAGGTACCAGACATTAAGCTTGGATTTCAAATTCAAAATAATGCGTTGAATTTTTAAACTGAAAAGTGCTGAACCTAGTCGTTCTGCTGTCGTTGTTCAGCAGGGTGACCCCCCTGCTGAACACCAACAGCAGAATCGATAACATGGTTTTCGTAAAACAAGTTAGTATTCTGACTTGACAAACGTAATTATAAATTTCGGGGGTATTGTTAGGCAATTATTTAATTTAAATCAATATTTTAAATAAAAAAACACAAGTGTTTTAATAGGTGTAAATGATATTATTTCATCGTATAGACAGACACGAATCCCGGACTAATCAACGGAATTAATGGATAATAAAATAATTTTCGGTATTGTTTCTACTTACATCAAATTGCTTTCACACGTTGGTATATGTAGTGCTAGTGTGTTTCTACCCACTAGTCCCATTTTGGATTTTAACAATATATCTAGTACTCCCTTGTCATGCGATGGACATATCAACATAAGCTTTTTTACCTTATCACAAGTAAAATCAGGAATAATTAAGTTAAAACCACTTAGTTCTGTGGGTCCAGATAAAGTCCCAGCTTATATCTTAAAAGGATGCAAGGAGATTCTTGCTCCTGTACTTACCTATATTTTTAACTTGGCTTTAAACACCGGCGTATACCCAAAACAGTGGAAGCTATCGAAAGTCACTCCGATACATAAAACAAGCAATAAGACCTTGGTTGAAGAGTATCGTCCTATCGCAGTACTATCGTGCGCAGCAAAACTTTTTGAGAATATTGCTCACAAAGAAATATACGCGCAGGTAAATACGCGGCTTTGTGAGGAGCAGCATGGCTTTCCGACCGGGTCGATCAGTAGAGACTAACTTGTTATCCCTCGTTGAATATATATCTCATCACATGGATAAAGGTCAACAAGTAGATGTGCTATATTTAGATTTTAAAAAGGCATTCGATGTAGTGGATAACGATATTCTATTAAATAAATTATACAGCATGGGTACCCCAAAACTTCTAAATTTTTTTGCTGATTACCTTTCAAATAGAAAACAGTATGTTAGCCATGGATCCTTTATTTCGAAGTCATATCATACGCGCTCAGGTGTAAGGCAGGGTTTAGTTTTAGGTCCCCTTCTCTTTCTCATTATGGTTAACGATCTCATTAAAGTAGTTAAGTATGCCAAATGCCTCCTATATGCTGACGATTTGAAATTAGTCCAAGTGATTGATAAGGATGTAACTCCCGAACATCTTCAAAGTGACATCGACCGTATCCATAAGTGGAGTATAGATATTAAAATGATGTTTAATGCCGGCAAATGTTACGTCATGACCTTTAGCCGCAAGTTACAACCTACACATGCCACCTATACCTTAGCAGGTGTTGAAATAAAGCGCGTGACAACCATTAAATCTTGGTGTGACATTTGACTACGGATTGACTTTCCATGCACACATGTCTGCCCTAGCTTCAGAATCTTACAGACGCCTAGGTTTTGTCCTACGCAATGCCCGTGATTTCAATGATCCTATTGTCATCAAATTATTATTTAACTGTCTAGTTAGAAGTAAGTTAGAATTTGCTGCAACGACACTGGCTGTTCGCCACATCCATTGCCGCACTGTGTCGCGCGCGCAATCCCCGTTGTGTCGCATGCATGGTGCTTTAAACTCCTTAATGGAGACAGTCCCGGAATGTGACATCTTTAATGACACACTCAAGGTGATCATGTCAAACTGTCTCATGTTATGTGAAAGCCATGTTTGTTAGGTAAATAAGTTGTATGTTGTTATCACTTTATTCTGTTTTATATTATTTTATTTCCTCTAGTTATTGTTAAGTATGTTTGATCTCTGACTTGTTATTTGTTTTTGAATTATGTTATATGTTTAGTTTTACCTATTAATTACTGTCATTGGCGCAAGCCGTTGTAATTAATTATAAATAAACAAAAAAATATTCCATAAGTTGATCTTACTTAAATTCTACATGCGCATTAAAATTTTATTTTCTATTTCCTACATTTTACGTCCGTATTCCATCATTAAAAAGTAAACATATAGTATTTGTATCATCCATAGTGACAGTGAGCTTTATTAAACTATTTATCTCGTTTTATCTAATTACGCCATACTGAAATACAATTAATTATATAAAGAACCAATCTGCGATCTTCAATCTACGAGTATATACATATCTTTCGGCTAAAAGCCAAAAAGCGGTTACACCTAGTTCTAGCCGGCTAAAACTAGGTGCGGCCAGCAGTAGTTGATTAAATTTAGGTGTACTGTTAAATTTGTAAAGAAAACGGACATACATACATAATATAAACGCTCACGCCTGTCACCTAGAGGGGTAGACAGAAACTACGGACTTCCATTTGACACGATCCTGACACACCTTTCT
Source organism: Parnassius glacialis (assembly GCA_033319125.1). NCBI lineage: Eukaryota > Metazoa > Arthropoda > Insecta > Lepidoptera > Papilionidae > Parnassius > Parnassius glacialis. The sequence continues at coordinate 24,210,460 of JAVANC010000019.1, forward strand.
CGCCGCCTTTACATTCATATATTTACGCATACACGCTCCTCGGTTGAGGGTACTCCTAATTTGGCCCATATTCAATATATCGCCAATTTGGTCGATAAACCTTCGTTTAGGGCGTCCCTTCCCGACTCTGCCGTTCACTTCGGCAACATAAATTTGCTTTGTCACTCTTTCGTCTTTCATTCTTTCTATATGACCAAACCACCGAAGCATTCCTTTCTAAATCCTGGTCACAACGTCATACACATACCACATACCACACTTTTCTCTTATGACACAGTTTCTCACCCTGTCAATCAGATTCAGCCCTAGCATACTCCTTAATAACCGCATTTCCTAGAGTATTTATTCTACTCTCGTGCTTCTTCTGCCACCAACTTTCCCTATCATACATTAAAGTAGGGACTAACATAGCATTATCAATTGCCATATGTGCCTTTTTTGACACATTCTGTCTTTTCATAATAGCGTTTTGTGCCCCATTTACTCTATTTCCTGTCGTCGTCTATTTCCTTATCATATCTACCAAATCTGATTCATACACATCCCAAATATACAAACTCATCCACTTTCTCAATCAACTCCCCTTCTATTCTTATTTCACATAATGTTTTACTTTCTTCTCTTTCAAAAACCATCACTTTCGTCTTACTTGAGTTCAATTTCATACTCCTTTCTTTTAATGACCAACTCATTAATGTAACCACTTTTTGCAACTCGGCTGCCGACGATGTAAATATGACTTGATCATCGGCGTACAAAGGCATTTTGATGGTTAACTCACCCATTCTCAACCCACATTCTTTAACTTTCTAACCATAAATAGGTTAAACAGCGACGGAAAAGCTACACATCCCTACACCATGACACCTTTTTTGGATGCCAAATCAGTGCAAGTAGACCCCGGTGATCCTGATACAAGCACTAGAGTCCCAATAAATGATATAATAATGATATGAGGTCTTAATGCCTGTAAACCAGCGCTCAACCCAAATGAGTTCAGTGTTTGTCATAACACATTCCTATCCACTCTGTCATAACCCTTTTACAAGTCCATGAAAGTACAAAAAACTTTCCGGTTTTTAGCCAAAAACTTCTCCGCAGTCATGCGCATGGAAAAGACTTGATCCGTACACCCCATTACATTTTTCAATCCAGCTTACACATTCCATTCTCATTTATACTTTCATCGCCAAACGTTCCCAATATCCTTTCATAACCAGACGTCTTCACCCAACCCTTCCATTAAAATGTCCTAACATAATAGTATTTTCATTTTCCTTACATTTCATCAACACCATCCTTACCATGTCCCAAAATTGCTCTCGGATATAAGTGGACTTAGACATGTATGGGGCGTACTCCCCTAGCACAAACAACTTCGTTAATTCCACTTTCATCTGTATCCATAGCAGCCTTGGGCTTACACATTAATACTACGTATATACGTATCAAGTATATCGGCGACAGTAGGTTAAAGTGCGATTGGGATGCCCCTTGGGCCTCCTCAAAACCGCAGACATTTATCTAATTTATTAATTATATATGATACACCTAAGTTAGGCTAGGTTGCACCTAGTAGTAGCCGGCTAAACCTAGGTGTATTCGCACTTCGACTTTTAGCCGTAACATATATATTGATACGTGAAGAACAAACTTTGGACCTCTTTTTAAGAATATTAGGCGCACGGAGATTTGGCATAATTTAAGTTCAAATGGCGGCGTGCAGAAAGCTAAAATTTATATATTACTTTAAATTAAATAAAGTAAAACATTCATTAATCACGTTCATACTGCTAAATTCAAACACTTAATCAAAGAATAGTCTGTGGTCAAACATTCGCACAGAGTAAAGATTGTCGCCACAAAATTCTAAAATATTGCTAAGAAATAAAAATTAATGCATTTGTTTTAAATAATAATATAAGCTTTGTGGCAGATAATCTTAATATTTTTCAAATTTTGTACCTTACCAAAAAAAATACAAATCCACTAGAATTTAAAACAATGTATATTATACTTCTATGAATATTGAGTCTCATTTTTATTAGCGTTTATTTAATTCAATGACAACATATAAAAATTAAAATTGACAATGAATTATATCAAAAATTAAATACTACATGAATTCAAGCCGTAATTGTGTTTTTCTTTAGCCGTTATTAACATTACATTTCAAATATCTTAGGTATAGTAGCGCATTAAGGCAAACAATACGTTAAAGACATATTTTTACACGCTCTCAGCCAACTGACTCTGAGCTCTATACAATTTAACAAAAGAACTTCAATATCGTGAAAACTTAAAATTTTTATGAATTACGATAGGTATCATTTTGACCACTGGGCGACCGCTAGTATCACTAGTATATCGTAAATCTGACTGAACTCGAATGCTTTCGCTATTTCTTAATTGGACCCATTTACGCAAACAGGAACCAACCCACAGCAGATTGATTTCGAGAAAATGGGACTTTTCTAAAAAGAGTGTGCAAAATGTATATGAAGCATATTAAAAAATAAATATTTACTAAACTTATGTGGGACATCGAAGCCTTTCCAGGAATACATAATTCATACATTTTTATAGGATTTTACTATAAGTAATAATTAAAAAAACGGGTTGGTTCTTTCTGGTAAAAAGCAAATTTGTGGCTTGGTTCCTTTCCAAACTGAAGGTGGGTTTCGATTTCTATAATATTTTTAAAAATAAAAAGTTTTTTTTTACTTTAGACACTTTTTATTGCTATGAAATATCTATCTTAGCATTTTTTTGTAACTTACATAGAAAATCATAAAAAGAATACAAATAATTTAAGCTAAAAATCTTCATTGTCATCTTCTACCTCAAAATCAATAACACCAGTATAACCATAAATATCATCTTCATTGCTGACTTTTATTTTTTTATAAAAATCCTGTGCATCATTCGGTATAGGGTGCATAATACTTTTTAAATCACTTAATTTTACCTCGTAAATGGGTTTCCTATTGGGCCAAAGCAAGTTTATATCACTTTTGGAGAAAGGTGATGAGGTCGCACTTCTTCGTGCCTTTGATACATTATGACCCTCTTGATGACCACGCTTATCTTTAAGGCAATTCGATAACGATAACAAGGGAGCACAAAGTCCACCTGATGGTAAGTGGTTGCCGTGGCCCATAGACATCTATATCTATGCTCTTCAGTAGATATCTTCTCTTGACATTTTTTTACACAATTGCAGCTATAATCGATGAAAACCTTGAAATCGATGATTTGCTTCTTAGAGTTCTCATAGCTTTGATTAATATACTGTCCCTTCTTTCTGTCTTCTCTTAGCGCTCCATCGTAAAATATTTTTGTACCTCTGGTTGGTCTTGCTTGGTATGGAGATTCAGTTTCAGTTTCTTTTTCTTGCAATATTTCACTGGTACTAATACTTGCAAGTGCTATCTCATTCGGTGTTTAATGGACTTCCGTTAACGTTGTTATCAATGACATAGAATTTTCAGAGATTTTATCACCAAACATACTATTTTCATCATGACACGAAATTATAATCCCTATTCATCATTGTGTTAGTTATGTCGGACGAAACTGGTGAATTTTGTGCAGCGTTTTTATCATGATTATTATGTAATTTGTCAAGAGATTCAGCTGGAATATTAAATAAATAATTCAGTTGTCTCTGGCGACATCGGTCGCAGCGGAGAAGATGGACAGTCAGTGTTTGAGATACTTTTTTTATTGAATCGAGTGATTTTGGAGATTGAAGGACAAGACACCCTAGTAATTTTATGCTTCTTTTTGAACTTTCGTAAGGCAGCGCGCCGATTTTAGTTAGCGCATTTTCATTGGATATAGAAATGTTCATGCATTGTTTACCATCATTTGTGTATGTAACATGCTAGCAAGCGATTGGGACACTCTAGGTGTAAGTGCAGAATAATAAGGCGGCTTTATACTCGTTTCCTAATATCCTCAACAGCATTTTCATTTGAAGCTTTACATTCTCATTCCCTTGCATGTAACACAGGAGGTCTAGGCGTTAAGTGGGAACATGATAGAGGGCTAATGTTTTTTCCACCTGATTCTTTTTAATTCTAGATTGACGAAGCTAGAAATAAGCACCTTTTGCGAGATAAAAGTAGTTCGTCATCAGTAACATGCAAAGCTGCAGAAGAAACCAAAATGTTATCTTCTGACATATTATATAATAAAATAGTTAAATTGCAACCTACCTGTAACCTGCAGTTGACACCTTCATAATTTAAGATGCAGGGATGTTTTAATTACAAGGGTATGTCTTAATTAATCATCTTAATTTCGAATCAGAGCTGACTACTTTTTTAGGGTATAAAACAAATTATTAGGACTTAAGTACCAAGATAACTAAGTTAAGAAGTAGTTAAAAAATCTCTAATATACCTCTACACTTGTAGCTTTCCGATGACAACAAGACATAGACTAGATAGAAAGCTAAGAACAGAGATAAAACACTGTCATTTGTGGAACCAATCCACTTTGGCCAACTTTAATAAAAAAGAAAAAAGCAATGTAAGGTTCCACTATACAATGCCGAATTTGAACGATTAGAAGGACCATGCCACTTGGTGCCTTCAGGACCTAAGCATTCCATTATGCAAACAAGGGCCAAAGTTAGTTAGTTCCGTTTGGCACAAAAAGTTACAATATTTTAGTAACTAAATAGGACCAGCCATTTTTGGTGCTTGTTTGCATAATAAAAATACTGAGGTCCTAAAGGTATCAAGTGGCATGGATCTTTTTAGCACCTAAATTCGATACTGAATAGTGAACCATGCAGCATAGTTTTTTTTCTGTTTTTCTTAAAGTTGACCAAAGTGGGTTGGTTCCTTAGGTGACAGTGTTGTATCTCTGTTTTTATTCGTCGGAAAGCTACAATTTTTTTTGGAAGTTAGAAAGTGTCATTTCAGCGCTATCTATGTACCAAACTAAATTTCACTCAAAATGTGGGTTGGTTCCTGTTTGCATAAATGGGTCCAATTAAACTTAAATAAAAAATAATAATTGCGTATCCAAATATACCCAAAATATTCTGTGGTGAAGTTTACAATATTATTTTCATGGTCAAGTGCGAAAAAAAGGTAGTCTAGCTACCTACTTAGAATTAGCTAGCTACTTAGAAGCGCTTTAAACTTTAAAATAAGGAGCTAAACTCTTCCAACTTCTACTTATTTTTCTTCTTTCTTTCTTTGTTATCCCGTAACAGTGCTGGACATGAGCCTCTCCCATTGTAGGAAGAATTTACGGTTATCGCCATAATCACCACGCCACAATAGAAAAACGGATTGGTGATTGCTGTACCAGATGTTTCGTATTTATGACAAATATCCCGGAAGCTAAACCGTAAAGAGAGCCGCAAGCCTAAAGCCATTTGAACCTTATTCAGCTATCATTTTTCACTATCTTATTTCCCTTTATTACCGATTTTTTTTATTTCCCAAAACAAACACATTATACAATTATGTTTTACATAAAATATAACAAAAGCACATTACAATAATATTCAAAACATTAACATCACATTAAGCATAAATAAAATATTCAATTTTCACAATTTTATAAGGTATTTCTTAGACTCACAAATCTTAAAAACGCTTAAATTAATAATATTTGAACATTTTAGTGAATATATATGAATATCATAAACCAAATAACAGTTTTAATTACAAATTACCACAATTAACCACTTTAATATCTTTAAACTCCTTATATTCATTTTTGACAACAATTCGTGACATTTCCATTAGAATTAAATGTTTTTTGGATAATCTTTGCTTTATTACAAAACCAATCCATATTATTTGTTACATTAATAAACATTAATTTCAATAATATAATTCTTACTTTAAACAATCGAAAATAATCAACTATTCTTGCACGACCCTAAGTGCCATGTGGATCTATTGCTATCCTTTTCTATCATTTATAGATATCTCTGTCTAATATAACATTACTATTTCTTTCTAATATTTTATAGCTATCTCTTTTTAATATTTTATCTTTATCTCTTATCATTATCGTGTGCCGTACGCTTATCATATATACGTAACACATGACTCTAAACTATAACAAACAACATTGCATTTAATTCGTATCATTCGTAGCTCATTACTAGGTACCTAATGCATGACTCTAAGTTAATTTAAAGCTTATCTTTAGTAAATAACTGCACAATAAAATAATACTTTAACTTTATCTAAAAAAAATATGTGTGTTAGTGAAACCTTCACATGAAATGAAATATAAAATATTTCACGGCAAATGATTTATTTACTTAACTTACGTTTCAATCACAAGTGCGGCATTAAAATATAAAAAAATAGTTTTTTAGCAAATAAACGTTGAAATCCTTATTTTAAGACATTTAGAGCCAATTTTTTTTAATGTTATACTTGTTTTGGCGAGTTAAAGAAAAATGATGAGAGTGATTATTTTACAATGCGCGCGCACACCGACACCTGAAAACGACACCATGAAGTTGTTACGATGCGCGCGCATACCAAAACCTAAAAACGATAACCTCAGTTGGTAATTTTGTGTCAACTGTCAAGAGTTCGTGAAAACTGATAACTATATTCAATGTAGTTATTCAAATATGAATCTATAAAATGTGTTCTATTTTTGTTATTTTTGTTTTGTTACGCTAAAGAAGTATAACTTTTTACGTGCATACATAATTACACAGTTCTATAAGTAAAGTCATTTATCGAACAAAAATTGATTGAATCTCAGGGGTACGTAAAATAAACGCTAGGTAGCCTGAAGTTATGAAATCGATGATTGTTATGAATGGATTGGATATAACTTTATTCAATGTAGTTTATTTCATTTATTTAATAAATTTATTAATTTTTTATATCGTTTATTTTAAGTTAAAATTTATTTTAACCATCTTTAAATCTCCTCACAAAGAGGAGACTGAGATAATAGGAAACACTGTATTTTTTTATAAATAATAACGACGCTATTAATATTTGTGATATTCCCTTTAACCACTACTGGTAATCTGAAAATTATTGTGTTGTAAGTGGTTCACGACAATAGTCGAATGGCGGATTCGAACCCACGACCTTTCGCGGTCCACACCTTGCCATTAGGCTATTGTCGCTTACTACACTGTCTCATTCTCTCGCATGTTAAATCCTATAGATATATGTACATGTTTGTCTTTTTTTAATGTCGCTTTTTTGTTTCATCGATATATAATCGAATAAATCATAAGGAATATTTAAACACTAAACGATTTCGAACAATATCTTTTGTTAAAGAAGGTTTTTTAATTGTGTTAAACGTTCTATCACATAGAAACTAACTGATCATTTTAGGCAACGACGTAGGGCATCGCTAACAACTTTAAAGCAAATTTTTTATGCATTTAGCTTAAAAGTAAATATCAGTTTAATAGTAATTTTTTATAGAAAATCTTATGAACATTTTTGAACAAAAAATATTGATCGCCCATATAAACAGCATTTAAAGTGAAATAAACTTCTTATAGCCAGGAGGTTGCGTGACGAGTTACAATTGAAGAAGGCCGCGAGGTGCGAGTCGAGGGGTCGGCGGCAGTTTGATGTGATACGCAAATATTTATACCTTCTTTAACAAAAGATATTGTTCGAAATCGTTTAGTGTTTGAATTTTCCTTATGATTTATTTTTTCTGAAACATACGCCTACATTCTTAAGTAACATTTGGGTTCACTAACGAGTCTTTCAGTCTAAAATTATCATTATTTTTACAACTTACTATTAAATATTTATTTATGAAAAACTATACTTGGAGTTTTAATCTCTCTGATCACAGAAATAACATAATAACCAATCTATACAACTTCAAGTAAACAGACAACGTTAATGCTTTATTGTGTCCTAGTTTCAGTACTTTAGACCCTAGTTATTCTAATCTTCTGTTTGAGAATTAATAGTTAATCTGAGACATTGAAATTGATTTAAGGTATATCACCATGGATGAACTACGTTCCCACAAAATACAACAGAAATACCGTCAGACTAGGACCATATTTTGCTGATGACAATACTATTTTTTTCGCTCGGATGACAACGCATCTGTATTTTGATTCATAATGGGGATCAATGTAGGTTTACATGCTAAACTTACCATCAGGTAAACTGTGTGCTCCTTTATCCCCCTTGCTTGTATAAGAAATTACAACATCAACCCTGAAGGCTTAGAAATACTGTTTTTGTTATAACCTAACATACTCGTAGGGACATAATAAGCTTTGGTGTAATATTATGTCAAAGCTTCGGGTGAAAGACAAATACCCATCTTATACTACAAGTATCAACCTCACATACCGTGATCTTACTGATCAGTGGACGATGTTCTGATAACCAACTACAAACGGAAGTTCCACCAAAAATGCTAAATCCAACTTTAAAATTTTAGTGATGTGAAGTTGCTCAGTGCAGTGAACATGAGCAACTCTTTCAAGAATTATGCATTCCTAATGGCACATTCATAGAAAAATATGTCGGGTATACGAGAAAATGTGAATTTTAAAAAGGCTCATTTTGAGCTGTGTAGTCTTTTTTTGTTGGGCCGACCTAGTCAGCCCTGTCTCCATATGGTTTGGTTTCCGTTAGAAGGCGGTATAACCACCGGCTGTATTTTTAACGATTCTAAGCCTACTATTCCACCTGGTGGTAAGTGGTGATGCAGACAATTAATTAAAAAAAATCCCTATCTTGTCCCTGCCCTGCCGTGAACTTGTATGAGTTCACGTGGAGCGTTCAAGATTTCAATAATTAAAATTGATCTCCTTAATCTTATCAAATATTCAGATTAAATATCAGATCAAATATTTTCAGTATTAAAGCAAGCCACATTTTATGTTAAATCGTATTAAATAATTTGCAGAATTCGGCGGTTTGACCAATTATTATTTGGATATTAAGTTAAAGTATAATTTTCTTAATATAAATTCTTATGTTAAAGATTAAAACTGTAGTGAGGTTTCTTTCTTTCTATATAATGAAGTAAAAAGTTCTTTAAAATCCTTGAGAGTTGAAAATTGATGAAACAAAAAAGCGACATTAAAAAAGACAGACATGTACATATATGTATAGGATTTAGCCTGCGAGAGAATGAGATAGAATACAGTGTAGTAAGCGACAATAGACTTATGGCAAGGTGTGGACCGCGAAAGGTCGTGGGTTCGAATCCGCCATTCAACTATTGTCGTGAACCACTTCCAACACAATAATTTTCAGATTACCAGTAGTGGTTAAAGGGAATATTAAAAATGTTAATGGCATTGTTGTTATTTATAAAAAAAATACAGTGCTTCCTATTATCTCAGTCTCCTCTTTGTGAGGTGCTTTAAACATGGTTACTAAAAATTTTAACTGTTAAAATAAACAATATAAGAAAGTAACAAATTTATTAAATAAATTAAATAAACTACATTAAATAAAGTTATCATATCCAATCCATTCATAACAATCTATGATTTCATAACTTCAGGCTACCTAGCGTTTATTTTACGTACCACAGATTCATTCAATTTTTGTTCGATAAAATGACAATAATTTTTTGTCTAATAAATTAAGAGAAAATCTTTTAATTTATTACACAAAAAACGTGTGTGTGTACTTATGTACGCACGTAAGAAGTTACACTTCTTTAGCATAACAAAAGAAAAACAAAAACAGAACATATTTTATTGTTTCATATCTATTTGAATTACTACCTTACATATAGTTATCAGTTTTCACAAAAACTTGACAGTTACAATTACCAACTAAAGTTGTCGCTCTTAGGTGTCAGTGTGCGCGCGCATCTTAAAATATTCACTCTCATCGTTTTTCTCAAACGCACCAAAAGAAGTATAACTTCAAAAATTTTGGTTCTAAATGTCTTATAATAAGGGTTCTAATGTTTATTTACAAAAAAAAACTAATTTTTTATATTTTTATGCCGCACTTGTGATTCAAACGTATGATAGTAAATAAATCATTTGCCGTGAAATATTTTTATTTTATATTTCATTTTATTTGAAGGATTCACTTTCACAAATATTTTTTTTAATTCGTGGCATCTTTTTACTTAGGATGGCCGTGTAGTGGCGGGTAAGAATACCCACTACCCCTTATCTTCCCGTGGGTGTCGTAAGAGACGACAGAGGGAAACTGAGGCAGAAGATAGGCAGCACCATCTTTCTGATAACAGCAAAACAAGAATAAGAAAAACTGCGGTTGCCTACCCGCTCGCCAAGCGTGGCGACTATGACAATATACACCCAATGATTAAAGTTACGAAGAGACGGCCCTCAGTCCCAGGCGGCCCTACTATTCCTGGTTACGGTGGCGCCCATGGTAACGGCGGGGCAGGGGGTGCTAAGAATCTCTGGTGGAGGTTTGTTTGCCACCTAAGACGACTCGACCTGGCAACATATAACGCACGCACACTGAGGACTGACAAGAAGATCCTGGAGCTGGAAGAAGAGATAGACAAGTTGCGCTGGATTATCTGAGAGTTATCTGAGGTTCAAAGAGAGGGGTAGGACATGGTAATCCTCCAATCTGGCAACTTGTTCTATTACCGGGAGGGCTACCACCTGTCCAAGGAGGTGTCAGTTTTATCGTTCACAAGTCTCTCGTTAACAACGTTATAAAGATTGAGAGTGTATCGACAAGGGTAACTCACTTTATACTCAGAATCATCGAACGCCATTCGCTGAAGGTCATACAAGTTTACGCACCAATCTCGCATCACCAATCACATCCCGATGAGATTTAACAGCATACAGGCAACTGAACACACAGTACTACAAATGCATGCGGCGGGACTTACGCAACTTTAATACTGCTCATATTGAACAAGCGATCGAGCGGAACCAGGGCTCCACAGTCTTTGCCAGAGATCTGTCTACCAGATAGAGCCAACTGTCGACGCTAAAGACCGAATGTGGCAGCGCCGTTTCCAGGACACCAGATATTTTGAGTGTCATTGAGAGATTCTATGAGCAGCTGTACACAACATCATTAGAGCCACACGCAAGTCTGAGTAACGATCGAAGAGCGAATTTTATCCAACACTATTCCCATGATATTTCAGACATCAGTCTGAGCGAGATTAGAATGGCTCTCCAGCACCTTAAAACGGCAAGATCCCAGGCGAGGATGGAATCACAGCGGAGCATCTGAAAGCGGGTGTAAAACCAGTACTTGAAGTACTTCGGAAGCTCTTTAACTCCGTCCTCCATTATGGCACTACACCGGAGGCGTGAAGCAGAAGTGCGGTGGTCTTGTTCTTCAAGAAAGGCGACATTGAAAGCTATCTTGAAGAACCACAGACCGATTGCCCTTCTGAGCCGCGTTTACGTGCTATTTTTGAGAGTCATTACGAATCGTCTCGCATGCAGACTCAACGCCTTCCAGCCTCCCAACCAAGCAGGTTTTCGAACAGGCTTTATTACCATAGACCACATACATATCCTGTGGCAGTTTGTACAGAAGACAGATGAGTATAATCTGTCACTTTGCCTTGCGTATGTAGACTATGAGAAAGCCTTTGATTTCGTCGAATTTGGGTGGTGCTACATTCCCTTCAGCGGTGCCAAGTTGACTGTCGGTATATCGAAGTGCTGTAGTGTTTTTACAGTAGGACTACGATGGCTATCCGAGTACAGAATCAGAGTATGAAACCTATCCAAATGCAGAGAACTGTAAGACGTGACGTTATATCCCCGAAACTCTTCACCGCTGCTTTGGAAGACGTTTTCAAGCTTCTGGACTGAAAAGGATACGGTATTAACATCAACGGCTAGTACAGCACTCACCTTCGATTTGCCGACGATATAGTCCATATGGCATAATCGATGGAGGACCTAAGCACTATGCTCAATAACCTCAATAGTGCCTCCCAACGGATCGGTCTTAAGATTAATATGAACAAAACAAAGATCATGTATAACGTCCACGTCACACCTATGCCGGTAGTTGTATTTTTTTTTAAAAAAAACGTTACCCCCACACTAGGATTTTCTCCTGTATCGTGGAGGAAGTTTACAAACGTAAATTGTACAAGGACAAACAACCAGACCCGGAACAATTACTTGTAGGCCATACAAATACTTGTTCCGTGCGGGATTGTTGGAAGCACTAAGCTCGAAGTTGTTGACGAGTATGTTTACCTGGGACAAATAGTCCGACTACGTAAGTGCAACTTCGACCGAGGAGTCAATCGACGGATTCAACACGACTGGGCAACGTTCGGGAAATTACGGCACCTCTTCTCGTCAGGTATAGCTCAAAACTTGAAAACAAGACTGTACAACCAGTGCGTGCTGCACTGGCAATGGAATTGACCTATGGAACTGAGACGTGGTTCTTCACTGCTGGCAGGATGAGGAAGCTCAAGGTCACTCAGCGAGCTAAGGAGAGGATATCCGCAGTAGAACCAGAGTGACCGACATATTGTAACTGATTAGTAAGCTGAAGGGGCAATGAGCCGGCCATATAGCTCGAAGATCGAGAATCTCTTATCCCGATCGACAACCGATGGGGATAAGAGATTCTCGAGTGACGGCCTCACACCGGCGGACGAAGTGTAGGGTGCCCCCCCGCTAGATGGGGTGACGACCTGGTAAGGCAATCAGGGAGTCGATGGATGCAAGTGGCTCGGGACCGTGCTTTGTGGCATTCCTTGTGGGAGGCCTATGTTCAGCAGTGAACTTGTGAAGGGCTGTAATGTAGATGAATGATGGACGTTGCTCTCATTAAGGATGGTATCTTATAAATTACGTTGTGTTTCAATTTAAAGAGTTAAAAGTCTATAAGTATAACACGCATTACATTTTAGCCCTTAAGGGTACAACAGGTACGTTCTGATCATAAGGACTAAAATGTAAACATAGTAACGACAACATGCCAATCATGCCAATTACAAAGACCGCTATGGACTTTGCCATAGTGTTAATTTTACTATAGTTGCTACTCACGGCAGGCGGATTGGCAAGCCCAGGTTATTTGGAGTTTTTATCGCGTAGATGCTGCTGCCCATCGCCTGTTTCAGTTTCCCTCTATCGCTGCCTATGTCCGGGACGATATGGCGTGATGGATATTAAATAAAAGTTCTTACGGGTTACCTGTACTAATGAGTGTCCCTCAGGGCTCGATTCTCGCCCAATTCTATTCCTGGTGTATATTAACGACTTCCTTTTCTTGTAGGGGATAACCATAATATAGTATTGTTTGCTGATGATACTTCCTCGATTTTTAAATTTAAACATCAATCATTTAAAAGTGACGAAGTGAATAATGCTACATCAATATTAGTGCATTGGATTTACGTTAATAATCTACATTCAAACGGAAATAAACTACTAAATGTATGTATTTTGAAATGTGGAGATGAATTGAGCCCTGTTGAATCAGCTGTTTTTCTTAGTATCACTCTCGACGCAAAGCTTCAGTGGGGCCTAATTATATCCAAACTAGCAAGCAGACTAAGGCCCGTATTCACAAACGACACATACATAAATATGGTAGCAACACTATGCTAAGTAAGGTATTTCTCACTGCGTTCGTCATGGCAGGCCGTTCATTTCATGAACAATACTTAGTGGACTCTTTGTTGTGCGGGCACATATCACCGAATGGGGCGCCGTGATTGGTTAACGTTGTGACGCGACTTCACTCGAGTTGAATGACAGATAAAAAATAATAACACGTGTTGTTTTCTTTCAGGTAAAAGACGTTACTGGTACTGTTATTATAGGGTACCTATGCATAAGTATTATTAAAATAATGTGGATTTGAAACTGTTGATAGGTAGATTAACTGAATTGTTATTACAAATCTGGAAACTCCCAGATGAATAAAATCTTAAGGCCACTAGTAACTTTCAAAAGATCTGCATTTATTAGAGGCAGAAGTATATTTATTACGATATCTTTTGAAAACCTATAGTGACTTTAAAATTCATTGGCACTGTAATAATCAAAAGGATTTTGAAAGTCACGTATCACTTTTCTTGTGTTAATCGTTCTTTGCACGTTTATTCTCTCCAGGATATAATTATCAAAATCATCTTCGCTGCTGTAATCCATTGCAATTATTCAAACAAAACCAATCAGCGTATCACAAATCAACAAACAAGCTATATATATATTTAGCGTAAAGTAGCTAGCGAGCTACTTTATCTGTGCGTTCATTTAGATGAGCGCATAGTGTCGTCTAACACTCAAGTGACGTTTATGAAACAAAATTTCGTCCACTGTGCGTTAAAGCCTACTGTGCGCACGCATAGTATCGTTCTTGAATACGGTTGCAAGTTCTCCAGCCTATGTTGTAAAAAAAATTAATATTTATTTTATTTTAATTAAAATTTATAATTAAATAAATTTCTCATTAGTATCGAGACAGCTAGATTAGTTTAATTCAGTTATTTCCATAGCATAATGTCTTATGGGATTTTGCTATGGGGAAATACGGCTGATTCAGAAACTATTTTTGTTTTACAGAAGACGGCCATAGTGCTATTTACAACCTAAAACTGAGAGAGTCTCTTAGAGATAAATTTAAAGAAATAAATATATTAACTTTGGACTCTCAGTATATTTACGAAAATTTAATGTATGTTCACAAAAAACAAAGGCAGTTTTAGTAAAAAAGTGATATACACTCTGTATACACTAGGATCAAACACAAGCTAGTGATACCAGTTTCAGAGTCAGTAATTCATTTTTGGGGCAATGTATACGCTACTCCAACAAGGTCCCGGAAAGTGTATAGGCTCTCTCTATTACCAAGTTTAAATGTTTTATTAAGCTGAAACTGTATAAAAAGGGTTATTATAATATAAGTGAATAAACGGTTAATAATAACCTCTGAGAATGAATGAGGTGATCGCATCCAAGCAGTTTCTAAAATAATTTTTGTAAATAGTTTGTACAATCATTATTGTAAAATTTACTTTAAAAAAAAGTCCCGCTGGGTTTCTTGCTGGTTCTTCTTAAGACAGAGGGTTTTTTTCGAACCAGTTATAAAGTAAAAAATGAAAGATTATTACTTTCAATAAGAATTACACATGTGATTTATATTTAATTAAAAATTATTCTATTCTATTTTTACACCAACCCAACATGGTTTAAATAAATAAAATAAATTAATTAATAATAACACCAGCACCTGCAATTTCCTCTGTGTTGCAGTTGTTCATGGGCGGCGGTCGACACCTGCCGTCAAATGAGCTACATACTCGTTTGCCCCCTCTTCTTTGTAAGAATATATAGTTAAAAATAATAATTATTGAATCTCAAGGATGTTTATCGTTATTACACAGTTGATTAATATGAAATGTAATTTAATTACTAATTCTAAAGGGGTTCTATTCTCGTTTAAAGGCTAAATATAGCCATTCAGCGTGGAAACGCAGTCAGCGTTCTTGGCACAATACCACGGGGAGTGGGACTGTATGATAATTTATGTTATTTCTTTTAATTTCTTTGTTATAGCTTTTTAATATTTTATACATTTCAATGTTATGTAAACAATAAAATTGTATATCTGATTTAAGTAACGTGCTGTGCAATATACAAAATAATTGATCTTCTGATCAATTCACGACAATATCTGGTAAGAGTGCTTTTTGCGCTGTATTTCATCCGCCCTTCAAACTTATCGCATAAAAAGGTAAAGGTGAAAAAATGCTTTTGACTTTGCCTATCGA
The DNA here is from genome assembly GCA_033319125.1 of Parnassius glacialis. NCBI lineage: Eukaryota > Metazoa > Arthropoda > Insecta > Lepidoptera > Papilionidae > Parnassius > Parnassius glacialis. Next base: position 24,226,180 of record JAVANC010000019.1, read on the forward strand.
AGTGAAACACTTTATCACTTAGACACTTTGTCACTGAAAAGTTGTTTTCTTATACATATCTTTGTGACCCTAGCTTCTGTCAAAGGTTAACCTGAGTAACAGGAGCTAGTTCCTTCATATATTTAATGAGCTTATGTTGAATAAAACACAAAGATATAGATACGTATTTCTAAACCCACAAGCGCGCGCGCACACATCGTGTGTGAGTGTTTGTGAGTGAGAGGGAGAGAGAGGGAGAGTGAGTGTGTGTGCGTACATGACTTTACTGTGAGATTTTGTATTTTTAAATTTGTATGATTGCCTGAATTAATAATAATTTATATGTTAATGTTAATAGACATTCAGTGGCTTTATAGTCACAAGCTTTAAGCCAATTAATTATTTTACATTTGGTTTGATAGTTGTTGTACCTTTTACTAATACAAGTTTTATTTAGTTTATTGTATAGTAATGGTGCAAGGTAAAAAAAATTATCTTTTGGCAAAAGCACTATGTGTTCTAGGGTCTAAGTATCTATCTACTTTATTTCTTACATAATATTATAAAATGACAAGTTAATTGGTTTTTTTTATAGAATAGGGGGCAAACGAGCATGCGTCTCACCTGATGGTAAGTGACTACCGCCGCCCATGAACAACCGCAACACAAGGGGAATTACAGATGCGTTGCCGGCCTTTTAGAAAGGTGTAAGCTCTCTTCTTGAAGGTCCCTAAGTCGTATTGGTCCGGAAAAATCGCTGTTGGTAATCGATTCCACAAGGAAGTTGTGCGAGGGAGAAAACTTCTTCTAAATCGCACAGTGGTGGACCGCCAATCATCCAGATGATATGGATGGTTGGAATTAGTCCGAACAATTCCTTAGAGCACTCCCCGTGACAGATGCGATAAAATATGCAAAGAGATGCAACATCTCTACGCAGTGCCACTGTATTTATTTATTTATTTATTCTTCTTTACATCTACCTTCTAATAAGGGATATAAAGGGCGGACTTAATGCCTTGTGGCATTCTCTACCAGTCAACCCTGGATGATTTGAGAAGCTGTGGTAGGTGCAACAACTCCATAAATTAAAAATAAGTAAAAAAACATTATATCTATACATAAACATTATATCAAAAAGCAAATAAATAAAATATTTTTAAACTATACAACTTAATATTATCTACATTGTAATAAAGAAAAAAAATAGTAAATATAAACGGACACTTATATTTACAAAATCTCTAAATAAATATAAAATAATACAACACAAAAATAAAATAACATGATGCATATTATATAAAATACATATTATACAAAATATCAATTACAAAGCGAAAGACGGAGAAAAACAAAAATCGGATATATCAGATGGTATTATTTCTGTTAAAGAATTCTCGTACTAGTCTTTTAAAATAATATTTGTTACTGTTTTTTTTATATCAACAGGCAAGGCATTCCAGAGCAGTATGGACTGCACAGTAAAAGAGGAATTAAAGAAACCACTCTTATGTGGTGGAATACGAATTTTAAGACTATTTTGGGAACGGGGAACTCTATCATGAGTAGAATATTGGTACTGAAAGTTATCCTTAAGATAAGAAGGAGAATTTGGGTCATTTAAAATTGAATATAGTGCTTGTAAAATTCGGGAGCTACGTCTTTGACGAATAGAAAGCCATTTAAGCTTAGTACGGTACTGAGAAACATGGTCATACTTACGTAAGCCGAAAATGAACCTAATGCAATGTATCGAGCCGATCAGAAAGAACTCGGTCGTCGACGATTCGAACCGCTCTGTGCTGGATGCGGTCAAGTGGAAGGAGCTGGCATTAGGGTGCCCCGGCCCAGAGATTAGAACAGTATTCCATGTGAGGCCGAACTTGTGCTTTGTAAAGTTGCAAGCGATGTGCCAGCATGAAATACTGTCTCGCTCTGCTGAGCACGCCAAGCTTTTTAGAGGCCAATTTGACCTTCCCATCCAAGTGACCACGAAACTGCACACTATTCGATATATCGACGCCGAGGATTCATATGCTAGCTGAAGTAGCAAGGGGAGTGCCTTGAAACTGGGGAGATACGAGAAAGGGGTTCTTTTTATCGGTAAACGCGCAAACTTGTGATTTCTGGGGATTGAACTGGACTAGATTTAGTCGCCACCAATCCGAGACTTTGTTAAGCAAAGACTTGACTTCAGACACACGTTTGTCCCGGTATTCGGCGACGTTTTCCCGAGAAATATTGGCACGGCCGGTATATAAGGCATCACCAGTGCTGTCGCCTATATAGCAATGAATGCTACCAGTTAGCAACATATCATTGATATGCAGGAGAAACAGCGTTGGTGATAGCACACAGCCTTGTGGAACACCAGCGTTGATAGGTTTGAAATCAGAGCATGCACCATCCACTACGACCTTGATGCTCCGATCAGCAAGGAAACTGGTGATCCATTTGCACAATTTCTCGAGAAGCCAATAGGAAGGAAGCTTCGAAAGAAGCGCTTTGTGCCAGACCCGATCGAAGGCCTTCGCTATGTCCAAACTAACGGCTAATGCCTCCCCCTTGGATTCTACTGCCTCCGCCCATCTATGAGTCAGGTAGACCAGAAGATCACCAGCTGCTCGACCCCCGACGAAAACCGTACTGGCGGTCACTAATCAGCTGGTGATCCTCAAGGTACCTCATGAGCTGGCAGTTTATAATGGATTCCATTATTTTGGAGAACAAGGAGGTGATGGCGATATGCCTGTAGTTGGATGGGTCTGAGCGGTCGCCTTTTTTAGGGATCGGGTGGACCAAAGCTGTCTTCCATGAATTCGGGACTACGCCATGGGAGTAGGAGTACCGGAAAAGACGCGTTAAAACCGGTTCCAACTCCGGAGCACATGTCTTCAGTACAATGGGAGGGACTCCATCGGGCCCACTCGATTAATTGACGTCCAGGGAGAAGAGTGCATTGCGAATCGAGCGCTGCGTAAACCGCACATCTGGTATGGAGCACTCACATCGCGGGATGGTCGGCGGTGTGTTCTCCCCGTCATCTAGAGTAGATTTGGACGCAAAGAGAGCGTTAAAGATCGGCTTTCTCCTTTGCGGCATGGGCCGGTAAGTCGTCCTCTCTGTGCAGAGATGGAAGGGATGGCTGACAGAAGTTCCCTTGGACAGCCTTGGCGAGAGACCAGAATGCACAGGTTCCCGAAAGAAGGCGAACTAGCTTCTCGCTAATTCTGCCGATGTGCTTAGACCTTGCCTTGGCAATGACGCTTTTGAAGGACCTGGAGGCGGAATTATACTTATTTTTAAGTGCGCTGGTGTTTACATCTCGAGACGTTGATGCGTCAGCCCCGAGACCGGTAGCACTCCTGCTTATAGCGTGATGCTATTTTACAGGAGCGACCAAACCATGGCTGGGATCTGTCTCTGATGGGCACCACAGAGGAGGGAATAAAAAGTTCCATACCCTGAAATACCACATCAGCAACAGAATCGACAACAACGATACGATCTTCTGTTGCGAAACAAACCCGCCCCCAAGGGTAGGATGCAAAAACAGACCGCATCTCGTCCCAATCGGCTGACCTATAGTGCCAAACACGGCGGCAAGCTGCAGATCGCAACTGCGATTGGAGCATGAGTGGCACCATTATCCGGATCAGACAATGGTCCGAAGAGCCCAGAGGGGCATCGACGAAGACCTGATATCCGTCAGGATGAGAGGTCAGCAGAAGGTCCAACAGGGAAGGTTCATGGTCTTCCACACCTGGGATACGCGTAGGCGAAGTAACCAGTTGTGTAAGACCATATGCCAAGGCAAAGTCATAGACAGATCTACCCGCATGATCGGTTAAACAAGAACCGAGCTGTTTACGCAAAAGCGTTGGTGTCAGGCATCGACGTTAGATGGCTCTCGGCTCGGCTGATACGGGGTGACGTTCGTGCGTGTTGAACGTCCGAGCTTACTGAACGGTGGGAGTCGAGAGCGAAAGATTAGAAGTCTTCTTCGCGTCGACAGAGAAGGCAGTCCATTTTGTTTGGGAGCTCTTAGATCTGATTTTATGTTAGGCGCGTATAGTGAATATACCACTGGGAATGGTGGCGCGTGTTGAGAGTTTACCCGGGACTTTAGGTTTAACGCAGAATCTGTATAAGTGGATTCGACTGTATTAGTTACTAGTGCGGTAGTTAATATTCTAGAAATAACGGTGACCTTTGACCCGTACGTTCTGTGTTCATTTTCGCGAGTCAATCGTAACAAAGGAAGAAAGTGACTGCGGAAGGCGACCTTAGCTTGGAGAGGAGCTGAGGGCCGAACTGCTGCAGGGGGAACGGTCAAATAAGGTCAATAACACTACCAGCCACACCCAAATACACATCACTGACCTTTACTTTCTAGCACAACACATCCACACGAGACCTGACCGAATCCTGAGGGACCAGTCGCCTTGAATAGAGGTAAGTAAGCTCTGTTCAATAATTGTAACGCTCCCCCCGGATTATTTAGTGTAATTAGACTTTAACCCGTGGCGTGAGGACGCCCGACCAGCATCTGCCTGTAGCTTCTTCGTCTATGGGCCGCGAAGGATTCTACTCTTGGGATAGGCAGCTGCCGGCCGTAACACAAGCCATTCAGCGTGGTGTGCGTTATGAATTATATTGTATAATAAGTTATTGTGAATGGTTTATGGAAAATAGTTTGTGTCAGTATTTGTGTGAGAGCGTCGTGCAGTGTGAGAGTATATACATGTATTAGAGTATCTGTATGATGATGATGATGAGTATGTATATGTATTAGAGTATCTGAGTGGCGTGAATCTGAGTGTTTGTGTATAAAGCAGCCGCAGTGACACGTTATTGGATATTAATATAGTAAAGAAAAATAAAAATAATAATTGAATCGACAACCACCTGAGATTATTCCGGATCGAAACGACTTAGGATCCTTCTAGAAAATAACGTACTTCTTTTTAACAGGCTGGCATCGCATCTGCAATTCCCCTGGTGTTGCAGTTCTTCATGGGCGGTGGTAAACACTTACTATAAAAAATATTTAGTATTTTTCAAACATTTCCATACAACGTCCAACAATATTTAAAGTCGTTTGGGATCCATATTCTCTCACTAATAAGTAAAGTAAAAAGTAAAGTAAAATATACTTTATTGTACACCAAGGAACAGTATTTATATATTTAAAGGGATATTGGTACAACAGGCGGCCTTATCGCTAAAACAGCGATTTCTTCCAGGCAACCTTAGGGCAGAGGATACTATTTTAAAAGATAGCGGAAGGGGTGTACAGAATAAAATATAGAAAGATAATTAGAAGAACATAAGTAATTAAAGAAAAAAAAGAGTGAATGACGACAGGTAGTAACTTAAGAGGAAAGGTAATAAAGTTTTAATTTATTTTTAAATATAGGAAGAGATTTAGATTATTTGATATGTAAGGTGAGAGAATTTCAGAGACGTATGGCGGTAACTGTAAAAGAATTAAAATAGAAGGAAGAGGAATGTCTAGGAGTACTTAGAAGGAGATTATTTTGAGATCGTAGAGGTAATGAGTGTAAACTACTTAAATATATAAATCGGTCTTTCGAATAAGAAGGAGTGGTCGGATTGAACAGAATGCAGTAAAGAAGATGAAGAATGTGAGTATTTCTGCGAAGTCGGATCGGTAACCACTTGAGCTTATCGTGGGATTCGTATATGTGGTCATACTTTCGTAACCCAAATATAAACCTTATGCAATGATTTTGAAGCCGCTCAAGTTTATTAAGTTGTTCGACTGTTAGGTCAAGACAATAACAATTAACAAGATAACAATGTCCACGTAGTCAAAGATCGGTAAAAGAAGAGACTGAGCCTGCGTAAATTTAGTAGGAATGGGGAGAACATTGCGTAATCTTCGAAGTGAAACAACTGCAGTAAACATTCTTCTACTTATTTCACTCACTTGCAGTCCCCAAGACAAAGTTTGATCGTACATAATACCTAAATTTTTAACTTTGTCTCTGTATGGGATAAGTGTCTCTTCTAATATGACGGGCGAGAGCAGCGACAAAGTTAACCGAGAGATTAATTTCGAACTACCAATAATAATGGCTTGCGTCTTCAATGGATTAACTTTATGCCCAAATGAATTACACCAATAAGAAATACGAATAAGATCTTCATTAATTAATCTGATTGTATTGGGGAGATCCGCAATCTTACATTGAGAGTAGATTTGTAAATCGTCTGCATATAGGTGGTAAAGAGAAGTTATGTGGAAACAGATCGAATTGTTGAAAATAGAGAACAATAGAGGAGACAACACGCCACCTAGTTATATCGCCTCAATCCGTCCCTGGCTCAATATTCCAAACAGCCACATCAGCATATGCGTGAGAACTCGAGTGATAATTCTAAAAGTAATGTAAGACGATATGATAATTGTACTAGACTTATTTTATTAACATTAATACTAATTCATTCTGTAACTAACCACCTTCGAAAGAACATCAAATCATTTTATACTTTAAATTGTGTTTTTAAAAAAGACTTTCGAGGTTCGTCGCAATTTAAGTACCTTGTGGGACGCCAGCTTTGACAGCAGACTAATCAGAAAACGTGTCTTGAATTTTTACACGTTGCCGGCGCCCTTGCAAGTAACTATGAAATCGACAAATTACTTCAGGAGATATGTTAAGAGAACTTAGGACAGCGAGTAAAATATCAAAGTCTACAGTATTGAAGGCATTACTAAAGTCAAGCAATGTCAACACTGTAACCTGTTGATTATCCATGCCCAGGCGAATATCATCAGTGATTCTAACCAAAGCCGTAGTCGTACTATGACCGGGACGGAAACCAGATTTAAATGGATTCAAAAGGTTATGATTGGACAGGAATTTGCTCAGCCGTTGGTATATTAGGCGCTCGAGTACTTTAGAGAGAATGGAAAGGATGGATATAGGACGATAATCCTCATATATCGGATTAGATTTTTTAGGGAGTGGAGTCAAGGGAACGATTTAAAATAGTAAAATAGTAAGGATAGGAGCTAAAAGATCGAGTAATGGGATGATCATCTTACGACTAATGCTATCAGAACCAACTGCGTCGGAAGTAATGGCTAATATATTCTTCTTAACATCACTGAGAGTAACTTGGCTAAAGACAAAAGAGGAAAAATTGGGAGTTGATATAGCAGAAAGAAGAATAGTCGTTTAGTTTTGTGGTAAGATTCTCAGATATATAAATCGGGACATTAGGCATAATATCCATCTTCAAATGTTTAGTGTTCAATTTTTTATGTTTTATTTTTTATATTGAATTTTTGACAGCATGTAGAATCCGTTCTTAAGCATGACAATTTTGAGGTTAATTATAAGGGGTTTGGTTTTTTTAGCGTTCATGTGGAATATATCCTTCACATCGGCTTCGTGTATCGACACGTTGATAATAATTTTACCTGTTTTAACGACTATCTTAGAGAGTCCCAATTTACTTTCATTAATTTTTGGTATATTTCTTATCTCTAAGTTGGTAGCACGGGCTTGCCTCTCTAGTTGGTCTATTTTATCATCTAATTGACTTATGTATTTCCGATATTCAGACCTATCTTCTTCAATTTTTTTGCAACTTTTCCAACACCTCTTCATATTAAGCGGCTGTGAATTTAACTGGAATCAGTAATGAAGGTCATTGATTTGATCTTTTATCTTGTTCATTGTATTCTTCAGATCTTGAAAAATATTCGTCATTAATAATTTAAAGTCGTCCAAATCACACATTTCTCCTAAACTTTCAACAGAAATCATTCGTAGATTGTAAATACAGTAACTATGCGGACTGCATAAAACACACTAACTTAACTGTTATGAAAGTTATCTACGACGTGAGAGGTCAAGATAAATTGGTGGCCATAGACGATTTCTTGCAAATTACCTTTCCGTCCTGTATAAGTGGATTCCTAGGCTGTAATTATTACTTTATTCATAGATATTGCATATTATACTGTCTTATTTTGTTGCGAGGTAGTGTACTTGTGCTTAATTACTATAGGCGAACAATAGAATTTTTAATTGCAACTCTTTTAAATAACATCACGCAAAACATCCAAAAAGAATTAAACACAAATAACTATAAAGAAAAACTCAAAAAATACTATTACGATAATATAAAGAACTTGGTCTTATAAAAATAATCAGAATTATAGTAACTATTTAGTTACATAATAGTGAAACAACCTGTATATAATGAGTAGTATGCTCTGTCTAGTCTAGTAGAACAGGTTCCACAACAAAAGCAATGAGCGCTCTAGTCGGTGGCGCTCAATTCCGGAACGTCCCAAGTAAAAATTGAAAATGGGGTAAGCACCCATTTGCAATTTTACTTACACAATAAAGGAGGTATATTTAAATATATTTTTTTGATTACTGTTAAGAAATTAACTAATTATTTAATGTTAAGCAGTGCGTTAGTTGCGAATGTGAGTACTAATACAAACCATTTTTGGTTTAATGGTACAAATAAAAAAAATATGTATCAACACTTTGATCAATAAATAAATAAAAAAAAGTAGGGTGAGATAGAAGATTACAAAAGTAACTCACATGCATAACAGTGTTGACAGTATGACAGTGTATTTATTTTTATAGTTGTATTGATTCGTCACACACGCATCCACTCTGCGGTGACAATTATAAGTTCGATGCTCTTACCTATTATTTTACTAATATTATTTTACAAGAATTTTAATATACTTGAATTTAATTAATAGCGATCATCCAAAAACACGTCTATCTTCTGATCTTCTCTAATTAATGTCCGGGAGAAAGGGGATCACTGGTAGCTTGAAATAGTTGCTAAAACTAAAACTTAAATAAATATTCAATTTTATTTATTTTTCTCATATAAAACTAAAGTGACAAACGAACCTATAGTGCACCAAATGGTGAGTGAATACTGCAGTCAATGGATAGCTGCAGCCAACTTCAAACAAAGAAGGTTTCAGATGCGTTGTCACCTGTGAAGACTAATATAGAATACCTCACAACCGTAAGCACAAACGACTTCTGTGCTTGCATTACAAGCACTGCTATTTGGCTGCAAAAATAGGTAAGAGACTCGTAACTTCCAAACGGACTACTTGGCAGAAAAGAAAACCTAGTCATGCACCGTTAACGCTGCTATTATTGCTAATATCATGAAATCTTTAAAAGCAACAATTTTTTTTCTTCGCGCTTAGAGCGCTACTTTAGTAAAAGTGCGACGAGATATTTATGTATTTTCTTAATATTGTTTCTAAATAAAATAACTAGACTACTGAAAATATTGAATATACACCTGCTAATATTCATGACGCTCAATTAACAGAGAATCGCAGAATTTTACCGGAGGGTTTTAATGGAAGTCTTTCATGTCATATAATTTACAAAGGTTTACCATTTAATTAACTCGATTTGGATATGAGAATAAATTGTTTATTTGACGAACGTATATTTTGATTAAAAATTTTAACTGGTTCATGCTATACCTTTGAACGAAAATTTTATTTTAATTAGTTGGCACACGACAAAGATACATAATATAGATTCTATCTATTTATAAAATTTTAACTGCGATTATAATTATTTCGAAATAAAAATGATAATAATAATTCAGAACTCTAGTACCGTAGCGAACACAGTAGGCACAAATGGGACACATTTTGTAGCGACTAGACACAAAGGCCTAAATCGTAATGAGTGGAAAGATTTAGGGCGGTCTTTGCCATGCAGTGGGACTCAATAGGTTGAATTCGTAACCTACGATTTAAAACATTTAATAAGATGACCCGAGCTTATTGCAACTATGGTGTTTTCATCCATTCATTACAGCCAAGGAATTTCAATTCCAAGGAATACCACAAAGCACAGATCTGAGCCACCTGCATCCATCGACTTTCTGCATGTCTTATCAGATAATCACTTTATCTATACACGAAGCTGCCACTCGAGAACCTTTCTTCCACATCAGTTTTCGGTTCTTCGATTTATATGGCTGGCCAATTGCCACTTCAATTTAACTAATACGTTGGGGCCATTTCGGTTAGTCTAGTTCTAATGCGGATATTCTAATTTTTAAGTCCATTACGCAGAGAAACCACAAATATAGCCCTCACCATGGCTCGCTGAGCAACCTTGAGGTTCCTCATACGGTCAGCAATAACCACGGACCACGTATCAGATTTATAAGTCATCAGTGGCAACACGTGCTGCACGCGCGCTCAATATTATTTTCAGGATTTAAGCTATTGCTTACAAGATGTGTCATAATCTCCCGAACGCTGCCCAGCCGAGTTGAATCCGTCGATTGGCCGATCGGTTGAAGTTGAACTTACTTGGTTGGACTAATTCTTTCAGGTAAACACACTCGTTAATAACTTCGAGCGTAGTGCTTCCAACAACTATCGGCATACATGTGACGGGGACGTTACACATGACCTTTGTTTTGTCCATATTTATCTTAAAACATATCCGTTGGGAAACACTATTGAAATCATTGAGCACTACGTGCTTCCTTCAGTGAATTTTAGCCAAATCGAAGAAGAGTGATTTACTCGCCATTGATGTTTAACTGTATCGTTTTCAGTAAAGTAGCTTGAAAAAGTCTTCCAATACAGCGGTAAAGAGTTTCAGGGAAATTACTTCACCCTGTCTTACACCTCTCTGCAGTTCGATGTGTTTCATACTCTGATTCTGTACTCGGATAGCCTTCCTGTACAAACACTTCAGCACTTTGATTTACTGACAGTCAACTTGGCACACCTGAATGGACTAAAACACCAAGCAAATTTCTACGGAATCAAAGGCATTCTCATAGTCCCGATACGCATGGCAAAGTGGTAGATTGTACTCTTCGGTCGTATATACAATTTGCTGAATGTTATGCATGTAGTCTATGGTACCAAAGTCTTTTCAGAAACCAGCTTGTTCGGAAAAATTAAAGTCGTCGATTCTGCGTGCTAGACATTTCGTAATGACTCTCGAAAAAAGCACGTAGGCGCGGCTCAGACGGGAAATCGGTGTGTTGTTCTTCAAGAGAGCGTTTTCGCCTTTCTTAAATTACAAAACTACTGAACTTCTACTCCACGCCTCCAGAGTAGTGTCACCAAGGAGAACTTTTGCTTCTGAAGAAGGGTTTCAAAGTTTGACAGCTCCTTAAAAGCTTCTGAACGATTTCAAGTACTAGTTTTTCATCCGCTTTTAGAAGCTCCATTATAATTCCATCCTCCGCAGAGCCTTGCCATTTTTAAGCTGTCGGAGAGCCATTTTAATCCCGCTTAGATTGACTGGACTGACGTCCGGGATATCATCGGAATATTTTCGGATAAGACTTTTTGAAGGTGCAAAATAAAAGAAGCATAAAATGTACATTGATAGAATTTTTTTACCTCAAAAACTATTAATGTTATTATTACATATTATCTTTTGTTTAAAGTCTTTTCATACCTGCATCAATAAAAGCTGATTGCGCCAAATAAGGACACCCTTATCGTTTAAACATGGTTTTTCGTATTAAGGTGCTACAAATCAATAACTACTAAAACTTTGTGTGGGAACTTGCCATTGTTGAACACTTTTTGTAATGTCAATTATGTTAACAACCAAGTACGCACTGTAATTTATTAGAATCGAATCAAATTCTTCATATTTGTTCAGTCTTATATAAATTACAATATTTTATATAAAAAAATATCTAATGAAGGCATCCACGAATTTTTGTGCCACCAGGGTGGTGCCACTTAGGAATAAAGTGAAATATTGAACAGATTTCATGGCGGGGAAGTTTATTTGTTAGGAAAATGTAAGGGCTTATGTTTGTTTCTGAAATTTAATCAATTAGATATATTTCTTATTTTAATTAGAAGAGAAATTAATAATTATATTTAAAAAGGAACCAAAGGGAATATGAACATTTATGTTTTGGATGGACATCCATGGAGTTTATCATGAAAACTGAAAGAAAATGATCGCCATTTTTAAAACCCTTGTTTTCGGACCAATTGCTTTAAAAATCGATATCTGGTGTTCACGGGGTCTATAAACAACAATATCACCGTCAGAACTAAAATAAAAGTCAGCCATTTTAAATATAATCGTTTTTGGACCAATTTACTTAAAAATCAAAATCTGAGTGTTCAAGTCGACCTTCATAGACGATATTCATAGACCACTTGGCTTGCTAGATATTTATTATAAAACAAACGGTCAGTAAACTAGATTTCCATAGTGGCATCGCCTTTTCTCCGTTTTTACGACAATTTCATAATCGTAGACTACTTGGGACTCCCAGGTATTGACTTTTAAAAGAATCGGTCCAAAAACTAGAGTTTACAAAATGGCGAGCGTTTTCTTCAGGTCTGACGACGTTACATAGAGCATGTAGCCTTCGCCAAATAGCAGCTTTTGCACCACTGTGTTACGGTTTGAAGAGTATAGAGTGCTGGTATAATTACATCCATTAAATATTTTATCCTCAGACACATCTTAAACCTTCTTTAATGTAATTTTTTTTAATGTTTTTTCTCAATCTAAATAACGCGCATGCATCGTAATAATTGAACTTTTCGTATATTTATAAAAAATCTAAGACCAGGAACAATACCAAATTAAATATCATAATTTTCTTACCGCCGCGAAAAAGTGTAAACCTACCACAAAGTTTTCAAGTCGTGTAGCATTCTAGCAAAGTTATGTTATTAATATCTTACGCCAAACTGCATAATAGTTTATCGGTAAAATGGCTATGCCCTGCTCGAATACTTATAGTACCTATATCCTATCATATATGAGAAGAAAAAAAACGGAAACTTGTAGATAGGATTCAATGCTACCAAAAAGGTTTATTTTGTAAAATTGAAGTAACGAAGCAACCTATAGACCGCCTAGTGATAAATGGCTACTAGAGTCCATGAGTACCGGAACCAACTTTAAACAATGAAGGCTGCTGATACGTTGTCACCTCTGAGAACGAAGATGGAATGCTCCACAGCCAGCCATGATATTGGTCCTCTATATATTTCGAACTGGAACACGTTGCAGGTATATTATAATTTTGGTAAGAATGGGTTAACTCGACCGGGGAAGGACCACACTTTTACAGAACACCAGCGTAAGATAGCAGCTTAATTTGAAGTGTGAACTAGAGAACGGATTTCATACTTAGCTCATTTGATGATATTCTAATCTAAGTCATTTTTTAATATTAAATAACTACATGTCTACATTGTTTTTCTGTAAGGACAACGTCAGATAGCAGTCAAGGTGTTCAAATATATTGAAACAGTCAAAGTGATCATTACTATTCAACAATACTTAGTGGACACATTATTGAGAACATCAATCTTGTTCAAATATATTGAAACACGAACAACATCGAATATAATATGAGATCATTTAAACCATAGCAAGCAGCCAAATTATTAAAAAATTTGGAACACTTTGAAAATAATTTTATACCGATATCATAGTGTTGGATTTTAAATATATTATCAAAATCCAATTCGTACTCTTAAAATATCTACATCATATTTCAACCAAAATTTAATTTCATTGAAATTATATTTTTAGGCGCCTTTCGCTTAGCGTTGTTTGTTTTAGCTTATTTTTCGGTTGACGTGCAACGATTTTCCAGGTTAGCTTAGCTTTGTTCACTGAGCCTATTTTTCACATAAATAGATAGATAGATAAAGCATTTCTCCAATCACACACGTAAATTCAGTTACAAAACCGTGTACAAAGTGACGGGTTACAAAAAAAATTACATAATCTTAAGATCTAAAAGTATATGTGTGTTGCAGTTTTATAAATGGATCCTAGCTCAGCGATTAATATTGATCAGAGAACCAACACTGATTTTCAGCTATTACCCTCGAGATGACGACACAAAAATGAACACAATAATATAATCAGTGGAAACATGTATGAATTATGTGTCCTTTCAGCCCTACGACTTGAATCTTGGGTTCAATTTATTAAAATTACTGAAAGGGTGTGAAAGTGTGAAAAATTGCATAAAAGTTAAAACCAGTAGGTACCTAAAAGGTTTAGACAGCCAAGATGACTTAGTAGAATGAAAATGTCATGGTTTATAGCTGACAAATGAAATGTTTGGGAATAGCTTGTTTTTATTTATCTAGAAGATATGTTTTAAATTTATTTTTAAAACTGTAACTGGTGTTGATTCACATCGTTTAATTTGCGGTGGAAGTTCGGCTTTATAGGCTGTAATCATAGAGCAACACGGGCCACCGGCGGCTCGAAGGGGAGTAGCCATAGCGTATTTCCCCGATATATCCTATAAAAACTAGGCAAAAAAAGAAGTCTAAAACCTGTTATCAGTAAAAATAATTAACGCCTTAAAGTTTGGTAGAAGAAAATTTCGTTTGCCAGAATCAGTTGTAAAAATAATTGAGAAATTTTATTTACGTAAAGTGTTTTTTTAATTTAATAAAAAAAAACCGATCCCTGATATCATATTTTATAGTTCTTAGATAGAACGGCACTCTCACATAAAAATACATCAATATACTATAAAATATGTGTGACAAACGAGCACACAGTTCACCTGATATTAAGTAGATGCCGTGGCCCATAGACATCTACATTTATTCTTGAATAATAATCAAAATGCATATGTGTAGTAACCCTTAAGTACTAAGATGAAATGCCTCATTTCCAGAAAAAGGGTTCCGGTTCTCTAAAGTCACCATACGAAATACAGTAGCAACAGTGGTAGAGCCAAGCGGCAGTTTTTGCTGTCGCACGGATGGGCCGGCGAATATAGCCTTGGCTCTTGTTATATAGAATAAGGATGACAAATGAGCACAGTCCATCTGATGTTAAGTGGATACTGTGGCCCACAGACACCCATATTTATTGATAAAACAACTAATAAATTCTTAATTACACCCATAACATAGCTCTTAAAAGCTGCAGTATGACTCTACCACGTTTAAAAACGTTACGACGTTCAAATAAAGTTCTTTCTGCGGTGCTACTGCAAAGAGACAAAAAGGAGATACTGGATGAAGAAGCCGCTCTTTATACACTTCTATCACCAGTGTTCAAATTTCATATTTTTTATTGGTATCCATTGTGATGTGAAGTCGCTAACTAACTGATTGAAATTGCCCCAATTGCGCTACACACGTGGCAGCGGTAGCTATGATCTAGGGAACAAGGAAGGTCTTGCGCCCATGTCACTCTGCCGCAGGGCCGACTTAGAAAATTGCCCCTGTTTGCCTACACACATCACTACTTAGGAGGCAATTAAGGGCCATCCCCATTCCTACACCCTAGATTGCCACTGCGGCAGGCAAGTGAGTAGTAGAGTACCTTTAGACCATTTAACCCAGTGGACTCTTCTCGCATAATTATTCCCCTCTCCCAAGGTATTGGATTTAAAAACTTGTGCGTTTTTAAAAAACTGTTTATGAAATTGATTTTATCATTACAAGAATCGTTTCCTCCAAAGTAGGTGCTTTTTAAAAATGTCTATCGGTGCGGTTAACGTGTACAAAAATCAGTGAAAATACTTAAAATTTACAAAAAGATAGAGTTATATTACATATATAAGTCGAATCTGCGCTCAAATGTCCGAGTCAAAAGAGTTCCAATTGCGCGCCAGTCTTCGTTTTGTCGACTGATAATACACTCTAAAATATCGTACTGTGTCACAAAACGAGCAAAAGTATTTATATTTATATATATTTTCGAGAAGGACTATTAATCTATACATATAATAAATCTGTAGAAAAGTCGTGTCTGTAATTCTAATGTCTGTAATTCTAATATATTCTAGAAAAACCAAGTCCAGGTTACTAAATAAAGGGTTCTGAAGCCAAATTCGTGGTTTTTAGAATTTTTGTCTGTCTGTCTGTGTATTCCGGATTCACGCAAAAATGACTGAACCGATTTACATGAAATTTTGTATATACGTAGTGAGTAACCCGGGGCAACTTATAGGCTACTTTTTATCCGATTACGGAACTACAAAAAGGAAGGTTAAGTGTTTTTATTTCCTTTAGATGTTAATTTTCTATTAAATCTTGGTTATAGGCGGGATGACTGTTGCTTTTCAAATAAATACTATATTTGTAAATTAATTTTAAAATATAGTTGTAATCTTGGTAAAATAATTTGAAACTACACCGATTTGGTATTTAAAACAGCGCCATCTATCATCAAATGGAAGTAGTAGTATATTTTGCATTCAGTTACTAATAAATGAAATAATATAAATTACTTGCATGTATATGATTAAATGATTAGATTTTTAAAATTATTAAAAAACTCTAACGTTTAGTTTTTTAGTATTAGCCGTCACAACAACTTCTTCATTGATCGTTGTTGTAGAGACTTCTACGAATCCCTCGATATCAAATCCCTATCTTGTGGACCACACAATATTCGGAGCAAACTGCAACACTGATCAACACATTAGAACACAAAAATATCACTTATTATTTTTATTTCACAGCATGTTAAAGTTAATTCTTTATTTTGGTACATCCCTTAAACGTTTTGAACTTCAAAATATAGCAAATGATAATCATATTTCGCGTGAACTATCAAATTACAACAAAACTTGAACAAGTTAAGTTTTCATTGAATGCAAACTATTACTCGTCTAGAAAGCCTCCAACATTTCTTTAGACATTTGTTAACATATTTAGGTACGTCAAGAAATAATGAAAATAGTTGCGGCTACATTTAATACAAATCGAACAAAAGGATTCATCTTTTGGCTTAAATAATTTCACTTTATCTTTTCTCTACACTTTAATGATACGACAATATCGTAAGTAGGACAGCAAATTTCATTACGGTATTTAACATAAAAACAGATTCATCAATGCGGAATGCATTATAGTCTTTGACAAATGTAATAATCCTCATACTATTCGAAGATTATATGTGGGCAATAATGGGGACTTTATCCCACTTCTGATGTAGGAATGTGTAATTGAGTATAGTACAGAGACTAATTTTGTAGTTACAAATAATAATTAATTCGTTTACACGCATTAATTATCCAACGAGTCGAAAATAAACTAGTAACGGAATACGACAAGCGCACCGTTCCACGTCAGAGTCAAGACTGTCTTAACGGCGGCCGCGCCGTCCGTTTTATACAAGCAAAACGGGCGCCACCGCAGGTGCAATGGTGCAGGTGTGCGGAACACGTGTTATTTACAAGAATTCTGTCTAACTGCACCGACGGCTACCGCGCCGCACGTGAAATGGTGCTGGTCCCGTCATATATATATATATATATATATATATATATATATATATATATATATATATATACAGGAATGTGTAATTGAGTATAGTACAGAGACTAATTTTGTAGTTACAAATAATAATTAATTCGTTTACACGCATTAATTATCCAACGAGTCGAGGATAAACTAGTAACGGAATACGACAAGCGCACCGTTCCACGTCAGAGTCAAGACTGTCTTAACGGCGGCCGCGCCGTCCGTTTTATACAAGCAAAACGGGCGCCACCGCAGGTGCAATGGTGCAGGTGTGCGGAACACGTGTTATTTACAAGAATTCTGTCTAACTGCACCGACGGCTACCGCGCCGCACGTGAAATGGTGCTGGTCCCGTCATATATATATATATATATATATATATATATATATATATATATATATATATATATATATATATATATATATATATATATGTATGTGTATGTGTATGTATATGTATATATTATATGTTGTTTTTTTTATAGGATAAGGGTGACAAACGAGCACACAGTCCACCTGATGGTAAGCGGTAGCTGCGGCCCATAGACATCTACATCTATCCTCGTTTGCGAATCAAAATGCAGATGCGTTGTCACCCGTGAGGACTAAGATGGAATGCCTCATTTTCAGTAAAAAGGGCCTCCGGCCACCTGCACTCACCAAGCGAAACGCAGAGGTAAACCTCTACTTCACGCTGGTATTCTGTGAGGTCGTGGTACCACCCCGGTTCGAGCCGGCCCATCCGTGCGACAGCAAAAGCTGCCGCGTGGCTCTACCACTGTTTATTTATATTGCACCACCTACCACCTACCTATTCATTGTTTGTGTTCCTTTACACCTTTGGTTGCCTGGAAGAGATCGCTATGTAGCGATAAGGCCGCCAAATGTACATATATAATCTGATTTTTGTTATGACATTTGTATATTTGTTCGTGGTGTACAATAAAAGTATATTCATTAATTCATTCAGTCATTCGATATGGCAAAAATAATCGAAAATATTTATTTTAACTTTCATGCCGAAGACTATAATACGGTTGTAAAGCAAGTATTTATAAATGAAAAATTATTATGAAAAATTAAATGAAAAAAATTCTAGGTGGGATCTATAATATATATATTTGGTTTTTTTTTCAAGTGGAGCTTGAACACAATCTTCAAAATGTTCAATGAATAAAAAAGAAATAACTACCAATACTTATTTGATTTTCAGTCGGTGTTTTACATTTGAATATTAGTTATAAAGAGCTATTAATGAGACTTTTGTAAAAATGAAACCTATCCTACCTAATTCTACAACGTTTCATCAGCAACATTCTCAGTATTGGATAAAACAAACCTTGTCAATTTCAAAGAAACACGACTTAGTTCATATTGACAGAAATGCACGTTATTACAAGATTTTTATGTAAAACGAAAGCTACCGATGGGACTTATTAAATAGTTAAAAATTTTCAGTTTGATTAATTTAATTCGAGACTAAAGTAAACGTCAAAGTACTTTTATCTGCAATAACAATTTTCATTAAAAATAGCATAGACTTATAAAAGTCATACACACGGTCAGTCATACCGAAGATGATCAAATAAACTATAAAATATTTACTAGACTATTTCCAGTATAATGACCCAAATATCATCGTTAATGTATGACTGGCACACTTAAAATTTTATCAGATGGCTAAATGATTAACTATCATATTATGATAGGGTCATGCTTTTCTATAAATAGCTGCAAGAAATTTTAAATCACGGACCTCTTGGTTTGTTTTATTATTAACTTAATTAGCGAAAACAAAAATAGACTGATCTCAAAGGTTACTTTCTTGTGTAAAAAGTTCAGGATCTAATTGACGATATAAAGTTGACACTTAATCACGCTTTCTGAAAACACGCCAGTTGTAAACAATAATTCTGTAAAAAATTGTGTACACAAGAGAATTAAGAACAGACAAATCTTTCTTTTTAAATTTACGCCGATTTGTAAGTAGAAGGCCAAATAGGCCATGTGTCAATTTAGTTAAATATATCCCCGTGTAGTGGCGGGCAAGAATACCCACTACCCCGTATCTTCACGTGGGTGTCGTAAGAAGCGACAGAGGGAAACTGATATCTCCTGCATATGTTTGTGATAGCAACAAAACAACAATAAAAAAACTGCATTTGCCAACTCGCTCGCCAAGAGTGGCAACTATGGCAATATACCCCCCATGATTAAAGTTACGAAGAGACGGCCCCCAGGCCCCGGCGGCCCCACTATTCCTGGCTACGGTGGCGACACACATTAAATAATTAAACGGTGTGTCGATATCGCTGATTTTCTTAAATTTTCGACAAGAAATATAAGCTAACGTATTAAACTTCTTATCGAAATTTTAAAATTTGTAAAGGTTAATTAAGTATGACAAACATAATATCTATTTTCTCGTCGAAAAATTAAGTTTTTATATAATTTAGTTTATTAAGCTAGCCCTAACGAGTTTTTAATTCATTTGCTCTGAATTCGGATACATCCTAGAGACATAATTTAAGGTCTTGTTAGTTAATAACAGTTTTAAGTATTCCTCTGAATGTGTGATAGTTTTACGTATGCTCCTGTGGGCAAACATCGTCAATGGGCAAACATAGTCCCCCCCGTGACCATGGGTGCTGTAAAGTGCTCGAAACGTCGGGAATGTAAAATAAAATAATATACGCGATAAAATCCGTAAAATTAGTTTTATTTAAATCGTCAAATCAGAGTGATCACATCAATAAATCGAAGGTATAGGTATAATTAAAATGTATGTATATTAAATAATATTTTTATATACGAGAAAACACTTCGAAAACCATTCTTAATCTATACATACGAATATAAATAAAATTGATATGTCCGTCCGTGATATCGAAATAATTGCCTTTTATCCGCCGACTTCAAAAAGAAGCCGGTACTCAATTCGATTGTATGTTTTTATGTGTGTTATCTCATAACTTTTTAAAGGGTAGACCGATTTCTATGATTCTTTTTTCATTTGAAAGCTGAAGCTTCACATGTAGTCCCATATAAATTTAATCAAGGTCAGACCAATAGTTTTTGATTTATTCTTAATAACTTATATTGAAGTCGGCTGTACAAAATTTTTAATTTTCTGCCAACTTCCAAAAAGGAGACGGTACTCAATTTGACTGTATGTTTTTTATGTGTGTTACCTCATAACTTTTTACTGGGTGAACCGATTTCGATGATTCTTCTTATTTGAAAGCTGGTACTTCTCGTCTGGTCTCATATGAATTTGATCAAGGTCAGACCAATAGTTTTTGAGTTATTCTTAATAACTTATATTGAAGTCAGCTGTGCAAATTTTTTTATTTTAAATTATAAATTATTTCTATTGTATTACTTACTTAGTTAAAGTTTTCTTTTAATGTGAAATCACTTATTTGATAACTTAATTTGAAATCACATTCAAGTTCATTATTCGTCGGTTAAAAATGAACTTTTGTTGTGAATTATAATTTGAATCTTACTATTATCTTATCATATTACCGCCCCGGTCCCTATGCTCTATACCTTCTGGCATAGTATGTAAAGTCACTGGTGTACTAGATTTTTTTTTATAGAATAAGAGTGACAAGCGAGCGCACAGCAACCACTTACGAACACGTGGACTGTGGCTCATATACATCTATCTATGCTCGTTTGCGAATCAAAATGCAGATGCGTTGTCAGCCGTGAGGGCTAAAATGGAATGCCTCTTTTGCAGTAAAAAGGTTCTCCGGTTCTTTACATTCACCCATACGAAACTAAGCAGCATTAAGGATGACTCACGTTAGACCGTGCTGGGTCCGAGCCGAGTGTCGGCCGTAGCACGGTCAACTAATATTACATATATTTTGTATGGACACACTCACGCTATACCGAGCGGCAAACGAATGACGGCCGAGCAACGGACAACGCTCGGAAACAACTCGGCTCGGCTCGGCCATTTTGCAATTACATGCACGGGACCGGCTCGGTGACCGTGCTACGGCTGACACTCGGCTCGGACCCGGCACGGTCTAGCGTGAGTCATCCTTTAAGTTATTTGTGCGCTTGTTTTCTGTGAGAACGTGGTCCTTGCCCGGTCGAGCCGACCTATTCGTGCTATACAATTAATATAGCTGCATACCTTATGCGAAATCACTGATAAAAATAGAAATGTCATCTCAAATTTAAACACAAAATCAATCGTTTAATAGTTATGTTGTTTTTTTGTTCTTAACTTAAATTGCCGTTAAGGAACAATAACGACCCGAAAGTTATCTGAATCTTAGTGAGGCTATGAGTAATAAAAAAAGCTTCTTTCCGACGAGGAGTTCGGCTTCAGACTCACACACTGTAGAAATCACCGAACCCTCAGCACCGGTGCCCTCTTGTTCGATGTGACAAAAGTTTTTAGCAAGGTCTGGCACGACGACTTGATTTATAATCGGTATAAACCCTATGTACCTGATAGCCTCGTACACATCATCCGAACCTTCCTTGCCAACCACTTCTTTGATATCAACTAGAGTGACCTTGTCTTCGAAGCACCTACTAAAGGCTGGGATCCTACAAAACTTCGCTCGCTCGCTAAAACGATCGCTAAGTCAATTGATTTTGCTAATGAAGAATTGAAGTGAATCCTGAGAAAAGTGTAACAATACACTTTCAAAGGAATCCCTTACTCAATCGTCGTAACTTAAATCCGAAAAGATCGTTGAGCATGTTCAACCAATACTGCTGACTTGGGAATCGACGAATAAGTACCTAGGGGTCACGTTTGAAAATTAAGAATGTTCTTTGTGAAACGCATTCCCGATTGTTGGTGTGAACTGCCTCTATCCGCTAGTTAACAGTAACAGCAAGCCGTTCTTGAAACACAAGCTCCATCTTTATAAAACGTGTGTAAGATGCCCTACGCAAGCGTAGCTTTCGCGCACGCGACCATATATAGTTTGCACGACCTCCATGTATTAGTAGATAGTTCATAATAGCTTCCTTCGCAGAACTACCGGAGCCTGGTGGTATCAGCGCAACTGGCCAGAACAGAGATTACGAACTATTTTATGAGAGTCGTGCCTGCTACCCAGGGTCCACCTGACAGTGACACGCCTTCTGTACACTGTAAACACCGTAACAAAAATTTAACTTTCGGACATAATCGGCATGATTATTATCATCGTCAGTATCATAGTCCCCCATTTCTCTGAGACCGATGAATCTGTAAAAGCCAACTGAGTAACAGCATAAAGTAACATCTTAAAAAATATAGAAATTGATCTGGCCAGTGTTCTAGGAGCAAAATTCCGGAACGGGGTACAATTAGAATTTAATATATTCTGTCACACAGAGAACGACCAGGACTACTGCGGTGCAGTACCTGTACCGGAGAGAACGCTATAGCAAACAGTTGGGCGCCACACAGACCAGGTGTGGTCCTGCAGAGCCTGGGCCGTCTATTTTTTTTTTTATAGAATAGGGGGCAAACGAGCATGCGGCTCACCTGATGGTAAGTGACTACCGCCGCCCATGAACAACCGCAACACCAGGGGAATTGCAGATGCGTTGCCGACCTTTTAGAAAGGTGTAAGCTCTTTTCTTGAAGGTTCCTAAGTCGTATCGGTCCGGAAAATTCGCTGGTGGTAATTGATTCCACAAGGAAGTCGTGCGAGGGAGAAAACTTCTTCTAAATCGCACAGTCGTGGACCGCCAATCATCCAGATGGTATGGATGGTAACGCGAGTTTTGTCGCGATGTGCGATGGTGAAATTGAGCGGCTGGAATTAGTCCGAACAATTCCTCAGAGCACTCCCCGTGATAAATGCGATAAAATACGCAAAGAGATGCAACATCTCTACGCAGTGCCAGTGTATCGAGCCGATCAGAAATAACTCGGTCGTCGACGATTCGAACCGCTCTGCGCTGGATGCGGTCAAGTGGAAGGAGCTGGCACTGGGGTGCCCCGGCCCAGAGATGAGAACAGTATTCCATGTGGGGCCGAACTTGCGCTTTGTAAAGTTGCAAGCGATGTGCCGGCATGAAATACTGTCTCGCTCTGCTGAGCACGCCAAGCTTTTTAGAGGCCAATTTGGCCTTCCCTTCCAAGTGACCACGAAACTGCACACTATTCGATATGTCGACGCCAAGGATTCCGATACTGGCTGAGGCAGTAAGGGGAGTGCCTTGAAACTGAGGAGATACGACAAAGGGGTTCTTTTTAGCGGTAAACGCGCAAACTTGTGTCTTCTGGGGATTGAACTGGACTAGATTTAGTCGCCCCCAATCCGAGACTTTGTTAAGCAAAGACTCGACTTCAGACACAAGTTTGTCCCGGTACTCGGCGACGTTTTCCCGAGAAATATTGGCACGGCCGGTATATAAGGCATCACCAGTGCTGTCGTCCGCATAGCAATGAATGCTGCCAGTTAGCAACATATCATTGATATGCAGGAGAAACAGCGTTGGTGATAGCACGCAGCCTTGTGGAACACCAGCGTTGATAGGCTTGAAATCAGAGCATTCACCGTCTACTACAACCTTGATGCTCCGATCAGCAAGGAAACTGGTGATCCATTTGCACAATTTCTCGGGAAGCCCATAGGAAGGAAGCTTCGAAAGAAGCGCTTTGTGCCAGACCCGATCAAAGGCCTTCGCTACGTCCAAACTAACGGCTAATGCCTCCCCCTTGGACTCTACTGCCTCCGCCCATCTATGAGTTAAGTAGACTAGAAGATCACCAGCTGATCGACCCCGACGAAAACCGTACTGGCGGTCACTAATGAGCTGGTGATCCTCAAGGTACCTCATGAGCTGGCAGTTTATAATGGCTTCCATTATTTTGGAGAACAAAGAGGTGATGGCGATAGGCCTGTAGTTGGACGGGTCTGAGCGGTCGCCTTTTTTAGGGATCGGGTGCACCAAAGCTGTCTTCCATGAGTTCGGGACTACGCCTTGGGAGTAGGAGTACCGGAAAAGACGCGTTAAAACCGGTGCCAACTCCGGAGCACACGTCTTCAGCACAATGGGAGGGACTCCATCGGGCCCACTCGACTTGTTGACGTCCAGGGAGAAGAGTGCTTTGCGGACCGAGCGCTGTGTAAATCGCACATCCGGCATGGAGCACTCACATCGCGGGATGGTCGGCGGTGTGTTCCCCCCGTCATCTAGAGTCGAGTTGGACGCAAAAAGAGAGCTCAACAGATCGGCTTTCTCCTTTGCGGCATGGGCCAGTGAGTCGTCCTCTCTGTGCAGAGATGGAAGAGATGGCTGACAGAAGTTCCCTTGGACAGCCTTGGCGAGAGACCAGAATGCACGGGTTCCCGAAGGAAGGCGAACTAGCTTCTCGCCAATTCTGCCGATGTGCTCAGACCTTGCCTTGGCAATGACGCTTTTGAAGGACCTGGAGGCGGAATTATACTTCTTTTTTAATGCGCTGGTGTTTACATCCCGACACGTTGATGCGTCAGCCCAGGCCTGGTAGCACTCATGCTTATAGCGTGATGCTATTTTACAGGAGCGACCAAACCATGGCTGGGATCTGCCTCCGATGGGCACCACAGAGGATGGAATAAAAAGTTCCATACCCTGAAGTACCACATCAGCAACAGAATCGGCAACAACGCTGGGATCTTCCGGCGAGAAGCAAACCCGCCCCCAAGGGTAGGATGCAAAAAAAGACCGCATCCCGTCCCAATCAGCTGACCTATAGTGCCAAACACGGCGGCAAGCTGTAGATCGCAACTGCGATTGGAGCGTGAGTGGCACCGTACTCCGGATCAGACAATGGTCCGAAGAGCCCAGAGGGGCATCGACGGAGACCTGATATCCGTCCGGATGAGAGGTCAGCAGAAGGTCCAACAGGGAAGGTACATGGTCTTCCACATCTGGGATCCGCGTAGGTGAAGTAACCAGTTGTGTTAGACCATATGCCAAAGCAAAGTCATAGACAGATCTACCCGCATGATCGGTTAAACGAGAACCAAGCCATTCAGCGTGGTGGGCGTTGAAATCACCGAGTATCACGATCTCTGCGGATGGGACCTGTAGTAGCACGGAGTCTGCAGCCATTTGGACGTGGTCTATGAGTCGGTCTGTGTCGGCATTACCGCTATGGGACCTATAGAGGCACCCGTAGACGCGGGGATGGTCGTCGCTGTCTACGCGCAGCCATAGGATGGACAGGTCCGTACCTTCAAGGCTGCCGAGGCGTCGAAAACAGATGTCCTCTCTGACATACACGCAAACTCCAGGCCGGGGCACAAACGAGTGTTCTAATTTGTACCCCGGGTAGGAGAGATACGAAGTATCAGCCGGAGAGGACACCTGTGTCTCGGTAAGAAAGAGCAAGGCCGGCTTAGCTATCTCCAGATGGTAGTGGACGGCGTTAAGTTTTGAATGAAGTCCCCTGATATTGCAGAAATCCACGGTAAGCGTGGCAGGGGTTGCCTTTGTCTTCTTGCTCCGCTTGCCCCGAGCAGGTTTCGTCTTGAGCGGAATTTCGCCCCCCCCCCCCAGAAAACGCGGGGCAGCCTGAGCACCCACGCCCAGGAGTGGAGTAGTTTGGTCGTGGATGCTCAGCGAGGGATTCTCCAGGTGTGCTGGTACCCTCCTGGGGTAGTCTTTTATTTAATTCCACTACCATGTTGATGGGGGGGGGGGGGGGGGGGGAATTGGGCCTCCGGCCACCTGCACTCACCAAGCGCAACGCAGAGGTAAACCTCTACTTCACGCTGGTATTCTGTGAGGTCTTGGTACCACCCCGGTTCGAGCTGGCCCATCCGAGCGACAGCAAAAGCCACCGCTTAGCTCTACCACTGTCTATGTTCATTTGTATTCAAAGCAATCATACAGCGGGAGCGCTGTGACGCGATCCGGAAACTGACGTTTACCGGACTTGCAAGTTATATTTCTTACAACTTATGAGTGCGTTTTCTTGAGTTTTAATATGAAAATTTAAAAAAAACATAAATTAGGTTTTATTCAATAAAAATCCCAAATCAAAGATTTATGTTTTTTGTTGATTAATGAAAAAAATACAAATGTCTAATAGTATTTTTTGAAATAATGAGCAGTGTGATTTCATTTTTTTATTTAAATACCTAAACTACTTAAATACTCTTTATATAACCATACATTTTCTTAAAGTTTTTAAATCGCCTCCGATTTGTATCGAGTTTTAATATCTTTGGCTGCAAAAATTAATGCAACTCCTCGAATTTAATTTTACTCACATTGAAATGGGTATAGATGGTCTTTTTTTACTCATTATAAGCCAGTGCTTGACTACAATCCCACCTGGTGGTAAGTGGTGATGCAACTTTAGATGGTAAATCGCACTGCCTTAGCGTAACAAAAACCTATTCACTCTTGCCTTGACTGTATTCGAACGCCCAGATTGTATTCGGACGGAAAGATAGACGTCGGCAAATTATTAAACTCCTTTTCTGTATGCATTACAAAAGACGAAGAAAACCATTTATTTCTCATGCGTGAAATATCGACAACAAAGATGTAAAGACCCGCCGACCACCTGGTTGTCCGATGGTGGAAAGGAGAGGGAGGAATTAAGGCGTGTAATTCCTGCGCACACTCACCGAAATGTATTCTATAGAATACCGAGAGGTTGGCTACTCTACGCCTGTCGCCTCGAGGCTGACAAGATTGCTTTCAACCAAATCAAGGTTTTTGTTTTAAATTTATTTAAAATATTATATTATAGTTTTTAAAAGATAAAAAAAGAAATATACAATATTAAAATCTAAAATAATATAAAAAACTAAAATGGAAAGGTGTTCGTACTCTCCAAACATAACTCTTTTCGTATTTATATCGTGTACCCAACAACTTTGAGATTCTTCTATTCTATAATGCTAATAATAGTAGAAGTTTTTGGATTCTGCTTTTTCCATAATGTTATTAATATCAGAAGTTCTTTATCACTGTCCGACAGCGAAATGGTGCTTGATAATTTGATAAATTGATAATCTTGTAATGTATATGGAAAAAACGTCATTTTTGAATTCACACCGATCACCAACCGCTTTCCCACCGCGTTTTCCAAGCGAGACTTTTGTTTAGCACACATCGGAATGCATTCGCTTCACGCAGATCCGTTTCTGAACTGCTTTTGCTATTATATCGCCTCTGTGTGATCTGGGTTTAAGGTTTGATTGGAATTCGACTAAAGAAATAAAATTTCCATAAAAAAAAAACGAAACAATCTTAGCGTGCACTTCGTTGACTATAGTAGATAAAACTATAAAAATTATAACCCAAATACTCTCAATTTAGATGCCGTACTATAATTTTACGATTATATCAGGAGAAGCCAAGGGGGAGACTGTACTCTTAGATGCATTCCTATTATAACAAACATCCTACCACTTGATTTAAAAGATTACAATTTCCATCAAAAATAACATTTTCATTGAAAATTAACAAATCCCAAGACAGTTAAACCTTAAAGGTAACGAGATTGCTTGCTGACTTGTTTCTAGGACTTTAATTTAGCACGGTTTCTCTGAGCAAGAGACATTATTTTAAATCAAATCATTTAATATAGTCTATGGGACTTCATTAAATTGTGTGTGTATTGTAGTATAGCGTTCGGTAAATTTTAGTTACAATAATTTCAGTAATAAAAAATGTCAACTTATAATTAAACGCGGGCAAAGTCGCGGGTAAAACTAACAGCCTAGATACGCTCCATAGATGGCCTCCTCTTGATTATAGAGCAATTAGTCCGCAGCGCTGCACTAATGCGTGTTGACAGGCTGCACTGTCCTCGAAATATTTGTTCCTTATACAAGATGCTGAAGGTTTTCTCACGATGTTTTTCTTCACCGATTATTACAGGCATATCAGCACTTAAAATAAACAATTCAATGAACGCCTGCTCGTATTAAATCCAGGTTGCTCGCATACTTTGAAATTTAACAGCGAGCGCTTTGCCCCTGACCTACATCATTATGACCCAACTAAATTTAACATTTAACATTTACAACGTTACCTTTTATTGAAAGGAGAATAATTATTTAATCAAACTATATATTATATAGTATTTAATTAATACACACATAATATAATGTATTGATTCAGCAAATAAAGGAAAAACACGTTCACTATCAGTTCTGCGGTCCAAAGAAAACACGAAGACTCCCTAGAGCACGTTTACGAGAATATTGCAACCCACAAGGATATTTGCTCTAGGCAGAATAAATGTTTAGAATTGTACGAGCGGAGATGAGCTATCATAGCGATATTTGTTTCTGGCTTTTAATTTCGCATTAATAAAACGTAAACTGATTACATAATATTTTGCTAAAAAATAAGGAGTATATATAATATGTATTAGAGGTTAACTGATAATGTACTAGCATTATTAACACAAATGAAGCCGTTTAAACGACGAGCATGTTTGCGTAGGTACATGGATGTGAAAGAAGCGAGAGAGATGAGTTAGGATCGTGCCAAATGGAAGTCCATAGTCTTTGCCTACCCCTCTGAGCATTAGGTGTGAAACCTTATGTTATGAAACCTTTTATATCAACTTTTTTTTATAATAATGGTGACAAACGAGCTCACAGTCCACCTGATGGTAAGTAGATACTGTGACCCATAAGAAATTTCATAAAAATAAAGAATGCGTTGTCACCCCTGAGGGTTACGATGAAAGGCCTAGTTTCCATTAAAAAGTGTATCTGGTTCTCTATCCTCACCATACGCAATACAAAATACCAGCGTAATGTAGCATTAAGCTGCTATATTACGCTGGTATTTTGTGAAAGCGTCGTCCTCCCTCGGTTGAGCCGACTCATTCATGTTTTAAATATAATATAGTTGTAGCATAGCTCTACTACATATAAATACATTAATAAGATTACTGCTATGTTACGTATTCAATATGGTTGCAATGAAAATGACATCACTATAATTATTTAATTCAATGTGTGTTAAGCTCCATGATAATTTCATTGAAATAGGGTCACTATAGATGCATAATAATTACAGGTTTTCTCATCCAGACA
Source organism: Parnassius glacialis (assembly GCA_033319125.1). Lineage (NCBI taxonomy): Eukaryota > Metazoa > Arthropoda > Insecta > Lepidoptera > Papilionidae > Parnassius > Parnassius glacialis. The sequence goes on from JAVANC010000019.1 coordinate 24,255,481, forward strand.
TAATTTTATGGCGTATATATATATATATAAGTTTAAGTTTCATGTATACATAAAATAGGCATGCTTTCGTATACATCTTTGTAAATAATCCGTATCCATACATCCATCCATGTATAAATATTCGTACTGTAGATAACTTAAAAGGCGACAAACGAATAATCGCCAGAATAATCATCTCGTATATATCCAGGTGTGAAATTTCCAGATCATCAACAGTGTCAAAGGTGTAAGATCTGGAACTAGCTATAACCACAAATTCGCTTTGTGATTCAAATCCTCACTCACTTCTGTGACATCGCGTGTGCCACAAGGATCCCATTTAGGTCATTTACTTATTATTACATTTATTAACGATCTTGTCCACCACCAGCACGCTTGATAGTGTTGTGCAGGAAGTCAATCTTGATTCTGAGCTTGCACCCACCACAAGCGCCCCACGTACGCGCAGACGATGGACACCTGAAATGAATAAGTTCATACTGCGCACTTACCTTCAATTGACTGCACTAGATACAGACAGAAAAACTTATCTTGAACCACTCCACATAAAATTTATAGAAAAATACCCGAACATGCAGGTTAGTCGACAGAGAATAGGAGACCAACGTAGAGCCATAATAAACAATAAACTACTTCCACAGAAAACTATAGAAGAGATACGAAACGACGTAAAAGAAGAGTTAGATCGTCTACAGTTTAATCATTCAACCCAACAGTCATATAACTCTATCGACCATGTACAACAAATACTAACACCCACACAATCTATCCAAATGCAACCTAGAACCCCAGAAACACATAGTACTAAAAATAGAACGCAGACCCGAATGAGATGGACTAGTGAACTAAATGAAGCTATAATGCGTTCTTATTATAGAGTTACCGATTTAGGCAGAAACGAAACAGTATATAGAAGACGCATGTATGAAGATTTTATCAACAGATTTCCTTCACTTGATCATCTTAACGAACAACGAATAGCTGATCAAAGGAGAGCAATTGTAAACAATAATTACATCACTAGTGACAGGTTAAATTCATTAAAACTTGAAATATCTGAAGAATTACGACTACATAGTTGTAACTATACCAACTTTACAAGCGAAACGACGCTAGTAAACCCAAGCCACAACAGTAATTCTGAAACTCAATTTATAAACAGCATTGACATCAGCTCAACACAAGAACCTTCACTTACTTCAAATTATACTGAAATCAACATTGCAGAAGAAATACTACCTAACCCACAAGCAAACCCAGATAGGGATCCACTAATAGATGAGACGTTCCAACAAGCATTCCAATATTATAAAGAAACTAGCCCTACAAAAAGATGTTTTATTCCTAAACAAAAACCTTCTAAAAAACTAGCGCGTATAGTTACTTACCTAAACAAAATAATATTACCAGAAAACGTAAACAAAGAAACCGACTTCTATACCTTACAAACTACTATATATTGTGCAGCATGGACTGCGGCAAAAGTTAACGGAGCAAAGATAACCCTTCAACCAAGAGAAGTCACCCAAAGGGCAAAAAAAGAATATAAACCTAACTGGGAGACACGATTAGAACGAAAATTAAATGATTTACGTTCAAAGATAGCACAAATGACACAATTCATCAATGGCAATAGAAGTAGGAAAATAATTAAATACGTTAACAATATACTAGAACAATATAGAATCCACACTGCTCATGAAGAACTAAATAAACAAGCAGCTCACACATTAGACACGCTTAAACAAAAACTGTCAGTCGTAGCAGGCCGACTACAACGATACAAAGCTTGTGCCCAAAGAAAACTACAAAACACTCAATTCACCCACAATGAAAAACTCTTCTACCGTAATATTAGACAGGCGACATCTAACGTTCAGGATAACAACCATCATGATGATGATCATAATTACCCTGACTCAGAGACGTTACAAAACTTCTGGACAGGAATTTGGGAACAACCAATCGAACATAACGCCCAAGCAGAGTGGATACAAACAGAACTGACAAACAGCAACACAAATATTCAAGCAATGACATTTGATCACATATCCCCAGTAATTTTCTATAAAGTACTTTCTCGTTTACATAACTGGAAAGCACCCGGTTCAGACAACATTCATAGTTATTGGTACAAAAAATTTACATCTACCCATAGTTTTCTCTATAATTACATAAATACTTTCATACATGATCCTAAAACAATACCGTCCTACGTAACTTCAGGTACAACTTTTATGATACCTAAAGATCGTAATGATCTCTCAAATCCAGCAAAATACCGACCAATAACATGCTTGCAGACCTTATACAAAATTATCACGTCTTGTATATCGGAGCTAATATATCAACACATCGACACTAATAATATCTTAGCCGAACAACAGAAAGGATGTCGCAAATTCAGCCAAGGCTGCAAGGAACAATTAATCATAGACTCAGTTATCCTTCAAAAAGTACAAAAAACCAAAACCGATCTGTTTAGCATGTATATTGACTACAAAAAAGCATACGACTCTGTTCCCCATTCATGGCTTGTAAAAGTTTTAGAGATATACAAAATACATCCAACTATAGTAACATTCCTCAAGGTCATGATGACAACTTGGACCACTGTATTAAGACTAACTTCGCCTAGTAAAATAATAGAAACCATCCCAATAAAAATTCAGAGAGGGATCTTTCAAGGAGATGCTTTAAGCCCACTGTGGTTCTGTCTTGCTCTAAATCCCCTATCTAATATATTAAACACAACTACTTTAGGAATCCCGTTAAAAAATACAAATACCGAAGGGCAAAATGAAATTCAAACAATAGAATTAAATCATCTGTTGTACATGGATGATATCAAACTATACGCCAAAAGTGAGACTCAACTCTGTGAACTAGCAAACTTGACAGAACAATTCTCAAAAGATATAAAAATGGAATTCGGCATAGATAAATGTAAAATAAATTCAATTAGAGCAGGACAGAATTACCAACACCAATACACTTTAGGAACAGGAGAACAGATAGAACCATTAGAGGAACAAGATAGTTATAAATACCTTGGCTACACACAATCACGACAGATACACTATAAAGAAACTAAACAAAAATTAACACTACAATTTCAACATAGACTAAACACAATTCTGAAAACGCAACTATATTCTCGAAATACTATCAAAGCAATCAACACCTTTGCTATACCGGTTCTCACATATTCTTTTGGGATAATCAATTGGACCAAAACCGATCTCAAAAACCTTCAACGAAAAATTAATACCACAATGACCAAACTCCGCAAACACCACCCACGGTCATGTCTGCAGAGGTTAACACTGCCGCGGAAAGAAGGAGGTAGAGGACTAATTGATATCCTAAACCTTCATAACAGACAGATAAAAGCACTTAGACAATTCTTTTTCTCAAAAACTGAAACCTCTATTCTTCATAAAATTATATCACAGAACGACCAAAACTTAACACCCCTAAATTTAAAAGATACAACTGAACAGAAAAATGAGAAAGTAATTGAGGACAAAACCAAGCTTTTAGAATGGACGCAGAAATCTCTACATGGAAGACATCGACAAGACTTATGCCAGATAAATGTCGACAAAGAGGCGTCGAACGCATGGTTAAATCGAGGCGAACTCTTCCCGGAGACTGAAGGGTTCATGCTTGCTATACAGGATCAGGTAGTTGAAACCAAAAATTACAGAAAATTTATCATAAAGAATTTAAATAATGACACATGTAGGAAATGCCATAGCTCTCCAGAAACGATTCAACATATAACAGGCGCGTGCAAGTCAATAACCCAAACAGACTACAAACATAGACACGATCAAGTAGCCAACATTATACACCAAAAATTAGCACACCAGTACAAACTTATAGATTCCGTTACACCTTACTACAAATACAATCCAGAAATTGTATTAGAGAACCCCTCAACAAAACTATATTTTGACCGCGCCATTCTTACCGATCGGACAATCCATTTCAATAGACCAGATATTACACTTATTAACAAGATCAACAAAACTGGATATTTAATAGATATTGCTATACCAAATACCCATAACTTGCAGACAACAATAGCAGAAAAACTGAGCAAATACACTGAATTAAAAGATGAAGTAGCCCGACTCTGGCATCTGCAAAAAGTTACAATAGTACCAATAGTATTGTCTACAACAGGAGTAATACCGAAACAGCTTCACCAGTCCCTGAATTCCCTCAACTTACCTACAAATACCTATCATCTGCTGCAGAAGGCCGCGATACTAAACACATGTAGACTTGTTAGAAAGTTTCTGCAATGTGAACCAGAAAACCCAGATCAAAACACAAATACGCCACCATTTTCTGTGCAATTTTCTACACGTGACCAAATTTAATCCAACTGATACTCACTTGGCTTAGGCCCGTGTTATCAGCTCTTCCCGGCTAGCCGAGAATATAAAATCAACTTAATAAATAATAATAATAATATGTTATGTGCACTTGTTTTGAAATACAATCCAGATCGTAACTTTGCAATGATTATGTTCATGTTGTTCATGTTGTGATGTTATTCTGTTTTGTGTTCCTAAGTATATAAATAAATAAGAAGTATTTATGCATCCCGGTCTTCCCGGAACTGCACCGGAGACCATCACAATTCAATCGTAAGCGTGAGCGTCAAGCGAATTGCATCTGGAGGACGGGTGGTCTTTCGTGTGAACACTGATAACTGTTCTTTAACTTAAAGATCTAGAATAAGAATTAGGATAGTCATAGTTAGGCTCTCACATGTATCGGACATGTAGCTTTAAGTTAGAATCCATCGCGGATTAATTAAGTAGTATATAAGTAATGTATCGCACATAATAGTAATGAGTTTAAAATAAAGTCTTTTTAAAAACGTTCTGAGTCATTTTCGAATCTTGACTGGCGCAGCCGGTAGGATTTCGCGTGTTAATCTTGGTCATATAAGAAGACTCCCAAATCAGTCGTCCTGAAGCAGTTTACGGTGCCGTATTGCACTTGCGCGAAATCTACGAACCGAAATAAATTTGTCGAGTTCGAATCAGGACATCAAGAAAGAAGACTTCCTAGCCCAGGCGGAAGGATGAGTTCGAGTGTACTGTGAGTAAACCTTTTCACGTCCATCTCTGTTCCCATCTATTTTTGCTTGCTAGAATTTTAGTGTTATTTGATTTTTCCTAAATAGAACAAAATTAATTGCAAAAACATAGGCAATTTATTCTATATCATTAAGTTTAATAATAAAATGTTGAAAATCAATTTTAAATGAATAAAATTAATAAAATTATGTTATAAAAAAGAATAAAAATTACATAATTAAACAAATAAAAGGATATATTAAAGAAATAAAATGAATAATTATATAAATTGTTATATTAACATTTAATAAAATGGAACAATTACGTGTAATACCTAAGGATTTACTTTGTCTTATAACTAAGTTTGAAGGAGAGGAAAGATTATTAAATTTATTTATTAAGAAAGCTCAATACATATACAGGTCTTTCGCAGACCCTAATAATGCCACACAAACTTTTTATATGTATTCCATGCGATAAGCAGCCGATTAACAGGTAGAGCAGCACATTTGTTAAGTGAGCATGATGATATTAATTGTGGGAACACTCTTAAAGATATTTTAATTCAACATTTTGGCGATCCGCGTTCGGAAGATTGCATAGCTATCGAGTTAGAACAAATGAAAATTAAGTCTGGCAAATCATTTATCGATTTTTGTCATAGGATACAACATATGCGTAGTACCTTATTCGCAAAGGTCAAACTAATACAAGATGAAGGAGTAAAAATAGCTAAAATGATAGTGTATAATAATATGTCACTAAATGTATTCCTTTATAATTTACCTGAGGGTTTAATTCGTATCGTGCGTCTTAGACAGTGTACTAGTTTGAAATCCGCTTTAAGTGTCGTCACCGAGGAAGTGAACTTCATGAACCAATATAATGCTAAAAATAAAACGAAACAGAATTCAGCATCCCAAAGTTTCAAACCCCAACAGAGTGTTAATATTTTACCTAATAATAATCAATCGTATTTTAAATTTGCAAATCCACAATTTGGACCACAGAATAAATTTAAATTTGGTATCCCACACCAGCAACTAGGTCAAATATTTGTTGCTCAAAATAATTTTAATAATGGCCTAAGATTTAATAATAATACGGGACCACAGAACTTTAAGTTTGGTATTCTACACCAGCAATCTGAATTTAAATTTGGCATACATCAACAACACCAGGGCTTTAAGTACCATGAATGACCATGCGCGACCCCCCGAAATAATTCAAATGAATTGTGATACAATTTTAAAACTCCCGCACATTGAAATACCGGAAATTCAGGCTCGTTTTATGATAGACACCGGGAGCACGAGATCTTTTATAAGTATGGCTAAGGCAGAACAATATTTCTCCGCTTTCAAATTATATGAAACTTTCGAAGTTATAAGTACGCATGCACGTAGCCAACGTAACGAAGCTATATATATCCCGCTCTTTAAATTATTTAAAAGTTTAGAAATACATAAATTCTATATATACGACGTCGATAGTAGATACGACGTTTTGATAGGCTCGGATCTTTTAAAACAGCTTGACGCTCAATAGATATGAAAAACCAAGTACTGCACACACGTGACACAAATATACCTATTATATATAACCCCCCCATACGAAATTACATTGGAACCAAGAACGGAAACGCGAGTCAAGGTCCCAACGGATATGCAAAATGGAAATGCGATAATAGATTATGTCGATTTTGGTCAAGGTGTTAGGATGCCAAGCGCTATAGTAAAATGCGTTAATTCGTTTGCTTACACGGTGATACAAAATGCGTCCGACGATAGGGTTACCATGACGTTCTCTAAGCCCCTAAAAGTGACCAAGTATATAGCTGAAGAATGCAGAGCAAACTTCATGAGAGATAATTACGAGATAGATGAACTGTTAAAACAAAACTTGTCGAAATTACGTTTGGATCATGTAAAGAGGAAGAGCGTGAATGTATCAAACAACTGTGCTATGACTATCGGGACATATTCTATTGCGGCAACATTCCGCTCTCATTTACCAACAGTATAAAACACAAAATCCGTACTAAAAATGAAGACCCCATATACATTAGGCCATACAGACATCCGCCTGAAGAAATACAGAAACAAGTCGAAAAGCTGCTCCAAAATAACGTCATTAAAAAATCTCACTCGCCTTGGAGCACACCTGCCCATCTGGTTCCCAAAAAACTCGATGCTTCAGGTGAAAGAAAATATCGTATGGTAATTGATTATAGGCGTTTGAACGAGATCACTATAGATGATAAGTACCCATTGGCGAATATCTCAAACCTGTTTGATAAATTAGGGAAATCTATTTATTTTACAACGTTAGACCTGGCAAGCGGGTACCACCAAATAGAAGTTGAGGAAAGTGATAGACATAAAACCGCATTTACAACCCAGTCAGGCCATGGCAAATTTGCACGCCTCCCGTTCGGATTGAAGACAATCCCCACAACATTTCAGCGTGCTATGGATAACGCCTTGAGAGGGTTGCAAGGGTTGCATTGTTTAGTATATCTCGACGATATAATTGTATACTCTTCAAATCTACAGGAGCACATAGATAAGCTGAAAATGGTATTCGATCGACTACTGGAAACAAATCTCAAAGTTACCCTAGATAAATGTGAATTTCTTAGAAAAGAAGTCCACTATTTAGGCCATACAATAACAAAAGATGGACTCAAACCAAATAATGACAATATCTAAGCCGTAGTATATTTTTCGATACCAAGAACCGCCACCGAAATCAAAAGATTTTTGGGTCTAGTAGGATATTACCGCAAATTCATTAAAGATTTCGCTAAAGTCACCCAACCGCTCACCAATTGTCTCAAGAAAAGGAATAAGATTGAAATTACAGAACAGTATGTAGCAGCTTTCGAGAGATGCAAAGAACTTTTGATAAACGCACCCATTCACCAATTCCCGGATTTTTCGAAACCATTCTTACTCACCACTAATGCCTCAAATTATGCTCTAGGGGCAGTATTATCTCAAGGCGCCATCGGAACCGACAAACCAATAGCTTACGCTAGTAGAACTTTAAATGATGTAGAGACCAGATACAGTACTATCGAGAAGGAACTGTTGGCAATAGCATGGGCCGTAAAAATATTAAGACCTTATCTATATGGCCGAAAATTTACCATTTTCACGGATCATAGACCTTTGGCGTGATTAAATTCTATCAAAGAACCCAACAGTAAACTCACGAGATGGAAGTTGCGGCTTGCTGAGTTCGATTATGACATCGTTTATAAAAATGGGAAACAAAATGTCGTTGCCGACGCCTTATCCCATGTTAAGGTAAACGCTCTGGGAGAAGACCAAAAATCAATGAAGGTTAACGTGGATGAGGATGAACAACTGCAAAGACACATAGACAGCTTAATCGAAGAGATTCAAAGATAACAAAATAAGGACGCAAGTCCGATGGAAATATCATCAGATACGGAGAGGACCTTATCTATTCCGTCCGCTAAGAGCAATAAATCACCATATTCTATACCATCACAGACAAGTAGTACCATTTCCGCACACGAAACTATTGATAACTCACACACCTTTACAAGACACTCAGCACATGAAATAGATACTGATGGTATTCCAATTCTAGAGGAAGACATAGATACTAAGCCTCGTCAAATATTTATTTTTACGTGATATAGAGACGAAATAGCCGTTAAAAATTTATCGAGATAAAAACAAAAGATACTCGAAGTTCATATTCCCCTAAATAGATCTAACCTAGTAAAACAATTCCTAAAGGAGTACATCAAACCTAAAATAAAACAATTCATTTATTTCGAGAACGACACACATCGAAAACTATTTTCAGAGGCTGTAATTGAGTTATTTAAAACGGTACAGTTAAGATCTTTGAATGTAAGAGAAGGGTAGTCTATGTAGAGGATGAAAATGAGCAGCGTGAAATATTGAAAAAATATCATATTGGTAAAACATGTCATAGAGTTATAAAAGAGACAATTATACACTTAAAATGTACTTACTTCTGGAACAATATGGACCTAATAGTAGCTACATTCATAAACTCTCGTGAGGTGTGTAAGCGCATGAAAAGTGACCGTAAACCTTTAAAACCTGAACTTTAGTTAACCCAAACCCAAAACAAACCATTTCAGGAAATCTTTATGGATGTTTACACCGTAAAGGGAAAATTCTATTTAACAATCATCGATTCCTTTAGTAAGCTTGGACAAGCAATAGAAATAAACAATAGGTCAACTCCAGAAGTAATTAGAGCTCTTATTAAATATTTCTCTATGTATGGCGTACCACATAGAGTAAGTGCAGATTCAGGAACCAAATTTGATAACGTATTAATGAAAGAAACCCTTAGTTTTTATAAAAAAGATTTGCATATAGGCACTCCTCACAATCCAAATTCCATGGGACATATCGAACGATTCCAATCCACCCTATTAGAAATATATCGCTTAGCGAAATATGAAAGAAAAATTACAGATGCTGCATCTGTAATGACATATGCCATCATGTCGTACAACCAAACGATACATTCAACAACATGCCTTACGTCTTTCGAAGTAGTGTTCGGTCATACTGACTCCTCAAGTACTTTTGACGTTGATTTCAATAAAAATAACACACAAAAATTATTACAAGAACATAGACGACGAACTCAATATTTATATGAATATTTAACTAATAAGGCCATTGATAAGAAACAAAGTATTAAAGAAAAAAGAGGAGGTGAAAAGAAATTTAACGTTAAAATAGGGGACACAATATTTATAAATGGCACGACTGTTAGGAGAAGTAAAGACAAAGCGCGTTATGAAAAAGCAGAGGTCATAGGAGATATACTTAGAAATACAGTATCAATTAAGTATCACGGTCAAAATACCAATTAAGGATATAAAACGTCCTCCACAGGTTCATTCTGTTCCTCCTGCAAGTCTTCAAGACTCAGGCCCTTCTACTTCAACCGATTGTCCGAAATCCCGGCATACTACCAATAAATGTGGGACAAGCTCACATTAGTAACGATAAGTGGTCCTTAGTTAAGATATTAGACTTAAGCTTAATACGTGAGGATCTAGAATTTAATAAGAATCGATGCGATAACCTAAATACACATGTGGCACGTTATTTTGGTAAAATTAACTTTAAAAAAAATTAACTCTAACAGATTATATTCGAAATATAACAATTGAAAAATTAAAGCAACTATTACCATCGAAAAGGGCTAAATGCGGTATTCTAATTCCTCTCGGGTCTCTTATTAAAATTGTGACAGGTATTTGGACAATGATGATGCCATAAGGTACGATGCTTTAATAAATGATGTAAAAGTAAATCAAGGTCAGCTAAATAAAAAAATGACAGTGGTCGCCAAAATGATGAAAACCTTTATTAATGTTACAAATAGTACAAAATTCAATATCATACAGCTGGATAAAACTCTTTGGGAAATGAGAAAACAAATTAATATAACAAACAACTCTTAAACGGAACTTAAAATATATATATTGAACTGGATGAAATTGAAACAGCGGTAGCTTTTAGTAAACTAGGAACATTGCATCAGTCTATTATTGACACCGATGAACTCTTGTCATTGTTAAAAAATATTAAACAAAGAAATAATCTTGTATTTCCTGTAAAAGTAGAAAAAAAATTAAAATTAGAGAAAAGTATAGATTTAAAAGTATATGCAAAGGAAAATCAAATAACCTTTATTCCAGATATACCCCTACTTGATTCGAATACATACGTATATTACAAAATTCTTCCTTTACCTACCACTAATTCCATGAAACAAACATCCCTTATTGTACCCAAATACCCCTACCTTCTGATGAAAGTGTTGAAAGCGTTGTCACTTCTTCACCCATGTAAAGAAATTGATGACTCACTGTACCTGTGTGAAGAGGATTATTCGTCCATGTTAATTAAAGATAATTGTGTTACCAGCCTAATTAGTTTTGCAGCTAACATCACCCAATGCCGGCCCCTGTTGGTAGAGTTTGATGATGTAAAGATAATGAAAATAGAAACCGATCGATGGATGTTCTATTCAAAAATTACAGTATTACTTACCAAAAAAATGTGGATATGAAATATCATACTATAATTTAATTGGGGCATACATAATCTCAGCCAACGATAACTACGAAGCTAAAATTAAGGGATTCAGTCTAAAAAGGCATAATGAAAATATAAAGGGATACCCGTTAACTCCCTTACCAATTATAAATCTTCCGGAAACATCACATCTGTTAATGAAGACATCTTCAAATCCAGCAGCAGTAAGCCTGGATGACGTGGACCTGACCAATCTACAGCAGTTAAGCCACATATTAACCAGTGATAGTGTAAAAAGTGAGCAAAGTGAAAGTGTCAGAAATGTGAAGGACAGTATCGGGACATTAATTTTATATGTAATTTTAGTTATAATAATTGTAATCCTTTGTAAAAAATATTTGTATCGAAATAATCGGACTCGGAAAACTTTGCCCGGTAATTTCGAATCTGAGGGGGGAAGAGTTATTCATCCCGGTATCCCCTGATCTGCACCGGAGACCATCACAATTCAAGCGTAAGCGTGGGCGTAGATTGCTGGATTGCGTCTGGAAGACGGGTGGTCTTTCGTGTGAACACTGATAAATGTTCTTTAGCTTAAAGATCTAGAATAAGAATTAGGATAGTCATAGTTAGGCTCTCACATGTATCGGACATGTAGCTTTAAGTTAGAATCCATCGCGGATTAATTAAGTAGTATATAAGTAATGTAAAAGTCTTTTTAAAAACGTCCTGAGTCAATTTCGAATCTTGACTAAGTTAACGTCTATTATTGGAATGTTTACGCACTAACAAAAACGAAGAAGAGACAGAAGTGTATTGGGGTTGGGTATAACATGTGTTAACATCTTAAAAATCCACCTCTAATTATCGTAATTAAATTACTAAAAGTAAATGAAAGGGAAGAAAAATATTTTTATAAATTATTTATAATGTCTTCAATCAACAAAAACAAAAATATTATGCACATACCATAACATCTATTATAACTATTTCAGGAAATTTGCTAACCATTTTCATTAGCTGTTCTTAAAGAAGCATTTGTATTTATCTTCAAATATTTATTTCAGAGGTTCCTCGTTTTGAAGACAGTCTGAGCAACTTAACAGTTTCAGTGGGAAGGGAAGCAATATTTACTTGTGTCGTTAATGAGCTTGGCTCATACAGGGTTCGTATACAAAATAACTTTCACTTATATACTTTAGCCGAGTGGTGGAAGCGTAATCCATCATCATATATCATATTTCATTCCGTGGGTGATGTAATAGGTGACTATGAGAGATATCAAATACAAGAGATGTTGAGGGGGGGGGGGGGGGCAGTGTCAAAAGTGCGAGACAAATGATAGTGGTATCGCTAATCCGCCTGCCAGTTATGGCAATTGTGGCAAAGTCTTCTTTGATAGAGAGAGAGAGAGAGAGAGAGAGAGAGAGAGATCTTGACCAGTAGAGAAGCGTTATGGCTCTATGAAGAAGAAGAAGAACAATGAATTTGAGAGTACTCAAATCATAAGCAAATAAGGCAAATATAATAATAAACCACGGCTCCGTAGCGCAGTGGTTTAGCAAATGAGTTGAAGCGCTAAGGGCCGCGTGTTTGAATCCCGCACGGAACAAGTATTTGTATGGCCTACAAATAATTGTCCCGGGTCGGGATGTTTGTCTTTGTGCAATTTATATTTGTAAACAGCCCCCGTTATGTTAAAAATAAAGAGATAAAAGAAACAAATATTAATTATCTATAATTAGCGATCCGCTCCGGAAAAAATTATAATAAGTAGCTACTTTCTCTTCTTGTTCTTATTGTCTTATTGTCAGTTTATGCGGAAAATAATTTTATTTTAATTATTACGACTTTTATTATTCTCTCGCTTCTTATTCCTCTCGAAAATAAGATTAAGAGAAAAAAAACTATGGGTTACACACTATTATTGACTTTTACTTTGCTTCTTTTCATCATTTTCTTATATAAAAAAAAAAACAAAAGATTAGCTGACTACTTAATTGTTATTAAGTAGTCAGCTAATCTTTTGTTTTCTACCGACTTCAAAAAAGAGACGGTATTCAATACGACTGTATGTTTTTTTATGTGTGTTACCTCATAACTTTAACTGAGTGAACCGATTTTGATGATTCTTTTTTTATTTGAAATCTGGTGCTTCACATGTAGTCCCATAAAAATTTGATCAAGGTCTGACCAATAATTTTTGAGCTATTCTTTATAATTTATATTGAAGTCGGTTGTACAAATTTTTTAATTTTTAATGATATATCAACGAATATTATTCATGACGTAAAAAAATGTAAATCTAAAAAATCTTAGCGTTAATACATTAGCAAGTAGGTACATATTATATAATTATAAATTGGATTATAGTTGCGAATTAAATTAGTAATTTAGACAAAAATTGATGAAAATACATACGTATTTCCGTAACGTACACTAAGTTTTGTGAAATTTATCATTTTAAATTATTTATTATAATGTGTAAAGGTGGCATGGCTTCGTGTGGATACACAGACGATCCTGACAATTGCAACTCATGTTATTACAAAAAATCACCGGATCGCCGTGAACCATAGCGATCGCCGAGTGTGGTTTCTTCATATACACGACGTGCGACAATCAGACCGTGGCTGGTATATGTGCCAGCTTAATACGGATCCAATGAAGAGTCAGACAGCTTATTTAGATGTCGTTGGTAAGTAATCTTTTTCAACTCTCTCTTTGTCATTTACTGTAGTTCTTTTTAATGTTCCTCATCAAGCAAATCTAATAAGTAAATGGTATTTAAACTCTATCTTATATAGAAATTAGGGAAATCAGAAATATTACATTTAATAAATATAATCAATAAGATATAAAACTCAAATAAAAATTATTTATTACAATAGTTATTTCCAAGCTTAATATTCACGAATCTGTATTATTCATGTCTTTGAAAATTAACTTATATTTTATTTTGCTTACAAAAATTATTAAAAGGGAAGTAAAATTAAAATGTACTATTCGTATTTCTGATAGTCTTAAATAAAATAATATTCGCAAATTTAAATCTTTTATATTTTTCACAAACTTTTTATAGAACACAATGAAAATATTTATATTAGAAGATATTTGATTTATAATTTCAAACTTTATTCGTGCCTTGTATTCCATTTATAACAAAAACACCACTGAGATATAACATATCTTACATTATTTTTCATTTCAGTATATTTGTAAATAAATAGACACCACTTAATTATGTGTGTGTATTTCTTTTTTGTCTCTGTTTATTCATTAACGGAGGTATTGGTTTCATTTGGATTTTTCTATTTTGCTACCAAATAAAATGAAAACAAAAACAACAATAATGTAGAGCAAATACTGCTTGTGACGTCATAGAATATATATATATATATATATATATATATATATATATATATATATATATTTAATTCCCTTTCTTACTAATTTTACCCGAATGTATTAATTAATAAATAAAATGAATGGATGTGCAGCGATGTGGAGCATTCAGCGTGCATGACAAACAAACGATCTTATATTTGGGGTTTCAGAGGCGACTGTTAAAATGTATGCCGGTCGCCCTGCTATGCCGCACGCCCTGTCGCTAGCTCTCCACTTATGCCATAAAGTTGTGGCCCACTATAACGACTCATACTGCAATCCCGCTCTAAAGTATGAACGCATCAGACATTAAAAACAAGGCAGTCCCTTCTTTACTCATGTGGTCCCTACTACGCCTACGCGAACGTATCAACAACATATCAAACCTGTAAACAACGGGTTCAGTGACCGTATCGTCCCCGTTCAATACGCGTACCACTATGATGCTTTTTTGTCGGTTGCAGCAAATTTTTTTTTCAGAAAGACTCATCAAGAGAAGCTTAGTTTAGTTGTTGTTAAAAAAAATTAGGTCTATTAAAATTAAAATATTATTACTGCGTTCGCATCAAACGTTATAGCCAGCCGCCGACTGTAAGTGGGTCCATTGTGAGCCCTAGTGAGTGTAAATTCAAACTCAGACTTGCTGACATTAAAAGTCATAAAGAGTCAACATAAGGTTCTGTCTTTTAGTTTAACATATTTCAAATATATTCTCGCAAATGTATTTATACAATGTATTTTCATTATCGAACAAAATGAAACACATACGTCTGCATCCTTACAGTCTTTCAAATAAATAAATAAATAAACGAATCGAGTCCGCTGGCGCTGGAACCCAATTTGCTTTTAAGTTCAACTACGTAGTCAATCAGTGTTCGTGGCGCGAAGTGGCGTAGGACAATAATTGGCCGCCAAGGGTCAGCGTACGAGAGTAGAGTACGCAATCGGGCAATAACGCATTGTCGATTCGGTGTGAACGAAAAGTTAACAATGTATGGAAAAGCAGTAAACTGCGTAACGCTGGCATACAGTCGGCGGCTTACAATAAGTTTGGTATTAAGGCGGCGTAAGACAAGTAATAGTTGAAATTGTATATTAGTATTGCATTTGAATATCAGATATTGAATTTATATATTTCAATTAGTATCGTTTGATATCCTATGTGATTCTGTAAGGAAATCAGTACTAAGTACTTCACGGTGATACGCGATTTTTGATGAATTCCGTTTGCTTAGATTTAAAGTATCTAGTAACTGTAAGTATTTTAATACTGTTTTTACTAGAATATCATATCTCGTATTCCATTCCGAAATTCGAATCACTGCATCATAGATATTTTAGATTTTTTATTATTTCAATCCATTTCGTTCTGTAAACAGACGCTGTACTGTAGTGGTATCTATTATGTATATACATTGTTAGTCTGTCGGTGAGTATATTAGTCGCCTGTGCAAAGTGTATGATGTTGGTTGGTGACAGAACGGACTAGTGGACATGCATGTTATTAATTTTTATAAAGATTTTTTACATGCGGCAAAACGGTAAAGGTTATGGTATGGAACGTTGTAGTGGGTACCTTTAGGGTAAGGTCTCAGTAGAGCGTTTGGCGGGGCGTGCGGCGTGGATTCATAAAAACCACACAATGTTATATTAGAGTTGCATGAGTGGCGCCCGCCCGAGTTATATGGGAAACATGCTCTTCCAAACGATTGTAAGCCTCAGTTGGCCTTAACAATTTATTTTACAAAGGAGACGGTCCAAAATTGTATGAAGCGTAGGCCTAGTTTTGTACTAGTATGAAAATAAATTAAAATAAAATATTAAACCACTTTTGATCATTCAAAACCACGAATTTGCCTTAATTTCAGTGCAATTAATATTTCATTCTCACCAATAAATGCAACACTAACGGCGGATTGATGTCGTTTTGATTTGACGTTAGCTGTCATCTCTGAAATATACTCTCGGGTAGAATCTACTAGTTAGTCTGTGATATACTCATATCACCTATAGCCTATCAGGTAGATTTATTATGTAAAATAGCTAAAATGTCTCGAAACTAGTAGGAAAATAGGGCATAAAAGTCGTATTTTTTGATCAAAACACGAATAAAGTGTATTTTAGATTGTGTATGTGCTTTTTTGGTCTTAAAAGAACTAACGTTCTTGTTGATATTTGCATATCATAAATGCAGTTCAGGAGAAAACAAATGTAAAAAGTACTACCTAATTCCAGACAAGAAGATTGTTGAGATAAATCAACGGTGCCTACGCAAAAAATTATTTCATTGCATTCATTAGTGTGTACTAATGCACACTTCACCTCAATTTAGTGCCAGATAGCTCAAAACCGAGATTATATGTTAATAGAGGGTAACTCCTTTCTCTACCCTAAAAAGTCCAGTGTCAGAGTATGCCTTGAGCCTTGACAGACATTTGAAGCCTGAATAATGTCATACCAAAGGTTAACAGTCCTATGAGTTATAGAAAGTGAACCATTAGGTCAATTATGTTTTGAATACTAAACATAAATAAAACAGCTTAATTTTTTATTTATTTATCCTACTTCAAAATCCTCTCTTACTAAAATGTCATATAGAAAGGTTCTTGAGTGGCAGCCTCGTACCGGTAGGCGAAGTGTAGGGCGACCCCCCACGAGATGGAGTGACGACCTGGTGAGACATGCGGGAGGTCGATGGATGCAGGTGGCTCAGGACCGTGCTTTGTGGGATTCCTTGGGGGAGGCCTATGTTCAGCACTGGACTTGTGAAGAGCTGTAATGATGATGATGATGATGATAAAATGTCATCCAGAATTGAGGCCGGTGCGGTTATAGAATTTTGATACCGAGCCCAACACAAATACCAGACAACGGTCATTGTGGGCACAGCAACCCACTGTCTGTTGTCCAGAAGAGCAATAATAACCTGCAATCATCTCATCCCAATTTGTCCCTTGTCTCGCCAACAGTATATAATATGTATAATAAGCTCTGCTCGAGTGATGGCGAGATGTTATACGGCCTCTTATTAAAACAGAGTCTTGTTGGGATGATATTAATTGGGTCACAACTTATCTGCTACCTAGTCTTCGTTGACACCAAACATACAATATACTGATAGTATTGGCATTAGGGCGCTGGAGCTCATTTTCAAGATTTCAAGATTTTAACAGTGGTAGAGCCACGCGGCAGCTTTTGCTGTCGCACGGATGGGCCGGCTCGAACTGGGGTGGTACCACGACCTCACATAATACCAGCGTGAAGTAAAGGTTTACCTCTGCGTTTCGCTTGGTGAGTGCAGGTGGCTGGAGGCCCTTTTTACTAGAAATGAGGCATTCCATCTTAGTCCTCACGGATGACAACGCATCTGCATTTTGATTCGCAATCGAGGATAGATGTAGATGTCTATGGGCCGCAGCAACCACTTACCATCAGGTGGACTGTGTGCTCGTTTGTCACCTTTATCCTATTAAAAAAAAAAATTGTGCCGGCAGATAATTCTTGTAATACGTTTGCAAAACATTGTGGACATATTGGTGCATTTTCATCCATTTAGAACAAAACAATCTTATTTTAATAAACTATCTATATTGCAGAAGCGCATTTAAAACAGTGCAACATGTTTTAACAGGTGAATTGAAAGATATTTACATCACATTAAGATTTTTCAGCCCTTATGAACTTATGTAGAAATTAATAATTATTAACAGACTACATATAGAAGCATGTCATTCAAATGCGTTTAATAGCTTAAGGAAACATCTTTCTTTCGTACATACCTGCTTACTGATTCAAAATGTGATTCTACAGAATACAGATGTCCGATATCAACGAAATCAAAATCTCACGTAAATCATTAAGTCCAAAATCAAAAGCAGAGTCAAACACGTAGAGAGTAGATTTCTGAACTACACAACCAAGGTTGAAATAAATAAAAATATCATTTGACAGAAATGAAATTTGACAAATAACCGTGTATTTTTTACTTTTTTATGACCATCTTGTAAAACCATCAGAAACTTGGGATTGCATTTTTATTCTTTGCATGTTATTTATTTTGATTTATTCTCTCATTTTATTTTTAACAAAATCCCTGAATTTTTCTCTTTTTTACGGTATATTGTACATAAACTTGGCCAGAAATGGACCATCTCCTTTGCATGCTCAAAATGACAGTTTAATTAAACAAAAATCATACAAATCATCGCGTTGTTGTAAGTAATGCAATCTACCTTCATGTGTCATCAGTTCTATTGAGATTGACGACCTGAATAGTGAGCGAAAGAATGAACCTCAGTATACTCAAATAGAGTGAGGCAGACATAATTCAAATTGGGTACCTTAATTAGGATAATCAGAAATAATTACTATTTTAGCAAATAAGTAGTCTATGTGTCTATCTATCTAATATTCAAAATAGATTGTAAGTAAAACGTATGCGTCTTTGTTATTTGGAACTCTAATTAAAAATTGGAGTCTAGATTTTGATATTTTTAATCAGTATATATATATATATATATATATATATATATATATATAAATGCTTCAAAATAGACAAAAATATATAAATATAAATAATAGCCTAGGCTAAACTCTACGAGTTTAGTAAAAGATATTTTATATCTTTCAAGGTATGCCTCAAATAATTTTGTGTCTCGTACATGCAAAAAGTTTAACTTAAAATATTGTAAATATTAAAAATTTCACCTTGAATATGATAGTTACAAAGAAAATATTGTATAACTTAATATATAATTGGTAGTATCACTTTGAGTTATATATATAATGTTACTTTAACTACTTACTACTTAATGTTTTAATTTATGAATACCATTTAGCTAGTTTTATTTTTTATATTATTAAATTTTTATACAACATAATATTGTGGTGGCAAGCTTTTATTATGTATGTAGATATCTGTGGAAACTTCATTGGTTTTTAGGATTACTTTTATATGTTTTATTGTGTAATTTATTATTGTACTGTATGTTTCCCTTAAAAAGCAAATAAATAAAAAAATAAATAAATAAAAATCTTTTAGAACGATAAATGTGGTAGGAACACAGGAAGTCAAATGGATAGGTAAAGAGATCGCCCTGTTTCAAATGATCACCTACCTTTATTATTTTTATCTGTTTAGTTCCTCCAGATATTCTGGACTACCCAACGAGTAGTGATCAGGTGGCAAGAGAAGGAGCAAACATAACCTTGCGATGTGCTGCTCATGGTGTACCCACACCGAACGTAGTTTGGAGAAGAGAATCCGGTGATTTACTGCCTACAACCAAGTTTAGTGACTTGCAAAGTAAGTAAATTATTTTGTCTACTTTATCTATTAGTTCTAAATTTAAAAAAAAGATCATAGAATATTTGGTTATATTTTTGTATTAATTAAGATATATAATAATGCCTTATTAAATAGAGAATTAGATTAGATTAGATTAGATAGAGAAACTGATACCAAAATATATCTTTTCCAAAATTACATTTTTCTAAAAACTTATGTAAAACAGTATTTTTTTCTGACGATACCTCTCTAGTGTTTAAAATTGATAAAGGTAAAAATTAATTTGACGATGTATAGATGTTGTATCTCAAGTATATACATATATACACGTAAATTACTGAGCTCCTAGCCGCTAGTAAATGTTTAAATTTCCAATTTTATATTTCTTTTAAATATAAATTCATTTATTAAGAAAAAAAAAGAAGCGTAGGCAAAATAATTATTGCGGTTTTTTTCTCACAGAAAGGGGACCGTCTGCACGATCTCACTTGATGAGTAAACGACAGTTAATGTTTAGTATTACAAGACCATTTGTTTGCCCAGTGTTTCTTTGCATATCTTATTACACCAAAACAATGCTACGACGTACATCTCGAATTATACAAAATTGTTTTGTCTTCTGAATAAGTGGAGCTCCAGACTCATCACACACGGTCCAGACCTCGCACAACGCGATTTCTTTATTTTCCTAACAATCTATGATTTGATAAGAGGTTAGACATTTACGAAACGAGAGGAGACCGTGAATAGCTTTGAAGCGTCAGTAGCGTAATGGCAGGGTGTGGACCGCGAACTCGAATGATCATGGGTTCGAGTACGCCATTCGACTACTGTCGTGAACCAATTCTAACACAAGCATTTTAAGCTTACCACAGGTGGTTAAAAGGAATATTAGTAATGTTTAATAGCATTACTAGTATTTTTTTAATAAAAAATAGGTTTCATTCAATAAGTGATAAACAGGCATAGTTTGAAAAAAAAATTGAGAATACTTTGAAATGCAATTAGTATATTAGTTTACATATAAATTGTTTTATTTATGAGTTCCGCAAAATTTTTAGTGTACCCCACGTATTACACTGGTTTACAACATATAATTAGCTTTTAATATCAAAAAGTTACAAACCTTTAATTTTATTTACCAAATGTAAGGCTTGTTACTAATCATATTATATTGAACGATAAAATACTATAATAAGAAGATTCGACAGTCTTTCTTGGTATCACAATTGGCTCTCGCCTACAATGGGGATCTCATATTGAGGCCTTATCTAGAAGACTTAGTTACGTATACAATAGAAAAGGCAAAACTGTTAACAAAGGTTAATTTCAGCTATTTCCACAGTGTTATGTCCTATGAATTATTATTGCAACTGATATTGAAAATTTATTTATGTATATTTCAAATTCTAAAGAAATTTTCTTAAGGAAAATTGAATTCTTTACTTTGATTTTACAATATGCACTGTGCGCAGCTCGCCAATTGACTTTCACCAATAGAGAGAGGGACATAAACAATTTTACGTCGACGTACTTGGGTGTCGTAGGAGGCAATAGTGGGAAATAAAACAGGAGATGGGTACAGGATCTTCCTGATAACTAAACAAACTACGGCTGCCAACACGCCCGCCAGGCGCGGTAACTAAAGCAAAATGGCAATTTGTGGGGCGGCCTGCGAACAGCAGTGGATTTTCATAGGCTGAATGGATGGTTAAAATCGCTTTACATAACGTTTTACAAAAGCGCAGCTAGCAAGATATCGTGAGAAAATTTTTAGTTTCCGCAAGATTATATTTTAATTTCAGCATAGTTATGGGGAGTGACGACCTGGTAAGACAAGGA
Organism: Parnassius glacialis; assembly: GCA_033319125.1. Classification (NCBI taxonomy): domain Eukaryota; kingdom Metazoa; phylum Arthropoda; class Insecta; order Lepidoptera; family Papilionidae; genus Parnassius; species Parnassius glacialis. The sequence continues at coordinate 24,277,167 of JAVANC010000019.1, forward strand.
AGTTAATGGATGCAGGTGGCTCAGGACCGTGTTCTTGGCATTCCTTGTGGGAGATTTATGTTCACCAGTGGACTTGTGAAAGGCTGTAATGATGATGATGATAGTTATGTGATTTTTTATTATTTGAAAGTGTATGTTTTAACGTACTGATATGACGATAAAAAGATAATGAAATAACAATATAGAGTTTGGCGATCACGGCATGCTTCTCATATATACTTATGCTATGTTTCTAATCATATGTCTAACTTAAATCATGATCGATTCTAATATTCCTTTCAGTTGACTTTTGTGACAACGAAACAGATAAGAAGATTACATATAGTTATAAAATATATTTTTTTTATTTGTCTTTTTTGCCGTAGATCATTCAATAAGCGGTTGTGAACTACAATTGATTAAAATATCACGCTTACATATGGGTGCATACTTGTGCATAGCCAGTAATGGAGTCCCTCCGTCTGTAAGCAAACGAGTTACGTTAGTCGTACATTGTAAGTATATTTTTTAAGCCTAAAGAAAAAGGTAAAATCACAGACTATAAATGCCCTGTGGGAAATTCAGGTATACACTTATTATTGAGGATGTAATGGAGCGTAAAGGTTTCAACACGCTACGCTAGCGTGTGTTGGCGGAATTCAGGTGATCTCAAAATAGGTTTATTATTTATTATAATATATTTTTATTTAAAAAATTTAAAACCTGTTAAATAAACACTTAAAAATTCCAGGCATATTAGTTAGTTTTGGTTTTGGTTATGGATTGCTACTTCTCCTCGTCTTCTACCTTTTTAAAACATAATATTATCTTATAACCAAATATTATTATACTCGTAAGTATTGATAGGACCATTTTAATGATAATCGATGTATTCGAATGTTGAAGTCTATGGTATTTAAATATCAAAACTGATATCGTAGCTCATAGCTATAGTTTTGCCGACTACTTACTAAGCGCTAACATAATTTACAAAATTAAAGAATGTCATTTTATATAAAATTTGCAGCCTATTTACGTCCCACTGCTGGGCACAGGCCTCCTCTCATTACTGAGTGGGTTTTAGGGGCAAGGTAATGTCTAATGAACTTCACATTTCCTTGAATTTTTTTTATTTCTCAGGCATGCAGGTTTTCTCACGATGTTTTCCTTCACCGCCGAGCACATGGTAAATCAGCACATAAAATTGCAATTAACAATTTCATTGCTGCCGGCGGGGATCGATCCCCGAATCGATTTTCGATCGATTCGATCGATTTTATGTTATTAGAAGATAAATAATATAATATTTTTTTTTACTTTTAATAAAAATTTAAAGCCAAATCCGATGGTTCGGTAGTAAAACATAGTATATGGGAATTTTAAAGCCCCGACTCATGAAGAAATTATGCATAAATTATTTCATACTTTTTAGTTCTTTGAAGACGGCGTTTATTTTTTAAAGTCTAATTTTTTGACCATTTTGACTGGAATAAGGAATATCAAAAGCGTGTCGTCTAAATAGTTACAATTAAAATTTCATCCTATATTTTTCTATCTTTAAAGGTGGCATTTTTTCTTCAAATTTATATAGGACTGTCCCTAAAGTACAACCTATTATATAAAAAAGAATCATTAAAATCGGTCTAAAATCGACGATCATATCTAGTAACATACATAAATTTAACACACACACAAAAAAATTGGGATCCTCATTTTTTTAAGTCCGCTAAAAATTCGTCATGAGCTGTGATAATCGATCTAGTCATAAATATTTCTTATATGCGCGAGAACTCTACGCATTGAATTAAACTTGTTATACGTAAACGTATGCAATTAGAATAAGAAGTATACGTAATAAAATCAATAAAAGCGGTTGTATTCAATGCAGACGTAAAATTATGGTTTTGTGATCGGTTATTAATACGTTTGCAAAATTTCATTAATTTCAGACTTCTGGAAATGGATGAAAACTGAATTATAAAACTCCATTACAATCTTACATACAAAATATGTAGATGCACACAGGTCAAGCTAATATAAAGCATGATTAGTGTGTTTTAAATAATGTAAATCTTTAATGCCATTATTGTTTTCAGTTCCGCCTATAATGACAATACAAAACCAGCTGGTAGGAGCACTGCAAGGTGATTCAGTGACATTAGAATGCCATTCAGAAGCATTTCCTAAATCTATTAATTATTGGACTATTAATGGCCATATCATATCCCAATGTTAGTATTACAAATGCTTTAAAATTGACCTAACCTCAGAACTATACTTAGATAAATAATAATCTATTCAATTTATTTCACAGCGGATACAAGATTCGATATTATGACTATCGAAAAAGGTTATGAAGTAATTATGAAATTGAAAATCAAGAGAGTGAGTAGAGGAAACTTTGGTACATATACTTGCATTTCGAAAAATTCTCTTGGAGACACCGATGGAACTATAAAGTTATATTGTAAGTATTTAGAATCAAAACCATATTTTACAAATAACAAACAATAATAATAATAGTCAATATCTATTTATTATTTACATAAAGGTATAATTAGTATTGTATATTAATATTTTAAAGGATTTATTGTGATGCTCACTTGCACAAATTGTGTTTGATCAATAAAAGTCATACCTGCGACCAATTTTTACATAATTTCCACCAAACATATGATTTAATCCTAAGTTTAATATCACACATATTTAACTATAAATTAAATTATCAGTTATAATCTGTTCTAAGTATGTTATAATATTTTGCAATAATTTATCGGTTTTGTTTAAAATAGTATTTATCATTATTTTTGAAAACTTTTAAACTTAATTAAATTTATAGACATATATTTATCTTCGTTGATAAGTAATACTGCTTCACCATATTTCAGGAATGTATATATTAGGTGAATATTATGTACACCTATAATTGGTTTAGTATATAAAGAACATGTCTTTTAAGAATTTGTTTTGTACTACCCATGCGGTAAAGAATGGGATTGAAAATGGCGTCGCCTCTATTCACCTCTCGCTTGCACACTGTTGCTAAATACTTTTAGTATATAGTATATAATAGACTCACACTCGCCGGTAAAGACTGCAAAAAGTACGTTGCAATATGCGTTTTTCGTACGTTCTATAACTTCAGTCCAACTTGTCATTGGAATCAATGATAACGAAATGCATAATGCATAAACTGCAAACAATCTTTTACCGGTTTTGCTGATTTGTGAGCTACGCCGCGTTTTGAGAGTTTTCTTCATAATTATTGTTGATGTTGTTTGTTTATATTTTTTGTATAACATGCCAGTGAGATATGAACAACCATTATTTAAATTTCCGAATGGCTGAACCGATTAAAATGAAACTTCCCGAATAAATACCAGGAGTTATCAAGACTAAATTTTGTCCGAAAAATTTAGATATTTTATTAAAATAAGATAAAATAAATGGTCTTTAATGATTATCTTAAGTATAAATAACGCCACATTGATAAATCTTAATCTTAAAAGTTATTTTAAAATTAATGTAAGTATACAATTATTTTCAAATATTTTCTCAATAATAGAAAATTTCCTATTAACCACATAATATAACGCTATAACGATATACCGTTATAAGCGAGTTTACCGTCAGTTTTAATCCCATTCTTTATCCGTATGGACTGGACTTTACTGTTGGTGTACCTTTATTAAAAAAAAAAACCATCTTCCATATAAAAAAATATATTTTGTTACAGCTATTTCTGGTCAGTTTGAAGATAAACAGTACAGTGAAATAAATGTTCTCGAGGAGAATCCAGACGTGAGTGAACTTGAAGCTCTCAAACGAAGCCTTGCGCCTGAATCTGTACTAGTTAATTTTGTCTTATTATTACCGGCACTTGTGATACCAGCCGAAATTTATATATAACTTGTATATAAAGAAATATATTGTTACATTTATCTTTCTAATTTGTTTTATTCATTATTGGTCATTATTGTAATTTATTGTTGGTGTGCTACATGAATTTTCTCCTAGCCCTCTAAGAAATGAGAGTTAGAGAACGTCCGATAGTGACATCTATAGGTAAAACGTTGAATGAAGGATAAATGAAAATTTAAAAAACAATATTTGTCTAAACAACAAAATAAAAAAAAACATTATATTTTTAAATTAAAAACTCTAAACTGTTTTATTATTTACTTGCATTTTGTGTTAAAGTTGATGATGTATGCATAATATTTCTGTATTATAGAGAATAAAAAAAAGATAGATAAATAAATAAATATTTAAATGAATAAAGATATTGAAAACAATGATTAACTTTTACTTGTTACAAAATAAATCAGAATTTTGTATTTAACAATATCATGTATATCATCTTCGCCAATATCATAACGTTCCGCACCTTGGATGACTGCGGCTCATTGCCAGTCTGAGTGTTTTACGTCTAGTTGGCGTAAATCAGATAATTATACCGCCATTTACTGGAAGCCAAAAGATTTTCCGGCATTACCCAAAGTCGCCTCTTACAAGTTCCACGCGCAAATTGAGGAAATGGATTCTCTGAAGTCGCCAGCACACATACATAAGGAAAGTATAAATGTTATCTTGATTGTAGGAAGCATTGTTAGGTTAGGTAGGTTAGATCTTTAGTATGAATCATCATTGCGAAAAATGGCTATGACCATTCCTACAATGTACAAGTATCCTTCATTAAAAATGTTATGAGACGTTAACATTTAACTTATTATAAGCCAAAGCTTGACCACAATCCTACCTGGTGGAAAGTGGTAATGCAGCCCTATATAGTATGTCGTAAGGCAATAAATATTTTATTTTAATAAAAACAGCGTACATAATACATATACATGCGTCTAATATGGATATGTTCATTAATTGAGATTGAAAGATCAAAAAATGTATAAAAAGGAAACCCATATTGGTAATGAATAACCGCACGTTGCTCAGACCGCATGTTGTATAATATGGACGAGCTATATCAAAGCCCTTTGCTTTCTCTTTAAGCTTTCATGGTATTAATTTAGTTTGTTGAAATATACCTTATACAAAAACAGTGTAGCTTTCAGCTTAATAGATTACAATTTCATGATTTTTTAATTATCTAAAATAACTTACGCTGAAAGTTTCGTTTCGCTGAGATGAATACGAAATGTGCAAAATAACTCAATAGAATTATGAATGTAAAAATGGTTGTAATCCGGGAGGTTTACACTAAAAACTTCACAGTAGGAGGTGACAAATAACAGGACCCTGGATTATGAAATAGGAAATCAGTAATATATAAAATAAAAAATATTTCGGGGACCACCGCCACGTGTGCCTAAAACAAACGAGCTCAGAACAATTTAACAAGTGCGTGTGTTTTAGGTACGTTGAACGATGTGCCTCGCTGCAAGCTCAGACAGAGGAGTCACGCAGGCCAGACTCCAGATCACAGCAAAGGCTTTCAGTTTCCCCACTGCAATAAACTGGATATAAATATTACGCGAGAGAAGCTGAGAACAAAAGCAATAGTACCTCCTTAACCGATTCTAAGATTTTTGAAGCAATCAAGAGTCTAGGAGACCTACTCAAGACACTCTCTCATCTTTTCTTTTAACAGTGGTAGAGCCACGCGGCAGCTTTTGCTGTCGCACGGATGGGCCGGCTCGAACCGGGGTAGTACCACGACCTCACAGAAAACCAGCGTGAAGTAGAGGTTCACCTCTGCGTTTTGCTTGGTGAGTGCAGGTGGCCGGAGGCCCTTTTTACTGGAAATGAGGCATTCTATCCTAGTCCTCACGGGTGACAACGCATCTACATTTTGATTTGTAATAGAGGATAGATGTAGATGTCTATGGGCAAACCACTTACCATCAGGTGGAATGTGTGCTCGTTTGTCACCCTTATCCTATAAAAAAAAAACGCCTAACCGTAGGCCATATAAGAATATCAAAAACTTATAGCAATTTTATAAAAACTTACAAGCAATTTTAATAAACTTGCCTCCAATGATGCAATAAAACTGTCTCATCGGTGTAAGTCATATAAAACTCGACTACTAAACTTGACGCATCAATTTTTCTCCTTTGAGTTAAAAATAAGAGAGACAAGAATGCCTCCCAAGCAATACACCCTTACGCGTACGTTTAAAAGCCTCAGCTTTTGATTACAGATCGCCCCCGATAAAAGGTCTAGCGGGTCTTATTACTGGTGCAATTACAAGAGAACGTATTCGCATGATATTTTAGATTCCAGACATGTATATTTTATAAAGATGTTATATACAAATGAAAAATAAAAATAGCAGATTTCAAAACTAAGATGAACAATTTTAGATTTGTCTGCAGGTATTAAAATCTATAGTTAGCAGGCTATAAATCTTAAAACAAGTAACCCTGTCCATGATTTTACCTTGGATCTCATAATACTGAGTATCATTTACGCTTTCTGATAATACTACTTTAATGTACAATCTTGCATCTTTATAATTTTCCCAATACAGTATGATTCCTATTAATTATGACTGTATTTAACGGTAATCTTATTATGCTCTGGCCTGCTGACACCATAATAATTATAAAGTTAATGTCAATTGCTGAACTTTACCATAACTGTGCCATTCCTAAATGTTATACTAAATGAACCGTATAAGAAACCTGGTATATTAAATCATACGTTGTACTTTACTTAAAAACTTTCACGTTATGTGCTTTCAACTTTTTAATAATGAGATGCACATCTCATTATTAAATGAGATATGCATCTCATTATTAAATCATCTTTATAAACCAGAAACTGGTATAGAAATTTTAATTTAATTTCAATTTAAATGAAAATCTGCTCAAGCCATGCTAGTTACGTTGGTGTTGGCACGAGTTGGTGGCCTTGGGATCCACAAGGTTTATAGCGTAGTGCTATTACGTACAAGTACGTACGTGTCATCATCTCATATCACTTCAGCGGGGCTAGCCAAGATGACTCTGCAATTGATAACTATATAGAAAACTATAAAAATGAATGAAATCAGCACAAAGACACGTGACTGTGAGAATGTACGAAAAACTGTGAATATAATTAAAGAAAAATTAATGACATATTTTGTGAATTATAATACGTCATTCATTTTTCTAGGTAAATCTGCTAATACAGCAGACCTCATTGATAAAATTACTAACCAATGACTCGGTGATGGAGAGACCAGGCTGAACCAGGTCTTTTCGGTAAACCCGGCTTTTCAGAGGCAGTGGGATGACCCGCTTTGGAACCAAGTTTAGAAAAAGTTGTTAGATAACTGCGAATCCTTACAGAGCTGGATCATCTTCTTACGTGGAGCGGAAAGAGAAGTATAAATATTTTAATGTTAATTTAGCAAGCTATTCTGCTACTTTCAAAGTTTTACATTGCTGGGATTTGTTAATTATGCCAGGCAAGCCAGTATCCCCCGCATTAAACACATAGGGGCTCTCTGCTAAACTTCTGCCGGTCTATACTGCCTCCGCTGGTAAAACCAGTAAGTGCATGCGGCTAAGAAAATAGCAGACTCATATGCTTCTCTTTTTGCAACAGCGTACCACGTCAATTACCTCCCTGTGGCGTATTTATGTCGGAGGTTCGCAACACTAACAATGAGGTTATTAAAACCTTGCAGAGATTAGACGTTAACGAAGCTAAGCCAAGTTCTAAAAGCTTGTGCGTCTGAGTTGTCTCATGCGTTGACATGGTTTTTTGCCTGTAATTAAGAACTGGAATTGTGTCTAAATCTTATAAATAAGCCAATGTGCATCATGTGCCTATAAAGAAGAAGCCGACCTGCCAACTATCGTCCAATTTTAATTACCTCCCACACTGTAAAACTATGGGGCATATATTGAACGCCCACCTCATTATGTAACTAAAGCAGAATGACCTGCTTTGTGTCTGCCAGTACAAAATCGACTAACTGGAGGCATATCCGTTGTCTCCACAACTCGTTTCCTGTGGCATATTAAAGATTCACTTATGCCCGGTATCTGTAGGTATACAGATGACAGGCCAGTTGTGGAGGGATATGAGCCGAATGCTCGGGTCAGTCAGAATCTAATCCATTTCGATAGAGAAGCATAGCTTCTCTATCGGAATGGATTTGATTCTGACTTGAGCGTGTGACGTCAATTTTATGTGATTCTTTTCTTAGGTGGTAGAGCCATGCTGCAGCTATATTAGTATGTATAGTTGTGGCATGAATGGGTCGGCTCGAACGGAGAAGGACCACGCTCTCACAGAATACCAGCGTAAAATAGCAGCTTAACACTGCTGTGTTTCGTGTGGTGAGTGTAGAGAACCGGAGACCCTTTTTACTGGAAAAAAGGGGTTCCATCTTATTCCTTACGGGTGACAATGCATCTGCATTTTGATTCGCAAACGAGAATAAATGTAGATGTCTATGGACCACAGCAACTACTTCCCATCAGGTGAACTGTGTGCTCGTTTGTCACCCTGTCCTATAAAAAAAATTCAACATCTCCAAAACACAAGCGTGTCTTTTTAGCATTAACGAAGCCTGTTCACTCTGACTGATACTTTCCGGAATGTATCTTAAACACTGACTGACTTGATTTGTTAGGAGCTGAGATATCTCCGATCCTTAACTATGGGCGGTTTATTGAGCCCAGGGCCAAAACAGCCTCCAGCAAACTAGGTGCCGTTGCAAGGGTGCAGCGGTGATTAAACCCGGGGCATTTTCTTACCTTATATACAGACAATTCCACCACTATCAAGTGGGATATTAATAATGGACTGGCATAGTAACTAAGTAGCCTAGTTTAGTGTTAAGAAGTCTGTTTAGGTGTTTAAATTAACGACTTAATATAACTATACTGCCCTTTTATTTCAAGTTTAGTTTGCACTAGCTTCTGCCCGCGACTTCGTACGCGGATCCTGTTGCTTACGCCAGCGACAACAGAGTCCTCAAAATCGAAGATCTGAAACGTCTGATGTTGAATTCTAAGAGCCCGGGGACGGGAAAACAACGTGATTCGCGAGACGATTCGAGACGTTCTAGATCTTTCATTTTTGTATGTCAACAGGAAATGCCCATCAGACTAAACAACTTTTGCTAAGACATCATTCCTATATATGTTATAGTGTCGCTGGGCTTTAGTTAGAGTGTAAATCCTTGTGTGTTATTAAGTTAATATATTGGTAATATTGTTTAAATCACGTTCACATGAGGCTTAAGTACTTATAGAACAAAAATACTTCAGTGCAAAGCTTCCGGGTAAACTATGTTAAAAGTTGACCAGTCCGGCACGTGAACATAAAAATTTCTAGAACTGCTAACCCGGGAAAGAGCGACGTACAACTGACCATGCGAGAAACAACTGACACCGAGATCCACTTCAGCAACACGAAAAGTCTGCCCTTGAGCCTTATTAATTATCATTGCATAACACAATGATACTGGAAATTGCGTTCTTTTAAATTGGAATGGAAAATTATCTGGTATTATGGGAATTCTGGGAATAAAGACGGTTACTCCTGCACCGCAACCTGTTAAAATTTGAGCCTCGATTATATTTTGTTGCAACTGGGTTACTTTTAGCCGATTTCCATTCCAAAGTTGTGGTGGTCTTAAATTTCGGAGCAGAATAATCGGAATGCCAAATATTTAAACAAATTTCATGAGAAGGAAGTCCGGGCATATTTAAAGAATTTAAAAATTCTATCGGGTAATTAGTGGCTCCTTGTTCATCGACCATTCTATTTATTGAACTATAAACTTTGCTTTCCCCCTGTATATTCGACAGTATTTTGTTATTAATCTCAGATGCCTGGTCATTGCGAGGAATTAAAATGGATTTTTCGCATAGCCAAAAATTGTCCCTATTTAATATAATTGTTACGTCACCGTAAACCGACGATATAAGATGTGGTTAGGATTGCACTATACAACAGAACTCAGGCGTCAGAATAAGTTTTCCTTGATGTAGTTGTGGAAAGGTACCTTCCCCAATCTTTAATAATTTATCAGAAAATTGACGATCACCCGGGTTATCTCCAGTTCTCACTCGCATGTTTATAGTCAAATGTACCGATTGTATATCACGCCACAAATAAAAGCTTTTTAGGCAAGCCCTATCCTCATCAACTCGGGTTCCCCGTGGTATTACCGGTAAGGTTTGTCGGAAATCACCACAAAATAAAACCGTGATACCGCCCATTGGTCGACCATTTTGTCTTATATCCCTTAAAGTTCTGTCTACCGCTTCTACTCCTTTTCGGTGGGCCGTCGTATATTCATCATATATGATTAAATTACACTTACGTAATACCTTAGCTTTGTCGCTATTTCTTGAAATACTACAGGTTGGACTTTCCGTGCGATTTAAATCAATTGATATTTTAAACATAGTGTGAGCAATTTTACCTCCTGATAGCATTGTTGCAGCTATACCTGATGAAGCCACGGCAAGAGCAATTTTACGCTGATTTTGAACATAAGCTAATATTTATTTAGTCAAAAAGGTTTTCCCAGTTCCTCCAGGTGCATCTAAAAACTATATTGTTCCCAAATTATTCTGAACACTCTCGCAGAGGCGATCACAGACTGAACAATGTACTGCAGTCATCATTGGGACACTGTTTTCTAATGTTGCCAGCAGTTCCATTGAGTTGTAACCAATCTCTGCAGTATATTCCTTATTGGTAGCCTCTCCAACTGAGGTTGGTGTTGGCAAACCATATTCACAGATTGATTTACCGCCTACTGCTGTTAAGTCTTCCTGAAGAGCTAATAAGCATAGATTTATGGCAAGATCACGGAAATTATCATTAGTTTTTTTTTATAGGATAAGGGTGACAAACGAGCACACAGTCCACCTTATGGTAAGTGGTTGCTGCGGCCCATAAACATCTACATCTATCCTCGTTTGCGAATCAAAATACAGATGCGTTGTCACCCGTGAGGATTAAGATAGAATGCCTCATTTCCAGAAAAAGGGCCTCCGGCCACCTGTACTCACCAAGCGAAACGCAGAGGTAAACCTCTATTTCACGCTGGTATTCTGTGAGGTCGTGGTACCACCCCGGTTCGAGCCGGCCCATCCGTGCGATAGCAAAAGCTGCCGCGTGGTTCTACCACTGTTAAGAGTTGCGCCTTCATCTTTGTGAGATATATTCCGAAGAAAGTCTTCTGCAAATTTTTCTTTATATTTTTCCCATAATTGTTTAGCATCTGACAAATTACAAAATGTGAGTAATGTTACAAATAAATAGCGTAACCGTCGTGGATTATCACTAACACAGGATTCTAATAAAGCGTCAACCCAATGCTGATCATTTTCAAGCAAACTACGCGCTTGGCAAGCTGCATGATAAGTTGGATAAAAAACATCGTCTACTTTTCTCAAATCTATAAATGATGTTGGTCCTCGTACTGTATGTAATAATAATCGCAAATAGAAACACTCAGCGTTGTTAGGATGAACGGTATACACTCTACCCAGAACATTTTCTTTGAAAATACCTGACTCGCCATCAACAGGCCCGCCACGGCGTCTACGATTAAAAACACTTCGTTGCTTATCGTAGGTATAATACGATGGAACTTCCTCATACAAAAGAGATTTTGCAAAATCATCATTTTGGCAAAGTCGAAAAAATGCTAATAAAGTTGTTTGTCTAGGGTTCTCTAATCGTTCTGTAACATTTTCGGCGTTGAAATATATACGTTGACCGCCTTCAAGATGAACATCCAGATGAGTCACAGGTGGATATCTTTCGTGAATGTTGAAACTTAAGATCCGCCACACAGCTTCTGAAGAGCTGATATATCTACCTGACTGAAATCTAGTAACTTCATCATGTTCATTTCTCAACGCATATGTAGCTTGGTCACTGCCTTTGTTAATATACTTACAAATATATTTGATTAACTTTACACTATTACACATTTCAACATTTATGTGAGCTTGAAATGCTCTAGACATCACAGGCGAATACGGAACGACCCACCTATTATCTAAAGTAACCTGTTGTCCAGACACTCGCTTTTCAACAGTAAAACCACCATTGTCTCTTGAACGGCGACGATACAATGGGTATCCATCATGTCCTGTTACAGTTTCATCCACTAATGCTTTTGGATATCTTTTGGAGCAACGACCGTCTTGCATGCAAGGAGCATTCCCGTTAAATGCACCACATAGACTATGTATCATATGAGTTTTAACAATGTCGTATAACACGGGATCTGCAATCGGATCTGGAATTTCAGCACTGATTGAACTGTCTACATCATCAGGTCGAACCTTATCTTTTAACCAAAGCAGGATATGTGCGTGAGGTAAGCCGCGTTTTTGCCACTCAACACTATACATATAACACAAGACATCTCTAAAAATGTTATCTTTGGTAAGTAGATCTATCATTGATTTTAATTTTAAATGAAAAACTCTTGCGATAATATCATGGCGGTCATGCGGTGTTTGACCCTCAATAAGCTTCCGAGTGATTTCATCCCACTTGGAATTGATAGTTACAGTAATAAATTATTCGGGACGTCCATATTTTCTTACGTAACAAAAAGCATCTTGAGTAGGTACGTTCGTGCATGTAGCGTGGACCACCAGTAAAAGAAGAGGGTAAAATAACTAAACGGCCCATTATATTGCTGCATGGCGTCGCGAAGGTACACGTATTCTTCAGCGCGAAGCTGCCTTTAATTAGATCGTATATAAACTAATCTTTCGGTTTCAATTTTTGCGTACATGTCAACAATAAACTGATTGAATAAGCCACGAAAACGTTGAAAGTATACAAATCTATTCCGTCTCACTTGCAAGTGGTAACAATAAAATTGAAGGCATGACATCTTTTTATTATAATTAGGTACGCCTGTACGCGGATCAATTTGGTAACAAGCGAAATTATAACCATCTTCCCCTCGAGAGTATATCAAAAGATATTGCAAACTGTCGTAAGCCCTGTGGGTTTCGTAAATACGTTGCAAATGATTGTCTCTGGAACGGATAACGATATCACGACTACCACATACCTGGTCGACCAATACTACAGCATCTTCATTCGTGGATGGAACGTTATAACGCCCAGAGTGTTCCTGAGTTGGACGCCTATCGGCATTTATAACAATTTTATAATTGTTATCAGCATCTTGAGGAAGAGCTTCTAATGCCGACTTAAAACTGCATACATACGAATTAACCTGATGCAACATGTTCTGAAGTTGTGAAATAAGTTCAGTATTTAAATTTTTTCGACACAAAAAGACCTTATTTACATAATACTTATTTTTATCTACAATATAAAAAGAACTAAAACTAGAAACTTAAATATCATATTAAAATTAGTATTTAAATTCGGGAAATATTGTTTTCTTATATTCGACTGTTCGTTGTAGTCGGATACAAAATATATTTGAAGAAACTTAAGTTGGTCTTCAGGCAAAAGGGATCCTATCAAATGGTAAACCTGACCTTGTATCTTAAAAGTAGGCATGAAAGGACCTTTTGAGATTTGTTGAGCACCAAAGGATGTCATTTGAAACGCACTATTATAAGTGCGAATATTGTCTAAGAACTGTTTAGATTGCACATGTTCCCCTAAAAGTAGTGACTTCAAAGGTTCCGGTGGATCTTCGAACGAAGGCAAATTTATTTTACTTTAGAACAACAGAAACCAGCCGACTCCTTACTCCACTTTGAAGCATTACAAAAAGAACATACTACGTTCATATCGCCTATTACAGAAGATGATCTGTAATCAATTGTGAGGTTATAAGCAAACCTACTTTTATATTTGTCGGACCACGCCATCGAATTTGTAGATTGATCTTCTATGTGTACATCTAAGTCATTAAGACTATGTCGAAATCTGTCTGCAGTAAGACGGGCCTCTCGCTGTTAGTCCGTTTCAAGAGACCGAATATTTTCAATTCTTAATCTTTCATTAGACAAACTTATTAATCCTTTTTGTCTCAAAGAATTGTAATATTCGCGACCCGACTCTAGTCGTTGTTCATGCTCATGTTCATCTTCAAGAGATCGAATAATATTATGGTGCACCCTATCATTTGTCAAACGGTCTTCATATTGAGTAAAAGTTTTAGATTCTCGAGATAAAATATGACGTTCGCGATCAGCTGTGAGACGTAATTCCCTCTCAGTGTAGGTTTCGGACTCGCGAGATAATGTATGCCGTTCGCGGTCAGCTGTGAGACGTAATTCCCTCTCAGTGTAGGTTTCGGACTCGCGAGATAATGTATGCCGTTCGCGGTCAGCTGTGAGACGTAATTCCCTCTCAGTGTAGGTTTCGGACTCGCGAGATAATGTATGTCGTTCGCGGTCAGCTGTGAGCTGCAATTCTTGTTGTGAAGCCGTTTCAGCTTCTCGGGATAACACAACATGTTGTTCTCGGTCAATGGTAAGCCTTAGCTCTCGAACTTTGAGACGCCCGTGATGTAGCTCGTCTCGCTCTGTCAGCTGCTAATCGCATCTTTCTTCCTGGAGAGCTTTCATGGGCTCGAAAAGTTGAGGCATTAACTCTCATAGAGTTTAACCGATGTGCTCTTTCCTCTGCCGATTCTTGAGAACGCACATTTTTCATTCTCTTAGCTTCTCTCGAATTTTGAGATAAAGGTAATCGTTTTTTAGGTGGCATTGTGTATTTTATTTTTAATCGACGGCATTCAGTTACCTAACAAAATAATCTACGTTAGAGGTCCTAACTATAGCTACCATACACTTAAAAAAATCTAAATGCCTACTTAAATAATAAAACGGATCCTAACTAATCCTTAAATGCAAAATTAAATTCTAAAAAATATATAAGTAGGTACCTAAACTACGTCTAATAGAATGAAATAACCTATTTGATACCTATATAAAACTACAGCTAAATAAAAAAAAGTTTAATTTATAATTAAGCTAATACTAAGAAATATTTATATATATAGACGGCTCCGTGGCGCAGTGGCTTAGCAATGAGTTGCGGCGCTGAGGGCCGCGGGTTCGAATCCCGCATGGAACAAGTATTTGTATGGCCTACGAATAATTGTTCCAGGTCTGGGTCTGTCTTTGTGAAATTTATGTATGTAAACTGCCCCCACGATACAGGAGAAAATCCTAGTGTGGAGGTAACGTTTTAAATCTAAAAAAAAAAAAATTTAAACACTATCAAAATAACTAATGCCTTATTTATAAAATAACAACCAAAGAAATCTAAAAATAAATTATTAAACGTAAGAGTAGACTAAAAGCCGCGCTGATAAGCACGGTTTGTTAAAATCAATTATTGTCTGTCAATAAGGTCGAACACTCTGAACGTCTATTCGCATCAACAGCCAAATATTGTATGAAGTTCACACTCGGACCCCCCGCCTTTTTAAATCTCCCGCCGCGAGCCGCGTCGAGCGCGGCGACCGTTACACAAAAATAATCCTTATAGCATGATTCAGTATTCACGCGCGATGGCTTATTAGCGTATTTCATGTATAACTTTGGTGTTTCTATACCGATTTCTATGATTCTTTTTTATTGAATAGATAATAATGTTAACTTTTTTTTAATTAGGGATGAGTGAGAGTTATGATAAACGTAAGAGTAGACAAATATAATCAGAAAGCTCCGAACTGCTAAGCCATCGGGAGTTACACGTGTTATTGTGAGTCAACCATAAAAGATAGACATGCTGTCGTGGGATATTTTTTATATAATTTTAAGGAAAACATTTCCGTTATACATGATTTCTGTGTCTCTTTAACCATTAAGGCTGCACACGCGACGGAAGCTTAAAAAAATGGAGTAATTTCTCCCGTTTCCCCAACATTTACCTTCACTGCTCTGCTCCTATTGATCGTAGCGTGATGAAAAGTATACTATAACATGCCCAGGAGTATGAAGAACGATTGTACCAAGTTTAGTTAAATCCGTCGAGTAGTTTTTGTTTCTATAACGAACATACTGACAGATAGACAGACAGACAGACAAAAATTTTACTGTTTGCATTTTTGGCATCAGTATCGATCACTAATCACCCCCTGATAGGTGTTTTGGAAAAATATTTCATGTACAGAATTGACCTCTCTACAGATTTATTAAAAGTATAGATAATAAAAAACAATCTTTGAACTTTGATGTTGAATTTTTAAATAATATAACTAATTTATTTTTATTGCTCTTAGTAACACTAGTAGTACTAATAGGATAGTAGAACTATTTGCATTTTTTGACATAATAATAAGACGGACGAACATACTATCACATACGTAAATAGAACATTTTGAGGTCCTAAATAAATTGGAAACAAGATTTTTTCAATGTATTTATGACGGATCTCGAGTTAGCACTACGAAGGAGCGGACTTCGGAAGTAACCTTCTGAACTTACTCCTTTTCTCCTTAATGCTGAGAAATAGTGTTTTGGAAGCAGCTACTGTTGCTTCGTCTTTTGTTGCATGCTCCTGCTGTTTCTGCTTGTCTCTGCCCCCCGTCGGCCTACTGTCCCCAAAACGGGCAATCCGACACAGACCTCTACGAACCTACTCTGTGATTTAGTGACTGTACACGTGTGACAACATTTTATTACATAGTTTTTTTTAGAATATGGGTAACTAATGGTAAGTGAGTGACTAAGGATCAAAATGCGTTGTTACCCCTGAGGACTAAGATGTAACGGCTCGTTTCCAGAAAAATGTTAACATTCTGAATACGAAACACAGCATCATCAAGCTGCTTTCTACTCTGTTATTCTGAAAGAGCTTAGGTCTTTCTCAATGTTACAATCATAATATAGCTGTAACATGACTCTACCACGCATAAACATATATTTTTGTTTAATAATTTTATATTTTACTTTAAGGTAATTCATTAACATTGCAATAAATCTAATAATACAACTTAAATAATACCAAATATTCACTTGCAGGTAGTGGACCACTGAGATAGTATAAATACTCAATAATGTTATTGAAAATACGTTTGAAATTGTTACGAAAATATGTTTGTTGTGCTAATAAATGAAAACATGCTATCGTCTATAACCAATCCAATTATTAACATTCTATTACGGTACAGGACAAATACGTATGGAGTTCACTTTATCTATTATCTAGGTTTCTGTTATCCATAAAGAGGTTTTCTTCGGGACGAATAACAATCTAATCATTCCAAGCAACTCAGTGAAATAGATTGTCATACAATTTTTCAGAATAAATACATAATTTGCAATAAGAGACTTCAATTACAAATATGCTCTTAAGAGAGTAAAAAATTATCTTTATAACATTAGTTCATTTCAACTATATAAATTTAATACCAGTTATTTTTGGGTTATTATGAAATATTTTTAAGACTTATTTTTATCAACGTATTAATTTAAAAATAAAATGTTCATTTACTGCGCTGTTTTACATGAAAAATAATGATTATTATCTATATAATACAAACAAAGTTATAAATACATATCAATTTTATGAAATTTAGAAATTAGGTTTTCACTTCAAAAATTTAAGAAGTTTTGCTTACTTTCATTTTACAACAACGATAAAGATATTACGGGAATATTTTTGATGAAATATCATATAGTCTGCTTTCAAAGTTTTATAAGTCTGAACCAATTTTCAAAACATTTTTTTCAGTACGCATCAGACACCTCATCTACGGCCTGTTTGAACGCTACTGGCGTCTCTTCCGGCGATGAAAACTGTATCTCTTTTTACTTATCATTAATTTTAGGGAATGAAAAGACTCAAACGGTGCCAAATCAGGGCTGTGAGGAGAAATACCCAAGAGCGACGCTAAGGTATGGGAAGGCTGGCGCTAAATGTTTGGGTTTATAGTCATGGTGGTCGAGCTTCGGTCATTTGTTGCTCACAGCAGTTAACACTTCTGGCAACCATTTGGTAGCACATGTTTCCGCATTAATGTTAGTTACCATAACAAAGATGACCACTTGTCATTCAAGCTCAACACACAAATTACATGCAACATCTTTCAATACGTTTTTCTTTTAGTCTTATCTAAAAATTAAATTAAAAAAGCGAAACAAGTTAATTGATTAAGTTTATGTAGAATTATTGGTTACCCATTGCGGTAACCAATACATGCATGCATATGTATGTAATTACTCTGAGGCTGGTGGCCCGTGTTGTTCTATGGTTTTTTTTACTTGAAAGTAATCATAATTTTCAAATCAATTATTATAACTGGCCAGTATCTAGCACAAAAAAAGAAATTTTATCACAAAACTCTCTTCTTGGCTTGTCTCATTTAAGTAAAAATAAGAATATTTATTTATTACACAAATTTGTAATGTTTATCATATTCAATGATTTAAATTTAACACTTAAAGACAAGTTCTTACTTCCGCCTGTAACGTTGTGACACATTTACAATATTATCGATCTTCGAGGTGAAGCCACCCTCTGTGAAGTTAATTTTCGGGTGGTTGAAGCTTCCATCAGATTGTAATTGCATGGTTGTGTGAATTTGTCTGCTTTGTGGTCATCTAATAATCCATAAAAATGTAGGAACCGCATTTGCAGAATTCTACCGAATTTAGGTCACAGTACAGTGACGTACTGCTTGAAAATTATACTCTCTGTCTATAATACATCTAAAGGCTGAAAAATATTGTATAGAAGTATTTTATTAGGTGGTAGGACACCGTTTCTACCTAGAAATCTGTCTGGGTAGGTACCACTCACTTACGTACTTTTTGTCGTTAAATAATAGTGCTTGTACTGCTATGTTCCGGTCTAAGGGGTTTAGATAGATATTATAATTACTGGCTACAGGCAACGCATTTGTAGTTTACTTTGTTTGAAGTCGGTTGCAGGTGTCCACCTAATGCAGTAGCCAATTAACATCCAGTAGACTATAACTACTTGCAGCTAATCATGATTGGGTAAACTAAAACTAGGTGTATTTCAATTATCCGCACAATTTCTAAAAAAATTAAAAATGATCACGAGTTTGAGTACCACCTCAACAACACCTTAACCAGTTGTCAATGACATTATTTGACATGGACTTTCGTATTTTTAAAAAATTAACAAAAGTCATATTTTTAACCTGCTGTCGCTGATATTACTTGATAGGTGCTTTCGTATTTTCTGACAACGATAGAATAGAATAATAGAATAGAATAATTTAATTCAATATAGATCACATGTGTAACTCTTATTGAAAGTAATTTTTTACTTTACCACTGGTTCGAAAAAAAAATCTCTGTCCTGGGAAGAACCAGCAAGAAACCCAGCAGGATTTTTTAAAGCATATTTTACATTAATCTCCCCTTCTGTTTTCAATTTTTATCAACCTCATCACTTTAAATCTCAAGTGCTCTTACCATCTGTATGCCGATGATCTGCAGTTATATGTGCAAGTAGAACCCTTAAACATCTCTAATGCTATCTCATTATTGAATGATGACTTGAAATACATCTCCGAATGGTCCACTGTGTATGGTATAAACGTGAATCCATCTAAGTGCCAAACAATAATCTTAGGTAGCCCACGATTATTATCGAAACTAGATATTCTCACCTTACCATCAATTATGTTTAAAAATAATGTCATACCATTCTCTCCTCATGTAAAGAATCTTGGTCTGTACGTTGACGGTTGCTTAACATGGAACAAACATATTCAGGAGGTGAGTCGCAATACTACTGGAACTTTGCGATCTCTATATCGATTAAAAAATGTCCTTCCCACCAATACTAAGATTTTACTTGTCCAATTACTTATCCTATCGATTATTGATTATGTTCATGTGTGTTGCTCAGACCTGTCTCAACATCATCTTAATACATTGGATCGTCTACTTAACAACTGTATCAGATACATTTATGGTCTCCGTAAATACGACCATGTATCTTCTTTTCGTGCTCAGCTAAATTGGCTGCCTATCCGTCAGCGCAGATATGTCAGAATGCTCTGCACCATTTTCACAATTCTGAACGATCCATTTGTTTCCGAGTATCTAAAATACACATTTCAATACCTGGGAGATTCTCATAATCGTTCACTCCGTTCTTCGGCTAATCTTAAGTTGCTCACTCCTTTACACCGTACTGGTTATTTATCTCAATCTTTCGCCCTCACGGCCATCAGACTCTAGAACGACATCCCTCTTGATGTTAAAAAAGCTTCCAACAAGTTCGTTTTTAAAAATCAAGTCCGTAAGCATGTGAAAAAATTGTTGCAAGTTAAGTAACATAGCTTTTATTTTCATACAAATATGTATATGACGGGACCAGCACCATTGCACATGCAGCGCGGTAGCCGTCGGTGCAGTTAGACAGAATTCTTGTAAATAACACGTGTTCCGCACACCTGCACCATTGCACCTGCAGTGGCGCTCGTTTTGCTTGTATAAAATGGACGGCGCGGCCGCCGTTAGGACAGTCTTGGCTCTGACGTGGAACGGTACGCTTGTCGTATTCCGTTACTAGTTTATCCTCGACTTGTTGGATAATTAATTATTATTCCTAACTACAAAATTAGTCTCTGTACTATACTCAATTACCCTTTCTACATCAGAAGTGGGATAAAGTCCCCATTTTTGCCCACATATAATCTTCGAATAGTATGAGGATTATTACATTTGTGGAAGACTATAATGCATTCCGCATTCATAAATCTGTTTTTATGTTAAATACCGTAATGAAATTTGCTGTCCTACTTACGATATTGTCGTATCATCAAAGTGTAGAGAAAAGATAAAGTGAAATTATTTAAGCCAATTTTTTTTAATTTGTTCGATTTGTATTAAAAGTGCCCGCAAGTATTTTCATTAATTCTTGACGTACCTAAATATGTTAACAAATGTCGAAAGAAATGTTGGAGGCTTTTTAATTAACTTATTCAAGTTTTGTTGTAATTTGATAGTTCACGCGAAACATGATTATCATTTGCTATATTTTGAAGTTCAAAACGTTTAAGGGATGTACCAAAATAAAGGATTAACTTTAACACGCTATGAATTGAAAATAACAAGTGACATTTTTGTGTTCTAATGTGTTGATCAGTGTTGCAGTTTGCTCCGAATATTGTGTCGTCGACAAGATTGGGGTTTGATGTCGAGGGATTCGTAGAAGTCTCTACAACAATGATTAATGAGGAAGTACGGCCGAGCGCTGGTAATATTGAGCCTACACCGCTACAGTCGGTAACTTATCGGCTGATCTTACGGCAGGGCAATTAAAGCGGCCGCCGAACAAATGGTGCTTTGGCGCTGTAAATGGACGTCTGAGGTCGGCTTTCGTAGATTTTGCGCAGTTGCCTCCTTCCCTTTGAAATGTTGTGGTATTTGCCTCTACACATAGTTTCTGCTATTTTTTGCAATGTTTTCAAATGTCATACTGTTGCCGTTTCTTAAGAGAATGTGATGAATTTTGGAAGCTCGGAATTCCATGGTTCGCAATACGTTTATCTCGATTTCTTTTAATTTTACAAAGCAGTGCAACGATTCCCTAGAGCTAGTACGGCTACGGCGCGACGGCTCGCTGGCACGATTGTGGCACGAACGCAGCAGAACGAAAAGCTGGAATGCGTTTGCCTGAAGGTAGCCATATCGGCGCGTTCATGACTTAAATGAAGTCTGGGATGGTCGACCGTTGTAATATTTAACAAGAGTTAATATCTGTTAGCAGGTGGTGATAACTGAAAGACCGTATCCTGTTCACTGTCAACCGCACGAGGACGTGCGACAGTCAGAGGTAGCCGTGTCTGTGCATCTAGAAAATACTAGAGACGTCGCAACACTCTAGCGAAGTAATTATTCTTGTGCAGGAAAGGAACATGGAGTTGCAGGAAGGCTGATCTGTGCTGCACTGGGATGTGTCTTGCTGTTGGTTTACATACTTAGGTGTTATCATGTCACTACGTCCCTCACGATACACTTTTGTGTAATTGTGACACGGACATGTTTGCGGTATGGTTGGTCTGTACCTGTTCTATACTGAATTGAAAAAAAGAGAGTAAGAAAAAAAAGTGGTTCTTACTATCATTGCAGGGCTTTGTGCTGGTCCAATGATATGGCTATAGGGAATAGTGATTCCGGACTAGCGAAAACAGTACTTGAAAAAAAAGAGAAAATAGAAAAGCTACAGACTAATCATCCCGATCTCGCATAAAGTTGATTGAAGTTTTGTAGGGCTTGCTGCCGGATCAAAACTGATTGTCACCCAAGTCTGAAGGGTCAATATAGACCGGACCAGACGCTGTTATGTCAGGATAGTCTAACGATGTTTTCTTGTCTAGAGATAACTAAAATTGTGATTAAGCGCGTGCGAGGACGCACGCATGTCAGTATGGCCGTGACGGGACCAGCACCATTGCACATGCAGCGCGGTAGCCGTCGGTGCAGTTAGACAGAATTCTTGTAAATAACACGTGTTCCGCACACCTGCACCATTGCACCTGCAGTGGCGCTCGTTTTGCTTGTATAAAATGGACGGCGCGGCCGCCGTTAGGACAGTCTTGGCTCTGACGTGGAACGGTACGCTTGTCGTATTCCGTTACTAGTTTATCCTCGACTCGTTGGGTAATTAATTCGTGTAATAGAATTAATTATTATTCCTAACTACAAAATTAGTCTCTGTACTATACTCAATTACCCTTTCTACATATATTTCATTTGTTCTGACATATATAATATTTATATGTATTGTGTATATATATAGTGTATGCATGTATATGTGTATGTATGTATTTATATATGTATATATTGTATGTATTTAAGTATTTATGTTTATGTATGTGTGTGTATATGTATATTTATATGTATATACATTTTTTTTGTGCTCTCTATTTTAATCACTGCTGCACCGCCTCTTGTTCGTATATCTCTGTTTAGCCTAATGGTTGACTGGGAGAGAATGGCATTATATATATATATATATATATATATATATATATATATATATATATATGGCATTAAGTCCGCCATATGTACAACTTTGTGCATGAAGGATTAAAAAAAATAAATAAAAAAATGATTGGTATATACAAAATTTATTTTAGAAACAGCTTGGAAGCGACCACCTCATTCCCAGGGGTTATTATCATGTATTCATTTATACTATAATAATCCTTTTTATACAGTTTCAACTTACCAAAACATTTAAACTTGGTAATAGAGAGAGCCTGTACACTTTCTGGGACCCTGTTGTAATAGCGTATACATTGCCCCATGAATGAATTACTGACTCTGTGGAGTCGAGAAACTGGTATCACTAGCTTGTGTTTGTTCCTAGTGTTTACAGAATGTACATCACTTTTTTTATTAAAACTACCATTGTTTTTGTGAACATACATAAAATTTTCGTAAATTTACTGAGAGGCCAAAGTTAATATATTTATTTCTTTAAATTTATCTCTAAGAGACTCTCTCGGTTTTAGGTTGTAAATAGCTCTAATGGCCCTCTTCTGTAAAACAAAAATAGTTTCTGAATCAGCTGCATTTCCCTATAGCAAAATCCCATAAGACATTATGTTATGGAAGTAACTGAAATAAACTAATTTAGCTGTATCGACACTAGCGAGATCTTTTTTACAGCATAGGCTGCAGAACTTAGTTTGCTTGCTAGTTTGGACATATGGGAGCCCCACTGAAGCCTTGCGTCGAGAGTGATGCCAAGAAAAACAGTAGATTCAACAGGGTTCAGTTCTTTCCCATTTAAAAACACATTGGTACTCAGACTTTTAACATTTGTCGTTGTAAATTAAGTACATTTAGTTTTATTTCCGTTTAAATGTAGATTATTAACAATACATCAATGCACTAATTTTGATATAGCATTATTCACTTCGTCACATTTAAATGATTGACGTTTAAGTTTAAAAATCAAGGAAGTATCATCAGCAAATAATACTATATCATGATTATCCCCTACAAGAGAAGGTAAGTCATTAATATACACTAGAAATAGGAATGGGCCGAGAATGGAGCCCTGAGGGTCACACATTAGTACAAGTGACCCGGAAGAACTTTTACCATTGATAATAACTTTCTGCATTCTATTTCTTAAATATGAAATAATAAGTTTAAGCGCTGTGTTATTGACACCATAGTTCTGTAGGTTCCTGATTAATGTCTCATGTTGAACGCAGTCGAAGGCCTTGGAAAGGTCACAAAATATACCCAAAGCATCCTCTGAATTCTCCCAAGCACAAAAAATATGTTTAATAAGCACAAATAACTCCAGCGCCAGTTGTCGAGTGACCCCTTGTAAAACCGAATTGATTTTTATGTAGCAATTTATCTGCCGACTTCCAAAAAGGAGACGGTACTCAATTCGAGTGTATGTTTTTTTTTTTTGCTTTTTTTTATGTGTGTTACCTCATAACTTTGTACTGGGCGAACCGATTTCGATGATTCTCTTTTTATATGAAAGCTGATAGTTCTCGTGTGGTCCCATATGAATTTGATCAAGGTCAGACCAATGGTTATTGAGTTATTCTTAAATAACCTGTCTTGAAGTCGCTTATATTGAATTTTTAATTTTAAATTATTAATAACTCAATGTTGGTAGTAGAGAAATTGGTCGGGTCTAATGTACTACCAGATTTAAATAAAGGTAAGACTTTATTATGTTTCATTAAATTAGGAAACACACCAGATTCGACGCTTGTATTAAATATAGTGGCTAGATACGGTGCTATTATATCTATTATAGATAAAATAACTTTAACGGAAATCCCCCATAAGTCTGCCGTTTTCTTAACATCAATAGTTTTAAAATATTTAACGATATCTTTTGGCAGTACTCTATGGAATTTAAAAATATTTGAACAAGCCTTTAAATTTTGTTTAAGCAACGGTTCGGCAACAGTAGGAGAAGAACTTAATGATTTAATTGTCAAAAAAGGAACATTAGTAAAATGTTTCTCAAAAGCGATAGCAACTTCTTGATCATATCGAGTCAAGTTATTGTTAATATTCAATTGAAAACCCGAGTTGCGCGGTTTGACCTTGCCCGTTTCACTATTTATTATTTTCCATTTTAATTTTGTTAGATGCAGTTTTAATTTTGTTACTTAAATATAAAGCCTTAGCTGTGGAGCACACTTTTTTAAATATTTTAGAATATGTTTTGATATTATCTCTAAATATAACACTACTATTATATGATTTTTCCTTATAAAGCTCATATAAATTTCGCCTACTTTTATAAATTCCTACTGTCGCCCACTCATTAAATGATTTCAGATTGTTAAAAGAGAAAGTTTTAGAAGTAAATATCCTACTAAATTCACAAGTTATAGTTTTAAATAACGTACCATACAAATAATTAGCACTATTTTTAAATGAAAGTGATGGAAGTCTTTTAATTATATTATTTCTAAACCTCTCCAAGCGATGTTCATTAATTTATTGGAACAAACACAACTTTCTTATTTTTCTGTTTCTTGTGTATGTAAGGCAATGATACCAACTGTCCACAGTGATCTGAACTTAAATTTTGAATAATTGATTTATGCAAGGGCTTCACATCTGTAAAAATGTTATCTATACAGGTCACACTAGGCCCAGCAATACGTGTTGGTTCTAAGAATAAATTTATTAGATTATACGATTTCAACAATGATCTAAACTTAATACTAATGGCAGAGGTTTCAAGGAGATTGATGTTAAAATCTCCACATGTTACAACATACTTGTTCTGTTTACAAAGTTTGAGCAAAACTTCTTCTACAATCCTTTCAAAATAGTCATAAGTAGCACATGGGGGTCTGTAAACACTTACAACAATGAGGTGCTCGAGCTCGACACAAGCCAGTTCTACAGTTCGCTTAACAGAGAGGCTCACTATATCCTTACGTTCTTTATATAATAATGATTTTTCTGCTAGTATTACGGAGCCGCCACGTAAACTTTTTTCTCTATTGACGGAACTGACCACCTGGTGATTTCTGAAATTAAACATGAAATTATAATCTTTTAGCCAATGTTCAGTAATACAAAGGATATGTATGTTGTTACTAGTTAAAAATAATTCAACTTCTAATTGTTTGCCCATCACGCCTTGTATATTTTGATGCACTAGGTGTAAACAGTTTTTATTACTAATTTGTGGGCTGCATTAAAAGTTAATTAAACTATTATTATTGCTAGAGATTGCCTCTATTGTCGCATTTACTAATTTAAATTAGTTAGAACTGATTCCAAATTAAATATCAAATGATTAACATGCTCAATAAAAGCAGTCTTGGTAGCCAAACACTTGGCTGAGTTAAAAAGTAAATAATAAGATAGAACATTTGCTATCAGTCTTAATTTATATTTGGATAGGTAATACCTATCTTTTATCCAAATTTTTTTATTAAATTATTTATATCAACTAAATGAAATTTGTCATTATTATCATTACAATTATATGTCAAATTTAAATTATTGTTACATATAAAATTATTCATTTGTATATTTAAATAATTTCTTAGATTATTTTCCTGTGGCAATCCCTGTATGTAAAATACAATTTTATGTACATTTAAGTTATTATTATAATAATAATAATAGCCCCGATGCAGAAAGGGGTGCTCCTCAATAATGCCCGCATCATTCGCCGGTTCCTATCCCTTTTCCCCTAACCCTAAGCCGTTTGATCTCCCCTGCCTAGAGCTTCCATCTGGTTTAGTTTTATTTATTTATGTATTTTCATTTACGTATTTTGCTATATTTAATTAATATTTATGTATATTTATCATTTTCTTTTATAAATACAGCCCAACCAGATGAGAAAACTTCCCACATAATAATAATAATAATAATAACAAAAGACAAGCTCGACAGATGTCAACGGTGCCATCTCTTAGGATGTATCTTCAATCGTTGTTGATCTTAATATTCTGATTATTATTATTATTACGATATTCAATCTTTGAATTTTTAAACTCGTAACGAAATTTAATTAATTTGGTAAAGACGTTTTTCTTTTGATTGCAATATTTTTCTAACGATTTTCTTTTTCCAATTTCCTAACGAAAACATTGTAAGGGTGAAAATTTTATTTTACTACTTAAATATAACAGAAAAAGAACAATATATGAGGTAATAAAACGTGCATGGTAATAAATTTAACATGCTGAAATTATATGAAGTTTCCGTTCCAGTTAACAGCAAACACTCCAAGCTTAGTTTAATAGCATAAAAACGAGGAAAGTTGCTTGCGCTCGGCTTTGATTTATAATTGTGTTTGAATGATGTTCATGATTCAATATTTTACATATTTTCACCGAAAAAGGTAATAATTCTATTCAAGCATTTTAAAAAGAATGTTATGTTATGAACAAATGGTCCATATCATAATGTATCGCCGTTATTCAATGTAAACATAAACTGAATAGGTGAATAGACATGTAGATAACCAGTTTTATTAGTATAATAATCTACCTTATTTATTTTCATTTTTTTGCTTAAGATTTTTAATAGATTTTTTTTAAATTCTTTTACCACAACTAATGAAAAGATCTTTCCTTAAATAATACTCCAATGATGTTTATGCTCCAATTCATAAATATTGAATCGTGCTCCTGCTCCCTGAGACCGACTGCTACCGTATACTTCACAACACTACTTCACAACATGAATGCATTATATACACATCGTCACTATCGAACCCCAATCCGAAATGCTCGTGTAATCAGTTAGACGCAATAAAACATACGGACCGAATTTAACAGAATCTATGAAAAATTCTTCGACAAAGGAAGTTCAACTTCGACCAAGAAGATAACCGACGGATATAACTCAGGTGAGCAGCATCGGGAGATTACAATACATCTTCTCGGCACATATACCTCATAACTTGAACACAAGATTGTACAACCAGTTCGTGTTGCCAGTGAAAACACAAGAGTGAGACATGGTAGTTCACTGCTGGCCATATGAGGAAGCTCAAGGTAGCTCAGCGAGTTATGTAGAGATAGCTCGGAGTTTCTTTTCGTGACAGACTTAGAATAGAATAGAATAGAATACTTTTTTATTTAATATACATTATTTATTATACATTATATAAATATACATTATCTAACGTATATTTTCAATATACATTAGAAATGAGAATATCCGCAGCAGAGCCAGAGAAAATGATATAGCCCAATTCATTAATGAGGCAAAATGGCCATAGGCTAGAAAAACCGATAAACAATGGAATAAGAAAGATTCCTGAGTGGTAATCTCATACCGGAAAGCGAAGTATGGGTCTGCCTCACACTAAATGGCGCGACGACCTAATTAGACATGCAGGATGTTGATGAATGGAATGATGTGTTCGCTACTAAACTTTTTCTTATTTGTTTTCTGTTGTTAATTGTGTAACATATATAATTGTACTGTTTTTTTTAAATAGTCCCGCTGGGTTGCTGAGTCTTCCCCGGACATAGATATTTTCCGAAACAGTGATAAATTAAACATAAGGATGAGATTCAATAAGTATTATTTATAATCTATATTGAATAAAAAAAATTGTTTCTGTTTCTGATGGAGATAAGTACCTCACGCCCGTGTTTTTTTGCATTGCTTGGAGGAGTCTAGCAGATTTTGGTTTCATCGACTGCCAAATTGGTGACAACAAAGCTCATCAAACTTTTCCTATTTATTTATATTTTTTTTGAATAAAATTATTTCTTAAGTCGGTATAACAGAGATCAACACATCAATTTGTGTGCGTTAACCTTAAATCCTTTTATTTACACTCTTGGGAAACAACACAAATAGTTACTATGAAAACAATAATAAAAATTGTGCAAAGTATATTCTTTAAAATTAACAGTATACCTAAACAACATGTCGACCGACGCTATAATAGCGATATTTATATCGTTTCCGTAATAAGGTTTGGAAATTGCACTGAAAAGTTTTAAAGTAAAGCTTTTAAAGTAACTTTTACTTCATTTCACTGAAAAGCATTTAAACCATTTTATTACTTTTAATGAAGAAAATATATATTTTCTTTTTTCTAAATGGATTATTACTGTACATTGACTATCATTTTTAAGGTTTCGTACCTCAAAATAAAAAAAACCCCTTATAGGATCACTGTGTTGTCTAAAGGCTTGACCTATGGACAGATGGATTGTCCTTATGTTAGGACCGATTTC
The DNA here is from genome assembly GCA_033319125.1 of Parnassius glacialis. Lineage (NCBI taxonomy): Eukaryota > Metazoa > Arthropoda > Insecta > Lepidoptera > Papilionidae > Parnassius > Parnassius glacialis. The sequence continues at coordinate 24,306,235 of JAVANC010000019.1, forward strand.
TTAAAAAAATACTTAAAATTAATCTAAAATACTTAGGTACTTAGAATTTTGAATTTATTACACTTCTAAGGGACCGTACCCTTGGAAGTATAAAAAAATCAAGAGTCTGTGACAACGCAATCAAATGATACGGCCATATAACTTATTTTGGTACTCGCAAATTCACTCATCAAAACCTACTTTGTATTGACTTAAATTCATGAAATTTGACAAGAAGCAAGGTCTTATACTATAATTAAAACAAAAAGTTTAAATAGTAGTACAAACTTACACTTGCTGTTACCGTAATGAAAAAAAAATTATGTAATATACACCGGGTATGGTGGTTAATCTTTTTCAGTAAAAGTTAACACTTTCACTGTCCGGTTTCCAGACACAATAGTAAGACAATAGCAGTGCCCTATATGTTGTGCACGGGACAGCAAAAGGGTTAAGGTTGCTATTCAATCCGACTAATCTTTTCGTAAGAGCAATGTTCGGAGCGTATATTTCCTGGGACAGATTAACTATCTCCAAATGGAAATTTGTTTATACGGAACACTCACAGCGCGAGTTCTACACGCGATTGTTTAAGTTTTTGATGTTGTCGTTTATCAATTTTTCTTTTACATTTATTTTTCTTTTAATCCATTAGAATTAATATAAAAGTCGAAGTCAAATTTTGAGCAAGCTATGTCTTCTAGTACTGAGAACAATCAGTAGTCCAACGGGTTCAGATATGGATGGAACAAGGGCCCCGCTTCAGATATTATGAAGTTCGAAACATTGTTCTGCAGCCAAATTAGACTTTTTCGTGTCTTGTGACCAGGAGAAAAGTGTTATAAAGTCTACGGTTAAATATCACTAAGAGACTTCACTGCACGGTCCAAGACACTCTTAATACGCTACGACCGAGGTACTTGTATGTACTCCTTATTCAAAAAAATGAAACTTTGCGACACCTTGGTAGGATCTCCACCAAATCATGATTGGTACGGGATGATGATCAGTTTCAACTTGACTAACAAATTCAGAGCCATCTTTAGTAAGCATATATTTTGTCATATTTCACAGCGCTAGAAGGATTTCATGTACTATGATTCATTTTACTAACGTTTATAATCACCGCGTGAAATTAACACAAATATTTTCTGTCGTGCGACGATAGCATATTGAAATTCATGACAAGTCAATGGGAAAATCGGTGACTATTTGCATTCCTTGCCAGTAAACCTTTTAATTTTAATATTTTTCGTAAAGATAGACAGAGAAAACATCTCCGGGTGATAACCTCATTATAGTACACAGTAACCCATTTAAACAACGTATGACGCGGTAATTAAATTCAATTATTTTAAAACAGTAATTTGCATACAACTATGAATATCAGCGCGACATGTAGAATATCTGTTACACGTTACCTTAATTATGATGCTACGGTAGATGTTTGGAACAGGACAGCGGACCATGTGAGCCATACAGGACAGACATAAGAACGTTTCTTGCATTTGCTTGCAAATATTTATTTACTAATTCTTAAAGTATTTTAATAAAATACTATCATAACTCACAGAATACCAACGTAAAATAGCAGTTCAATACTGCTGTGTTTCGAGTGGTGAGTATAGAGAACCGGAGACCCTTTTTACTGAAACCGTGGCATTCCATCTTAGTTTTCAGGGGTGACAGCGCATCTGCATTTTGATTCTTAACCGAGGATTGATGTAAGTGTAAGGTGTCTATGGGCCTCAGCATCCACTTACCATCAGGTGGACTGTGTGCTCATTTTTCACACTTACTCTATGAAAAAAAAAGCTAAATCGGTCGTAAAATAAAACGCCATTTATAAATAGTCTCGGGCTTAAGTTATTAAGGATTTTTATATATATATACAGGTTGTCCCAGTAATGGTGGATAACCCGGTACGTACGTGTTTGGGCGGGGGGGGGGGGGGGGAGGTGGCCTCGGTTCCCTAAAAAAAATTCTACCCCGAACGGTTCGCGCTCTACGCCATGTTTTATAAAATTCCTAAAATTCGTACTTCTGCTCACATTTGTGGTCATCACGTCCACACTAATGCCCAGATCGGATTTTTTTCTTTAAATGTGTTCCCTAATAATGATGTTCCTAAATTACTGTTAAAAGTTTTCAACTACTATGGGTAATATTTTACAAGACGGCACTAACATATGTTTAAATTTTTTACCTTATTTATCTGCTAGGTTTTAGCACCTGTGGTGGAAAAAAACGTATGGGGTCTGTGTGGTCAACCTTTAAAAAAGTTTTCCTACATCATGAGAATTCTGAAACATTAGCATACTATGTACTTAATGTCATCACTTACTGAGCTATAGCCGTTAATGTGTAAAAGTAGGCATTTCATTACAAAGTCACAAAATTATTGGCAGATAGTTCTTTTTTAACATTGCATGTCTTTATTAGGTAAGTACATCTGTCGACCTTGAAAATTTTACTTTACTATCTGCTCGCCTTGTTTGGACGAATTCTAAGCTGTGTGAGCGAAACAAACAGTGAAACTTGACATGTTCTATTATGTGCAGCTATGAAAATATGGTTTGTAATGTTTTCCATTTGTTAAGAACGCTTAAATTAATGAAAGGGACATGAGTTATATCAATTTTTTTTATTTAAAATCATTTACAGAAAATGCTCGAACTGGCCTCCTCCTGTCCTAATGCAGGCTCTACATCTTTTTACAAACGATTTTTCTAAAAGTCTTTGATAATTTTTGGTTGAAATAACTCTTGCTGCGTCTGTGACGCGAAGTCTAAGTTCGTCGATTGTTTCAATTGTTTTTTTATGAACTTGCTCCTTCAGGCAGCCCCAACAAAAAAAAATCTAATAAGTTAAGATCGGTTGATCTTGGTGGCCACAATAACGGCCCCATTCGGCTGATCCATCGATCACGATGGGCTTCGTTTAAGTAACTCCTTACTTGGACGGCGTAATGTGCCGAACAACTATCATTTTGGAGCCACTCATTTTAATTCAAGGGCAATTAGGCAATTCATGGAGGTCTATGATTGTTCCGTTTAGTATTCCTGTCCAATCATTTATTTTAAACTGGTATTGCGACATATCTTCTTTTTTGCTCGCTGCCAACTGAGCAAATTATGCAAGTTAAGGTACCCGTCTCTTTTGCACGTTGACTCGTCGCTCCACATTTTTTTTCTAAAAAACCCAGGATCTTCATCCATTCGCCTCAGAATTTCTCTACAAAAAGTAACTCGTGCTGGGTAGTCACATTGTTGAAGCGTTTGCACACGTGTAACGTGATAAGGGTGAAGCCTCCATTTTTTGAGAATCCGATGTGCTGACGAGTGCGATACTCCAGTGCGTCGTTCGATATCTCGCATCGAAATAGATGGATCTTTTTCATCCATATCATGGACAATTTCTTCAATGTGAATGTCCAGGTATCGTCCTCAGCTACTGGCACCACCAGTACACTGCATTCCACCAGGCATTCTCCCCTCTAAAGAAATGCAGTGCACTCTTTATTAAATCTCTTTCACGCTACATTCACCATAGATAAAATGCATGATAGCATACTTTTGGGGTGTGTACATTTCTCGTGCCATGACACAGTCTTATTGTTGTGCACAAATCATGAGTTCAGTAGAATGCCGAGTTGTCACAATTATCACCAAACAAACAAATCCAATCAAAATGCTCAAGTCAAGAGTCCAGTAGAATGCGAAATGGTATTTTGTAGCCAAGAGTCCGAAATAACAGAGCATATGCGATGTTGAGAAGGTCGAGATACGCACTAACCATATTTAACAATAACCAAACACGAATTCTTACAATGGAGAATCCGCCGATCCTTTTTACTCACATTAATCCCAAGCACCGTTTGTCTCGCTCACACAGCTTAGAATTCGTCGAAACAAGGCGAGCAGATAGTAAAGTAAAATTTTCGAGGTCGAAAGATGTACTTACCTAATAAAGACATGCAATGTTAAAAAACAATCTGCCAATAATTTTGTAATTTTGTAATGAAATGCCTACTTTTACACATTAACGGCTATAGCTCAGTAAGTGATTACATTAAGTACATAGTATGCTAATGTTTTAGAATCCTTGTGATGTAGGCAAATTTTTTAAATGGTTGGCCACACAGATTCCATACGTTTTTTTTCCACCACAGGTGCTCAAACTTAGCAGATAAATAAAGTAAAAAATTTAAACTTATGTTTAGTGTCATCTTGTAAAATACTACCCATAGTAGTTGAAAACTTTTAAGTGTAATTTAGAGACATCATTATTAGTGAACACGTTTAAAGAAAAAAATCTGATCTAGGCATGTGCTGTCCGATCTAGGTATAAAAACTGTGGACGTGATGACCACAAATGTGAGCAGAATTGCGAATTTCCGGAATTATATAAAACATGGCGTAGAGCGCGAACCGCTCAGGGTAGAATTTTTTTTAGGGAACCAAGGCCACCTCCCCTCCACCCGAATACGGACGTACCAGATTATTCACAATTACTGGGACAACCTGTATATATATATATATATATATATATATATATATATATATATATATATATATATATATATATATATGTATAATGGACTTTTTAAATAACTTAAGCCAAAGATTATAAACAAATCACGTTTTGTAATATACCGAGTAGATTTTTGATTTATATAAATCGGTGCATATTTTATGTGTGCTATAAAATTTAAAAGAAACTACTCAATTTTAATGAATGTTATAAATTAGTTGACATGTTAAAAGCTACATAGTTTTTTAATGAAAGAAATTAAATGTCATAATAATATTTCCAACTTGAAACCCTCATTCTCCATAGCAACGATTATGTTGAATATAGTTTCGATGAGATAACCCAATTCACAAATTGAATTTACCACCGATTTGCGGCCGTATATTTTATCTTTTAGTGACAAATATTGTTATTTATGTGCAACTAGTGTTGTAATTATCTGCATTTAACTACAGCATACAGACTGCATGGCTCCGATATCAGCATATCTAGATAATTGCTAGTTTAAACTGTCGACTGCATCAACAATTTTGAAAACTAATCGAATCCAACAGACCTAAAAATTATTCCCGTGCCTACCTCTTACATGCCATCTTATTACATCGGTTCAACTAGATTAAGTGAGTGATTTTACCCTAAAGGACTAAACTCATAGTAACACTGTAACTAAGCATTATTGGAGCGGACTACGATTATAAAACGTAAATATTAATTACAATAATAATTTTAATAAAATCAGAAACTTGTTTCATGGGACAAAAATTTGGTTAAGCAGAAACTAATTAAGGATAAAATATTAAGACAAACTTTATTACACACAGTTATAACATATGTCAACATTATTTCATTCATTCATTTATTACCGGCCTTCACAAGTCCACTGCTGATCATAGGCCTCCCCCAAGGAATGCCACGAAACTCGGTCCCAGGCCACCTGCATCCATTGACGTCCTGCATGTCTTACCAGGTCGTCACTCCATCTAGTGGAGGGACGCCCTACACTTCGCCTGCCGGTACGAGGCTGCCACTCGAGAAACTTTCTTCCCCATCGAAAGTCGGTTCTTCGAGCTATATGGCCGGCCCATTGCCACTTCAGCATACTAATTCTTTGGGGTATGTCGGTTATTCTGGTTCTACTGTGGATATCCTCGTTTTAAAGTCTATTACGCAGAGAAACGCCGAGCATAGCCCTCTCCATAGCTCACTGAGCGACTTTGAGCTTCCTCATACGGCCAGCAGTGAATGACTACGTTTTAGATCAATAGGTCATAACTGGCAACACGCACTGGTTATAATATCTAGTTTTGAGGTTTTGAGGTATGTCTGACGAGAAGATATGTCGTAATCTCCCGAAAGCTGCCCAGCCGAGTAAAATCCGTCGATTGACCTCTCGGTCGAAAATGGACTTATCTAGTCGGACTATTTGTCCCAGGTAAACATATTCGTCAACAAATTCGAGCATAGTACTCCCAACAACTACCGGCATAGGTGGTAATATGGACGTTAAACATGATTTTTGTTATGTCCATGTTTATCTTAAGACCTATCCGTTGGGAGACACTATTGAGGTCATTGAGCATAGTGCTTAAGTCCTCCAGCGATTCTGCCATAAGGACTATATCGGCGGCAAATCGAAGGTGAGTGATGTACTCGCCATTGACGTTAATACCATATCATTTTAAGTCTAATATGATGAAAACGTCTTCAAACAGCTGTTAAGAGTTTCTTGGATATTGCGTCACCCTGTTTTACACTTCTGCCGTTGGATAGGTTTCGTACTCTGGTTCTGTACTCGGAAAGCTAACGTAGTCATATTGTACAAACATTTCAGCACTTCGATATACTGACAGTCAACTTGGCACCATTTTAAGGGACTGTAGCACCGCCCAAATTTCGACGAAATGAAAGGCTTTCTCATAGTCCACGTACGCAAGAAAAAGTGGCAGATTGTACTGCAATTTGCCGAAGAGTATGTATGTGTAACACGAAAACGTGCTAAAGCCTTTTCGAAAACCGGCTTGATCAGGAGGCTGGAAGTCTTCGAGTCTGCATGCGAGACGATTTGTAATGACTCTCGAATACAGCATGTAGACGCGGCTCTGAATGAAAATCGATCTGTAGTTCGTCAGGAAAGCGTTGTTGCTTCTTGAAGAACAATACCACCGCACTTCTGCTTCACGCCTCCGGAGTAGTGCCACCATGGAGGACGGAATTAAAGAGCTTCCGAAGGAATTTAAGTACCGGTTACACCCGCTTTCAGAAGCTCCGCTGTAACTGCATCTTCGCCTGAGGACTTACCGTTTTAAGATGCTGGATAGTCATTCTAATCTCAATCATACTGACGTCCGGGATATCATCGGAATAGTGTCGGATAAGACTTGCTCTTGGATCGTTACTCACATGTACAGCTACCCATAAAACCTTTTAATCTCACTCAGTCTCACGTATCTCGGAAACAATGCTGCTACATTCGGTCTTCAGCTTCGACAGTAGCTCTTTCTGGCGGACAGATCTCTGACAAACACTTTGGGGCCGTGGTTCCACTCGATTGCATTTTCAATATGAGCAGTATTGAAGTTGAGTAGGTCCCGTCGCATGCATTTGGAGATCTGTCTGTTCAGTTGCCTGTATACTATCAAATCTGCTGAAGACTGCAGCTTCATTTTCCGTCTAACAGCGATAAGATTAAGAGTGTGATCGGAGAGTTTTGTGTTCTTCTGCGGCGGTTTTTGCATAACATAATTTATATCATCCACTGCATTGCAATCTTTTAGGCACTAAAAACGGTTTCGTAATTCGAGCTGAAACGTTTCGGGACTGTGGATTAGAACACGAAGGGGACGGAGCGTTGAATACATTAGATGACACCTCTTCAACTTAACGTTTAGGTGTGCATCTAACCATTCGGTAATCGCTACCAGTTTCACCCTCGCGATCACTGAGCCGCTTCTCGAAGAAAGAGTTCATCATAAAGAGTCCCTCTTTCTCCATGAAGTCGGCCGGCTGCTGGCCCCTTGGGTTCCGTTGCCCTATTGCGAATTTCCCTACTATTAGCTCATCATTCCCTCTTGTGCCTAGTTTTGCGTTGAGTTCTCCCATTTACACCGTAGTAGGTTTTGGAGGAACGCATGGCTTTAGAAATATCCTCATACATTTCCTCCTCATTGGGATGTGCCGAGTTTGGTGAATAAACCTATACGACCTTCAGCGAATACCGTTTAGTGGTTCTGAGTATAACTTACGCAAACCTTGTCAAAACGCTCTTAATATTTACAACGTTGTCAACGAGGGACTTGTGGATGATAAATTCGACACCTTCTTAGGTTGAGATGGTTGCCTTAAACGGTTGCTCTCCAGAATATCCCGTTACATGTTTCTAACGTCAAGCCTCAATGCCACCGTTTATAATTATTGGCGTAACCAGGGCGCCATGAGTTTTTCTCCTATGTTCTTGATGAAATCTCGCCAATACAACAGAGTTTTCTTATTGTAAAACTGTTGATTGTTGATATATGTAGCCATTTTTATAATGTTATAAAAATGCATAACGACTACCTTTTGTTTCTTTGGTTGGAGCACATATTCGAACACATTTTTGTTCAGCAGTGTCAACTGCATCATTTGTTCTATTATAAAGGTGTATCAACTTAAAATCATCGAAGTTTATAATTTGAGTTCTCTGGCTCTTACTAGCGCGTATAATGTGCCTGTCATACTCTGAATATCAACTTGTACCATGAGAATCATTGAACTGTCTCAATGTATTCACTCTTAAAATTATTATCAACATCTGAGGCCGATACCTCTCTATATTCGATGTCTATTTCTACGTAGATCCACTGACTGAACTGCTCCACTTGAATTCTTAAATCTATCTGAAAAAAAATTAAATAAGACACGAGATTAATAGAAATTATTGAATAACAACTAAATACTTATACAAAATATAGCATCCATAGTACGCATTATGTCGCCTATCTACAAAAAATAATTAAAAACATATTAAAGGGAACATTACAAACATGTAAAACCATTGTATTTCTGCACTGATAAATAGGAAAACTAAAAAGAACGTTATGTAAATTCTTCGAATAATAGCTTACTTAGCAATAATAGACTTTCGTCGAATGGACGACAGGATAGTCGTAGCTCACTTCCTAATTGAAATGTAACAGAAAGTGCGCCACGCATTGCACTGTTTACTAAAATTAGGAAGGTAAAAAAAGAGCCAAAGGTAGGGTACAGGGGGAAGTTCGTAAATTGACGTTCGCGTGGAGGTGCGTTGTCGCGTGAACGAATGTTTAGTTATCTAGGGTTAATGACAAACGTTACATGAAAACTAACTATACCGAGTAAAGTCAAATAGAATCATTTTTAATTAAATAAGAAAAAATAATAATGTTTATTACGAAATAACGTAGGCAAATCTTTTGTATTACCAACAACTTTTCTAGTTCTTTCCCACCACTGGTGTGAAACGGTACAGTGAAATTGATCGTTCAAAATCACTATAGAAAGAAATATAGTAATAGCCTGCTTATTGGCAGAGGAAGAATAAGGTAAAATTCGAAGAAGAAAAAAATTCTGGATTCATAATATTAACTTAAAAAGGCAATTGTATGGAGGGGATATACTTTATTTAAAGACTTATTAGATAATGGTGAACGATTTTTTTTTAGATATTTGCATTTAACATACAAGAAATTTCAATAACTGCTACATATACTGAAACCATATACCAACATACCTGAACCAGAAAAAAGACTTGTTATTTGAGGTAAGTATTTTTAATGATAATTAAGTAATCAGGTATAATTGGGTTTTTGAATTAAATTTAACTATTTTTTGTTAGTTCAGTATTTAAATAATTAATGGCTAAGAATAAACTCAAATATATATAAGACATATAAGAGTACATATTGACAATCGATGCAAAAAAAAATCAAATTATGTATAATTAATTACGAATGAATTAAAAATTGTAAAAATAGAAAAATTATCATGTAAGTCGAAAACACACGTTATAGTGGAAAATCCACTAAGTTGGCAACATGATGTCTTATGTTCTCTGTTCTGTGCTGTTATGTGCTGATACTCAGTGTTGTCACTCTGAGTATCAGCACGCGCCGAACGCGCCTCGTCATATGACGTCATCAGCATTCGTCCTTCGATATCATATACCTACCGCATTTTATAAAATTCGGCGCCTACGGTGCGGGTGTAATGTGCGAGGTTTCATATGATTTAATACAACGAATTCTAAACAATCCGGCGCGTACGGCGCGGACAAATGTGCGTTCAGCTTTTAAGTGCTTTAGAAGGACGAGGTTCACAGCCGGAAAAAGAGTAGAGAAAGAAAGTTGAAATTTTCTTTAAGATATGGCAATACAGACTATCAGTGCAAGGTTAAAATTGTTTGAAGCTCATTTCATAATAAGTATAAAATATGTTTTAAAATGAAGTGATAAATAGCACATAAGTATTTTAATTTTCAAAAAAAATATCATCATCATTATCATCATTGCAGCCTTTCACAAGTCCACTGCTGAACATAGGCCTCCCCCAAGGAATGCCACAAAGCACGGTCCTGAGTCACCTGCTACCATCGACTTCCTGCATATCTTACCAGGTCGTCACTCCATCTAGTGGGGGACGCCCTACACTTCGCCTGCCGGTACGAGGCTGCCAGTCGAGAACCTTTTTTCCCCATCGGTTGTCGGTTCTTCGAGCTATATGGTCGGCCCATTGCCACTTCAGCTTACTAATCCGTTGGGCTATGTCGGTCACTCTGGTTCTACTGCGGATATCCTCATTTCTAAGTTTACCACGCAGATAAACTCCGAGCATAGTCCTCTCCATAGCTCGCTGAGTCTCGTTTCCAAGTTTTGAGGTATACCTAACGAGAAGATGTGCCGTAATTTCCTGAACGCTGCCCAACCGAGTTGAATCCGTCGATTGACCTTTCGGTCGAAGTTGGACTTACCTAGTCGGACTATTTGTCCCAGGTAAACATACTCGTCAACAAATTCGAGCTTAATGCTCCCACCAAATACCGGCATAGGTGTGACATGGACATTAAACATGATGTTTAGTCCATGTTTATCTTAAGACCTATCCGTTGGGAAACACTATTGAGGTCATTGAGCATAGTGCTAAGGTCCTCCAGCGATTCTGCCATAAGGACTATATCGTCAAAAATCGAAGGTGAGTGATGTACTCGCCATTGATGTTGATACCGTATCCTTTCTAGTCCAGAAGCTTAAAAACGTCTTCCAATGCAGTGGTGAAGAGTTTCGGGGATATGATGTCAACCTGTCTTACACCTCTCTGCAATTGGATAGGTTTTGTACTCTGGTTCTGTACTCGGATAGCCATCGTAGCCCTACTGTGCAAGCACTTCAACATTTCGATATACCGACAGTCAACTTGGCACCGCTGAAAGGATTTATATTTATGCCGGTATTTGTGGGAGCACTAAGCTCGAAGTTTTTGACGAGTATGTTTACCTGGGACAAATAGTCCGACTATGTAAGTCCAACTTCGACCGAGAGGTCAATCGAGGGTTCAAACTCGCCTGGGCAGCGTTCGGGAAACTACGACACATCTTCTAGTTAGACATACCTCAAAATCTGAAAACGAAACTGTACAACCAGTGCGTGTTGCCAGTGATGACTTACGGATCTTAGACGTGGTCCTTCACTGCTGGTCGTATGAAGAAGCTCAAGGTCACTCAGCGAGTTTATAGAGAGCGCTATGCTCGGGGTTTCTCTGCGTGTTAAACTTAGAAATGAGTATATCCGCAGTAGAACCAGAGTAACCGATATAGCCCAACGGATTAGTAAGCTGAAGTGGCAGTGGGCCGGCCATGTAGCTCGAAGAACCGACAACCGATGGGGAAGAAAGGTTCTCGAGTAGCAGCCTCGTACCGGTGCGAAGTGTAGGGCGATCCCCCACTAGATGGAGTTATGACCTGGTAAGACATGCAGGAAGTCGATGGATGCAGGTGACTCAGGACCGTGCTTTGTGGCATTCCTTGGGGGAGGCCTATGTTCAGCAGTGGACTTATGAAAGGCTGTAATGATGATGATCATGATGACTTCAATTTTATTTATTTGTATAGATTATCCCAAATTAAATGTGATTTATGGGCAACAACGTTTTTGCCTACCGATCGACACTTACGAATGTGTGCGTGCGCAGTAAAATAATTAAAACAATGCACAAGCACGTATTATGAATTTGAAAAATAAAAAGGATGAAATGTTTGAGATTCTTTTAATTAATTTTTCTTCGCCATTTACCTATATTACTTACTCTGAACCTTCTCTGCATATTTGGCCGGTTATTACAAAATAAGCCTGTGTATTATAGAAATTTTTTTTTAGATACAGTTATGTAACGTTTTCACTTTTATTTCTAATGTAGAAAAATAAATTTTGTCTAACAATTTCTATAGAATATGCAACGAATAAAAGTATTAAGAAACTATTTGTATTGAGATCTGAGCAAGAGTGATGTCACTCAATCATTTGAAATGACTTACTTCGGCCCATTCACTGCCCGACTTCTCCATTTCTCTCTGCCTCGTTGGTCCAGTTGTTGTAAATGCGACTGCTGATCATGAGGTTCCAGGTTCGAATACCAGGTAGGGACATAAAAAATAATTATTGAGTTTTTCCGTCAAGAAATTCTCAGTAGCTGTCTGGTGTCAGGAATTGGGTAGTATCTCACCCCGTGGCCCGTAAAGCATGTAAAGCCGTGGCTCCTGTACCTGATTTCTCTCCGGTCGTATTGATTTGCCGTCCCATTATAAGAGTGAGGTAATAGAGAGTCCACCTGTGCTTGCGCATACACTTGGGCCCTATAATCCTGTCCTGCGCTGTAAGCTTGTCAGAGTTTCTCTGTTGAGGTTGACCGCCGTGACCGAAGTTCGCTCTGGAGGACATTATTATTACTACCCCATATCTGACTACAATAATAGTGACCTTCATTTATTAATTCATTCATTCTTATAGCTTTGATAGGACAGACTGAATTATCCTCACGTACAATAAGTTTTAACAATGGAAGGTAACTTCCTTTTTTAACTTCATAAAATTCTGCAATCAGCGTTTTCTTGTACACAGTGGTTAATGAAATACCCTTAAAACAGAAATTATAGTTTTTATAGTTTATGTTAGCAAATATCTAGTATACAAGCGTCGCATACTACTTATTTGCCAACATAAACTATAGCCTCACAGGCTCTAGTATGCTCCCCAGATGAACACGACACGGCGCATTTAAAAGTATCAACCAAATTCATGTATGTGTATACAAGAAGTAAAAACTAACACCAATTTCAAAATATGTTTAAACAGAAAAGACGTATAGGATGTCACGTCGCTGGCTCTTCAAACAAGGTGAGGGTTGATTGAATTCTTTTGTGTTCGTTTATTTATTTAGGTTAAACTCTTCAATCAAAAACAACATAAATAACACGATCTTATTGTGATACTGTAATGCTTTAAGAAGAATTGACAAATATACCTACTGATTCTAACTCTGCTTCGTGATGTGTATTTGAGGTGGTATTACAATATAAAGCAAAATATCTTAGACATTTAAAAAAAATGTTTCGCCACTTGTGTTGACGACGTAATTCACTGCAACATTTAGTAAAGTAAGAAACGAACTGAACAATCTTATGGCTTTCCAATGATAGCGGCATATTAACCATCTTATCTATATCAGAATTAAGACAACGTTTAAGGTGTGAGACATCTGGCACTGCAATCGTCGATTAGTCTTTCGAGCACCAGCAGCTTTCCCCTACCAGAGGGGAGAGATCTATTTCAAGCAAATGATTTTTACGGGGTAATGATTATGAAGGATAAAAAGTTAACTATTTAAATAGTGCAATGTCAATACTTAATGTTCTCTAAGAATTTTTTAAATTGAGGCACGACTTCCAAAATGTATAACTTATTATTTTCTGTTCAATTTCATTAATATTTTTTCCGAGAAATCAATAAGATATCAACAAAAATACATCTAATAAGACTCGAAATAAATATTAATTATTATATAGATGAGAATAATATATCAATTTTTATATGTGGTAGAACCATGCTGAGGCTATATTAATAGTGTGGCCGAGAAAAGAAAAGTGGAGATCCCTCGCTGGGCAAGGTGTTCTGCCTGGGGATCGGCTAACACCCCCAGTGGTAGTTCTGAGCTATTCTATATATACTGATCTTACTTCGGAACTTTGATAGCGCGATTTAGGCTTCGATGTGTTTCACTTGTGGCGCAACGACAGCCCCGTCACAATAGTGTAGTTGTAGCACAAATGGGTCAGCTCGACCAGGGAAGGACCATGCTCTCACAGAATACCAGCGCAAAATAGCAGCTTAATGCTGCTGTGTTTCATATGGTGAGTTTAAAGAACTGGAAAGCGATTTTACTGGAAAAGAGGCATTTTATCTTAGTTCTCACGGCTGACAACGTATCTGCATTTTAATTTGCAAACGAAGATAGATGTAGAAGTCTATGGGCCACAGCAACCACTTACTATCAGGTGGATTGTGTGCTCGTTTGTGACCCTTATTCTATAAAAAAAAGATAATGAGATGACATGAGATGATGAGACGAATGAATGAGATTACAGAAAACATATCTTCTATTACTATTAGAAATACTACTCCTAATATTATATCCTATTAAAGGACCACTGCTGAACACAGGTCTCTCCTACTACGTCATTGGATATTTGCCATAGTTGCCATACTTGGCAGGTGAGCTATAATCTAGAAGATGCTGCTGCTCATCTCCTGGTACAGTTTTCCTGTGTTGACTCTTACTACATCCACGGCATGATATGGGGTAGTCGATATACACATACTGCAAAAAAAATAAGACAATTCTGATATTTTTAACCATGAAAAAATATCAGAATTGCCTTATTTTATTTTTTCTAATTTTACAGTATAAATGAAAGGTTTAAAATGTCTGTCCTTTTAATAAATAGTAAATCTTTATCACCAAAAGAATCACGCAGAAAAATCTACATTAATTGTTACCATCATCGTTACATCCTATCAAAGCTCCATTGTTGAAGGTGATCTCCCCATAGATTGTCTATTTATATAGTTGCTACTCTTAGCAGGCGGGTTTCAGGGTAACCTCTATTTTTTATAATTTCAAGTGGTTTTCAGGAAGCCGCTGCTGTCCATTTCCTGGCTAGTCTCCCTCTGTCGCCTCTTGCAACGCCCATGCGACGATATGGGGCTCCGTCCCCCTCGTGCTCTAATCAAAAGTCTCGAAACCTTTCAGCTCGAGTTACAAAACCGTTTTCAGTGCCTAGAAGACTGAAATGAAGTGGACGATATGAATGACAAGCTCGTGGAAACTGTGCATGCGGTCGGAGCTAAATTCTGCAAGACCCGCCACAGAAGAACACAAAAACTCTCCGATCACTCTCTTAATCTCATGGCTGTTAGACGGGAGATGAAGCTACATTCTTCAACAGATTTGACATCATACAGGTATCTAAACAGACAGATCTCCAAATGCATTCGGCGGGACTTACCCAACTTCAATACAGCTTGTATTGAAAAAGCGATCGAGCGAAACTAAGGGTCCAAAGTCTTTGCCAGAGATCTGTCTGTCAGAAAGAGCCAACTGTCTAAGCTGAAGACCGAGTGTGGCAGCATCTTTCCGGGACACCTGAGACTTTGAGTGAGATTGAGAGGTTCTATGAGCAGCTTTACACGTCATCGTTGGAGCCACACGCAAGTGTGAGTAACACTTTTGAAAGCGGGTGAAAAACCGGTACTTGAAGTCCTTCAGAAGCTCTTTAATTCCGTCGTCCATGGTGGCACCACTCCGGAGGCGTGGAGCAGAAGTACGGTCGTCTTGTTCTTCAAGAAAGGCGACAACGCTCTCTTGAAGAACTACTCTCGAAGAACTAGTCTCGCGCGCAGACTTGACAACTTCCAGCGTCCCGAACAAGCCGGTTTCCGTAAAGGCTTTAGTACCATAGACCACATACATTTCCTGCGGCAGATTTTACAGAAGACAGAGGAGTATAATCTGCCACTTTGCCTTGCGTATGTGGACTATGAGAAAGCCTTTGATTCCGTCGAAATTTTGGCGGTGCTGTAGTCCCTTCAGCAGTGCCAAGTTGACTGTCGGTATATCGAAGTGCTGAAGTGTTTGTACAGTAGAGCAACGATGGCTATCCAAGTACAGAGTCAGAGTACGAAACCTCTCCAACTGCAGAGAGGTGTAAGACAGGGTGACGTTATATCCCCGAAACTCTTCACCGTTGCATTTGAAGACGTTTTAAAGCTACTGGACTGGAAAAGATGCGGTATTAACGTAAATGGTGATCATCACTCACCTTCAATTTGCCGACGATATAGTCCTTATGGCAAAATCGCTGGAGGACCTAAACACTATGCTCAATGACCTCAATAGTGTCTCCCAACGGATAGGTCTTAAGATGAACATGGACAAAACAAAGATCATGTTTAACGTCCATGTCACACCTATGCCGGTATTTGTTGGGAGCACTAAGCTCGAAGTTGTTGACGAGTATGTTTACCTGGGATAAATAGTCCGACTATGTAAGTCCAACTTCGACCGAGAGGTCAATCGACGGATTCAACTCGGCTGCGCAGCGTTCGGGAAACTACGACACATCTTCTAGTTAGACATACCTCAAAATCTGAAAACGAAATCGTACAACCAGTGCGTGTTGCTAGTGATGACTTATTGATCTGACACGTGGTCCTTTACTGCTGGCCGTATGAGGAAGCTCAAGGTCGCTCAGCGAGCTATAGAGAGCGCTATGCTCGGGGTTTCTCTGCGTGATAAACTTAGAAATGATTATATCCGCAGTAGAACAAGAGTAACCGATATAGCCTAACGGATTAGTAAGCTGAAGTGGCAGTGGGCGGCGATGAAGCTTGAAGAACCGACAACCGATGGGGAAGAAAGGTTCTCGAGTAACAGTCTCGTACCGGTAGGCGAAGTGTAGGGCGATCCCCCACTAGTTGGAGTTACGAACTGGAAAGACATGCAGGAAGTCGATGGATGCAGGTGACTCAGGACCGTGCTTTGTGGCATTCCTTGGGGGAGGCCTATGTTCAGCAGTGGACTTATGAAAGGCTGTAATGATGATGATCATGATGACTTCAATTTTATTTATTTGTATAGATTATCCCAAATTAAATGTGATTTATGGGCAACAACGTTTTTGCCTACCGATCGACACTTACGAATGTGTGCGTGCGCAGTAAAATAATTAAAACAATGCACTAGCACGTATTATGAATTTGAAAAATAAAAAGGATGAAATGTTTGAGATTCTTTTAATTAATTTTTCTTCGCCATTTACCTATATTACTTACTCTGAACCTTCTCTGCATATTTGGCCGGTTATTACAAAATAAGCCTGTGTATTATAGCAATTTTTTTTAGATACAGTTATGTAACGTTTTCACTTTTATTTCTAATGTACAAAAATAAATTTTGTCTAACAATTTCTATAGAATATGCAACGAATAAAAGTATTAAGAAACTATTTGTATTGAGATCTGAGCAAGAGTGATGTCACTCAATCATTTGAAATGACTTACTTCGGCCCATTCACTGCCCGACTGCTCCATTTCTCTCTGCCTCGTTGGTCCAGTTGTTGTAAATGCGACTGCTGATCATGAGGTTCCAGGTTCGAATACCAGGTAGGGACATAAAAAAAATAATTATTGAGTTTTTCCGTCAAGAAATTCTCAGTAGCTGTCTGGTGTCAGGAATTGGGTAGTATCTCACCCCGTGGCTCTGAAAGCACGTAAAGCCGTGGCTCCTGCGCCTGATCTCTATCCGGTCGTATTGATTTGCCGTCCCACTATAAGAGTGAGGTAATAGAGAGCGCACCTGTGCTTGCGCATACACTTGGGCCCTATAATCCTGTCCTGCGCTGTAAGCTTGTCAGAGTTTCTCTGTTGAGGTTGACCGCCGTGACCGAAGTTCGCTCTGGACGACATTATTATTACTACCCCATATCTGACTACAATAATAGTGACCTTCATTTATTATTTCATTCATTCTTATAGCTTTGATAGGACAGACTGAATTATCCTCACGTACAATAAATTTTATCAATGGAAGATAACGTCCTTTTTTAACTTCATAAAATTCTGCAATCAGCGTTTTCTTGTACACAGTGGTTAATGAAATACCGTTATAACAGAAATTATACTTTTTATAGTTTATGTTAGCAAATATCTAGTATACAAGCGTCGCATACTACTTATATGCCAACATAAACTATAGCCTCACAGGCTCTAGTATGCTCCCGAGGTGAACACGACACGTCGCATTTAAAAATATCAACCAAATTCATGTATGTGTATACAAGAAGTAAAAAATAACACCAATTTCAAAATATGTTTAAACAGAAAAGACGTATAGGATGTCACGTCGCTGGCTCTTCAAACAAGGTGAGGGTTGATTGAATTCTTTTGTGTTTGTTTATTTATTTAGGTTAAACTCTTCAATCGAAAACAACATAAATAACACGATCTTATTGTGATACTGTAATGCTTTAAGAAGAATTGACAAATATACCTACTGATTCTAACTCTGCTTCGTGATGTGTATTTGAGGTGGTATTACAATATAAAGCAAAACACCTTAGACATTTAAAAAAAAGTTTCGCCACTTGTGTTTACGACGTAATTCACCGCACCATTTAGTAAAGTAAGAAACGACCTGAATAATCTTATGGCTTTGCATTGATAGCGGCATATTAACCATCTTATCTATATCAGAATTAAGACAACGTTAAAAGTGTGAGATGTCTGGTACTGCAATCATCGATTAGTCTTTCGAGCAAATTCTCCAGATCCCTACCAGAGGGGAGAGATCCATTTCAAGCAAATGATTTTTACGGGGTAATGATTATGAAGGATAAAAAGTTAACTATTTAAATAGTGCAATGCCAATACTTAATGTTCTCTAAGAATTTTTAAATTGAAGCACGACTTCCAAAATGTCTAACTTATTATTTTGTGTTCCATTTCATTAATATTTTTTCCGAGAAATCAATAACATATCAACAAAAATACATCTAATAAGACTCGAAATAAATATTAATTATTATATAGATGAGAATAATATATCAATTTTTATACGTGGTAGAACCATGCTGAAGCTAAATTAATAGTGTGGCCGAGAAAGGAAAAGTGGAGATCCCTCGCCGGGCAAGGTGTTCTGCCTGGGGAGCGGCCAACACCCCCAGTGGTAGTTCTGAGCTATTCTATATATACTGATCTTACTTCGGAACTTTGATAGCGCGATTTAGGCTTCAATGTGTTTCACTTGTGGCGCAACGACAGTCCCGTCACAATAGTGTAGTTGTAGCACAAATGGGTCAGCTCGACCAGGGAAGGACCATGCTCTCACAGAATACCAGCGTAAAATAGCAGCTTAATTCTGCTGTGTTTCATATGGTGAGTTTAAAGAACTGGAAAGCGATTTTATTGGAAAAGAGGCATTCTATCTTAGTCCTCACGGCTGACAACGTATCTGCATTTTAATTTGCAAATGAAGATAGATGTAAAAGTCTATGGGCCATAGCAACCACTTACTATCAGATGGATTGTGTGCTCGTTTGTGACCCTTATTATATGAAAAAAAAGATAATGAGATGAGATGAGATGATGAGATGAACGAATGAGATTACAGAAAACATATCCACTATTACTAATACAAATACTACTCCTAATATTATATCCTATTAAAGGTCCACTGCTGAACACAGGTCTCTCCTACTACGTCATTGGATATTTGCCATAGTTGTAATACTTGGCAGGTGAGCTATTATGTAGAAGATGCTGCTGCTTATCTCCTGGTGTAGTTTGCCTGTGTTGACTCTTACTACATCCACGGCATGATATGGGGTAGTCGATATACCTACACTGCAAAAAAATTATGGCAATTCTGAAATTTTTAACCATGAAAAAATATCAGAATTGCCTTATTTTATTTTCTCAAATTTTATAGTATAAATGAAAGGTCCTTTTAATAAATAGTAAATCTTTATCACCAAAAGAATCACGCAGAAAAATCTACATTAATTGTTACCATCATCGTTACATCCTATCAAAAGTCCATTGTTGAAGGTGATCTCCCCATAGATTGTCTATTTATAAAGTTGCTACTCTTAGCAGGCGGGTTCAGGGTAACCTCTATTTTTTATAATTTCAAGTGGTTTTTAGGAAGCCGCTGCTGTCCATTTCCTGGCTAGTTTCCCTCTGTCGCCTCTTGCAACACCCATGTGACGATATGGGGTAGTGACTAATCTTTTACCGCCACTACACGGTCAATATAAAAGTCCACCACTACTCGGATAATCATTTACAAGTTTTTTTTTTATAGGAAAAGTGTGACAAACGAGCACACAGTCCACCTGATGGTAAGTGGTTGCTGCGGCCCATAGACATCTACATCTATCCTCTATTACAAATGAAAATGTAGATGCATTGTCACCCGTGAGGACTAAGATGGAATGCCTCATTTCCAGTAAAAAGGGCCTCCAGCCATCTGCACTCACCAAACGAAACGCAGAGGTAAACCTCTACTTCACGCTGGTTTTCTGTGAGGTCGTGGTACCGCCCCGGTTCGAGCCGGCCCATCCGTGCGACAGCAAAAGCTGCCACGTGGCTCTACCACTGTTAAATAAAAAAAAAGTTAAATTAAAAAAAAGTCTTTAAAGTATCGAAAAGGAACAATAGACAATCATCATTACATACGTTTAAATACAACATTGTTATTTTAATACATTAATCTAAGTTAATATAAGGTTAGCTTATATTGCTTTCAAAGGAGACGGTCCATTTTTGGCCCAGTCTATGTACAGTATACCGTAAAAAAGAGAAAAATTCAGGGATTTTGGTAAAAATAAAATGAGAGAATTAATCAAACTAAATAACTTGCTAAAAATAAAAATGCAATCCCAAGTTTTTGATGGTTTTACAAGATAGTACCCTTCCAGTCATAAAAAAGTAAAAAAGACACGGTTATTTGTCAAATGTCATTTCCGTCAAATGATATTTTTATTTATTCCGAGCTTGTTCTGGACTCGTGAATGTGTTTAATTGTGGATTTCTTTGGCGATTTGGTTTTTTGTTTGCACTTTGGATTACTACTTTTTGACTCTGCTTTTGTTTTATAGACTTAATAATTTACGTGAGATTTCGATTTCGTTGATATCGGACATCTGTATTCTGTAGAATCACATTTTGAATCAGTAAGCAGTTATGTACTAAAGAAAGATGTTTCCTTAAGCTATTAAACGCATTTGAATGACATGCTTCTATCTTTAGTCTGTTAATAATTATTAATTTCTACATAAGTTCATAATGGCTGCGAAATCTTAATATGATGTAATTATCTTTCAGTTCACCTGTTAAAACATGTTGCACTGTTTAAAATGCGCTTCTGCGATATAGATAGTTAATTAAAGTAAGATTGTTTTATTCTAGATGGATGAAAATGCACCAATATGTTCACAATGTTTAGCAAACGTATTACAAGAATTATCTGTCGGCACAAATCATGAAAATGAGCTCCACCGCCCTAATGCCAATATTGTCAGTATATTGTATGTTTGGTGTCAACGAAGACTGTGCAGCCGATAAGTTGTGACCCAATTAATATGATCCCAATAAGACTCTTTTGATTTTAATAAGAGACCGTATAAAATCTCGCCATCACTCGGAAAGAGCTTATTATACATATATACTGTTGGCGAGACAAGGGACAAGTTGGGATGAGATGATTGAAGGTTATTATTGCAGTTGCACTTCTGGACAACAGACAGTGGGTTGCTGTGCCCACATAATGACCGTTGTCTGGTATTTGTGTTGGGCTCGGTATCAAAATTCCATAACCGCACCGGCCTCAATTCTGGATGGCATTTTAGTAATAGAGGATTTTGAAGTAGGATAAATAAATAAAAAATTAAAAAATTAAGCTGTTTTATTTATATTACCTTAAGTATCTAAAACATGATTGACCTTATGTTTCACTTTCTATAATTCATAGGACTGTTAACTTTTGTTATGACATTATCCAGGCTTTAAATGACTGTCAAGGCTCAAGGCATACTCTGACACGCTGAGGACCTATTATATGAAAATATTTGTACGCCGGAAACGTATTTAGGATGCGAATTCTTTTGTAACAACTGTATACCATATTATAACAAATAAGTTATATTATCTGTGATTGTACTCTAGCACTTAAGCAGCCCAGATAGACACATATACCTGAACAGAAATTAGTATTCAGGATTATTCTGTTTATCCACCTTAAAAAAGCCACTCTAAAGTAAAATAAGTTAAATATATTCTTTAATATTAGTGCAACAATGTAGTATCTCAGGATGAAATTTTTAGGTTAGAGAAACGGAGTTACCCTCTATTCACATATAATCTCGGCTTTGAGCTATCTGGCACAACATTTTTGTAAAAGCTAACAAAACACTTAGGCCTCATTTCCCCATGTAAAACAAAAAAAGTCCTGGATGCCCCTGACACTGAAGTGTGCATTAGTACACACTAATGAATGCAATGAAATAATTTTGTGTGTAGACACCGTTGATTTATCTCAACAATCTTCTTGTCTGGAATTAGGTAGTACTTTATACATTTGTTTTACAAATATCAACAAGAACGTTAGTTGTTTTAAGATCAAAAAGCACATACATAATCTTTATTACACTTTATTCGTGTTTTGATCAGAAAAGACAACTGTTTTGCCTTACTTTCCTACTAGTGTCGAGACATTTTAGCTATTTTACATAATAAATCTACTTGATAGGCTATAGGTGATATCAGAGATGACAGCTAACGTCAAATCAAAACGACTTCAATCCGCCATTAGTGTTGCAGTTTTTGCTGAGAATAAAATATTAATAGCACTGATATTAAGGAAAATTCGTGGATTTGAATGATCAAAAGTGGTTTTATATTTTATTTTAATTTATTTCCATACTAGTACATAAACCAGGCCTACGCTTCATACAATTTTGGACCGTCTCCTTTATATGACTTTTTTTAGGTTTAATAATATACTCTGTACTAGTACTAGTAAGAAGCACGTACGAACATGATCTCTAATTTATTTCCCATTGGGTACATAATTACGTTCATTGATATCTGTTATAACACGTACCGCAAAAGAAAATCTTAAAAGGAAATTGCTAATGAAATACTCTTAACCATTAATAATCCCTTTCATAACAACAGAAATGTACATAATATATAACTATTTTTAAGCACAGTTTAGCATTTATAATATTTATTTTAAGCCAGACTTTCTGGGTTTGAATTTCAGTGTGGATTGAGGCAATTATTTGTCGGGAAAAAAGTCATATTATTTTGGTTTTAATGTATATATTTAGGTATTTCGAATATCTGCTAGTCTCTTCGGATGAATTACACTTGAATTTTCACTTATAAAGGACAATTGATGTCATTATCAATTGTCCGTTACTTAAAAATAAAAAATATATTTAAAAAAGGTAATAGCCTTTTTTACGTTATCCTATCTCATCGCTATTTAAGTTCACTGTTTTAAATAGGTCTTTCCAAAGAGTGTTTCTGGCGAGTATGGCTAGTAATGAGGCTTACTCGGCATACTATTTTAGGTAACGAGGCATTCTATTTTAGTACTTATGAGTGGTAGTTACAAACCATTTTCATTTTAACTATATAATTGTAAATGTAAGCCACAACATCTACTTACCATCGGGCGAATAGTTTGCTCATATTGTCACCTCCCCACTATACGGAGTGCGACCTCCCACTATATGGAGCGACATCCTGGTAAGACATGTGGGAATTCAATGGATACAGGTGGCTATGGACCATGGACCATGCTTTGTGCATTCCTTGGGGGAGGCCTATGTTCAGCAGTGGATTTTTGAAGGGATGTCACTGAAACGAAATAAAACGTTATAATATACGATTGCAAAAAGATACTTTACATCATTATAAAAGATAGCACTATTAGTTTGGTTAAAATTTATTTTACGAAGTAGAGCGATACTGTAGCTATATTATGGTTATAGCACATATGGGTCAAACGGGGAAGGACCACGCTATTACAAAATACCAGCGTGCAAAAAAACTTTATGCTGCTTTGTTTCAAGCGGTGAGGTTTTCTAACCGAGGATCATTTTTACTGGTAACTAGGCATACAATCTGATTCTACAGGGACGGCAACGCATCTGCATTTGTATTTGTATTCATAATTGAGGATATATGAATATGTTAATGTTGTTGTAATGTTAATGTTAAAGTAATTTTATACAGTGGTAGAGCCACGCGGCAGCTTTTGCTGTCGCACGGATGGGCCGGCTCGAACCGGGGTGGTACCATCTCACAGAATACCAGCGTGAAGTAGAGGTTTACCTCTGCGTTTCGCTTGGTGAGTGCAGGTGGCCGGAGGCCCTTTTTACTGGAAATGAGGCATTCCATCTTAGTCCTCACGGGTGACAACGCATCTGCATTTTGATTCGCAAACGAGGATAGATGTAGATGTCTATGGGCCGCAACAACCACTTACCATCAGGTGGACTGTGTACTCGTTTGTCACCCTTATCCTATAAAAAAAATGTCTATGATCCACAGCATTCTCTTACAATCAGATGACTGTGTGCTCAAAGTCACGCGTATTCTATAAAAAAATTAAAAAAGTCGTCATACCTTGTGTTTCGGTCTTTTTTAAAATCTTTTAAAGAAGCAAAGTGCATGAACATTAGAAAAACAAAAATATGTACTAAGGATGACTCGATAGTGTTTGTTGATGCTCAATCACTTGGTGCCTTTGCGCTACTCAAGGCATATAGCACTGTGGAGACGTCTTCCCATTTATGCATTTTCTGTCTATGACTTAACGCAGATCGTAATTTTTTTGATTTCTTACTTTACCAATTTTTGGACTTAAAACTGTAAATTGTAATACATTCTCCATTTTTAAGTAGGTACGACGGACGAGATTTGCTAAATTTTTCTGTTGCATATATTATTAATTTAGCCCCTAGCAGTCAGCTTTCTATACACTTCTGAGAATATTTTATTAATTTACGGTCTTACTTATAATAGTTAATTATTTCTTACTTAAATTAAGTTGAAGCATTCCTCAAAGTGACAATTTTTTATTAATAAGGCCGTTAGTTTCTAAGAATTTAGGCTCTAGCGGAGAATCCATTACCTCATGCCCAAGTGCGTCATAAGAAAGGATAGCTGTAAACTGAAACTTCAGAAGGGAAGCAGCATCTTCCTGATTATAACGCAAGGTAATAAGAAACTGCGTTTGCCGACCAGCCTGCCAAGTGTAGCAACTGAAAAAGAAAAAGAAGGCTTATGTTCAGCAGTGTTCTCTTGATAGCAATTATGCCAACATTATATGCACATCAAGATAATAAAGTATGGTGACGGCATCAGAGGCGACGGAAAGAAACTGAAATAGGAGATGGACAGACGAGCAGCATCTTCCAGCTACCTGTGGAAAATAATAACTACCTAATGCCTTACAGCGCTTGTAACGCTCGATCTTAATTCGATCCTGCTTTAAAAGCGAAATGGATTGTTAAAAGTTAAAGTCGAATTTGAATCGAAAACAAAATAAAATTCAAATCCTTCCCGGGAATTAGCTTGCAGAATTTTGTTAATTTGAGAACGAAAGACTAATAACAAATGATAAAATGAGAAAAGTTCTCATTTTATCATTTGTTTTATCATTCATATCTCCAAAAGACTCACTACAAACCTAACATAATTAAATGTCATGTTTGTTATATGTTTATAAACGCAATAATATGAATTGGAATATAAAATTCACTCTTTATCAGATATTATAAATCTAAATTTAATCTAGATGTACTTACGAGGTAACTAGACGACCTCCGCCATTACATCAGATTTAATAGATTACAAATCCTTGTGAAAGAACATCGATTCGCACCAAGGATGATACGTGAAATTAAAAAAAAAAACATCCATATTTCACCACCTGCTTGGGATCCTGTAATTAATAAAATTAAAATTAAACCCAAGCATACCACTGGGTCACAGCATCCACTTACCATCAGGTGAACTATATGCTCGTTTGTCACCCTTATTCTATTAAAAACATAAGTTTTTTTTGTTGTTAATTGGCTACAGTACATACCAAGCTGTTGACTTCTTTGTCACTAACGTATATAAGTCACATTTTAACACTTTCACTGTCCGGTTTTCAGGCACTACTATTGTGCCTGAAAACCGGAAAAAGACAATAGCAGTGACTTATATGTAGTGCTGAAAGCGAAAGGGATAATTCGCATGTCCCAAAGTTAATGCCGTGGTACCTCTTGATTTAAGCGCTTAGCGCTTTAGCTCCTTGGCAAAATTTCGTTAGTCCGTGAACAACCCGAGGTCAGTTCCCGCCAACAGGAATTAAATTGTATTTCGCAATTTAGTGTTGAATTATCACGTACTTGGTGATCGTCTCGTCAAATCGTCCCGTGAGTTTCGTAAGAGACGACAGAGGAATACAAAACCAAAGGATGCGCAGCAGCGTCTTACTAATAACAATTAAAAAAAAAATAAAAAAACTGCGGTGCTCCGCCTGCCAAGCGTAGTAACTACGGCAAATGCCAACTGTAATGCAATATAGAAAGGAGGCCTATGTTTGGCAATGGACTTGCGGTTCTAACGGTAACGATTGTGAAGGAAAACATCATGAGGAAACTTGCAAGCCTGAGAAATAAAACATTTTGGACAAAGACGATTGTTTGCCATTAAAAGGTATCCAGCCCGCTCCTCCATTTATTCCGATAGTTAAGGGCCAAATGTGATGTCTTCCTTCAGCCGGTTCTTCAATCCGAAACTCCAATTACACCACGTTGGGTTCGGGTGGTCAACGAGGTGGATGTGAACCCTGTGAAGGAATATCACAAGAGAGCGTCTGAAGCCCCTTTCTTAAAAGAAAAGGTCAAACAACGAAGATTACGGGTTCTCTTGTAGTGATCCCGGTCCAATCGCCTTATGGTGGACTGTATCATATGTGGTGGAAGATCCTTTAGGAATGAAACAGCATTTATCTTCGAAATTTCTCCATAAGAGTGCAATTGATTACTTTCCCTCTTCCTATCACTTCCCTATGCGTTTTCTTTCTTGATTACAAATATTACTGGTAGATGGTCTCGAACGAATTACATCCGTTGTCTTCTTCTGTGTGCTATTCGCACTCCAGGAACAGGCCTCGGGGCATTCCCCGTTACCTGGGTATTCATCACGGCCCATGACTATAGGCCGGTCTTGGGTACCTTCATGGCATTTTATCTTATATGTACAGCGACGCGGGTTCGATTTCCCGGTCGCTGTATGTTGGTTTAAAAATTTCCTGAAGATGCCTGAAAAAGGCGCCTAGTTTGGCGTTAGTAATCTAGGTTGGCCTGGTCGGATAAGTCGTCTGTAGGCAGCTAATTCGGCCTAGGCGTCTAAGTTGCCCTATCTGTGGCATTGTGGGTTTTACTCGACTCCCTAATCTATGTAGGGAGGAGTTCTCTTGGTAATGGTCGCCCGTCCGGGGGGCGGGCGTGTAGCGGCGCGAAGTTGTTCAGATGGGGGTGTGGCCCGTTGTCAGCGTGGTTAAACATGGCGCGCGACAACCGGACCAAAAATTCTTCAATGGTTTCAATTTTCAGGTTGGCCGCTATCACGTCGTTCTGGACGTAGCGACCAGCACCGACAATGGTCCTTAATGTTAGGTTCTGTTGGGCCTGCAGTCGCCACTTCTGCCGATCGCTCAGAAGCATATACAATGAGGAAATTTTTTCTCCTTTCCTAGCATCTTCTGATTTCAACCTCCTCTTAGCCATTTTCTAAAGTTCTAAATCCGCTTTTTGTCGAGCGCCCAAATCTTTGTTAGTGTAAGCAATATCATGGAGCATGCACGCTTCATCCAATTTGTTTATCCCACGATCGCCTTTGAGTAACCGTTTTTGAAGCTTCGTTCCGGGGCCGCAAAGTTGATAGCCGGG
The DNA here is from genome assembly GCA_033319125.1 of Parnassius glacialis. NCBI lineage: Eukaryota > Metazoa > Arthropoda > Insecta > Lepidoptera > Papilionidae > Parnassius > Parnassius glacialis. The sequence continues at coordinate 24,333,827 of JAVANC010000019.1, forward strand.
TAAATGTAACTCAAACGGTAAATTGTCTATTACTCTATTAATTATACCACTGTCTTCCTTCATCGATAAATATAAAATGAGATTATTAAGTAATAATGCGTATTTACGTACCTAAACCACTAAATCACTTTTATCCACCCAACTATTTTCTTCATCACTCAAACCTAACCATTTTACTAAAAGCTTATTTCCTTTTCTTTTAATGAGTTTTTCAATCAGATAAAGGTCTAGAAATTTAGTTTTTTTGTAATTCGTAACCGTAAAAAGAGCCTAGAATTTTTTGATTGTGTTTGTCTTCTATTTGATAGGTTTGAGGATTGGTTTTGTTGACTTTAACGATACGAAATATTTCTGTAGACCAATTAGGAGTATAACCTTTGTAAAAATCTCCTTTGTATTTGCTTATACGAACGTATCTTAGGCTTTGGGAGTTCTTGATATTTGACAAAACTAAAATGGCATTTGAATTTTTAACGTTGATAGGCTTGAATTTTGTAATGCGATGTAAAGTATTATTATACCGCTTTACAACAAAATCTAAATTATTTTTGAACCATTGATATCGTCCTCATAGACTGAATATTTTGTAAAGATGAGTTTTTAATGTTATTACTCGTTCGTTATTATTACTCGTTCTACAATAGAGGCCTTTTTAACGGAGTACGCGGAATAATGATTTATATTATAATTTTTCATTAAATTCTTAAAAGAATCATTATAAAACTCTGTACCAAGATCTGTTTGTAAATTTTTAGGTTTTCGTATTGATTCAATGCATCGCATTTTTGACACAATTTTTATGTTTCGTTTTCAATGGTCTAACCCATACGTATTTTGACAGAGCATCGATTACTACTATAGTATGTGCCCAAATCGATTGAGAAAAACGGACAATGACCTTTCGGTCGTTTAACCAGGGGTTACAAACCTTCAATATATAGGCACATTTTATATGTAGTACTTTCTTTATTTATAATGATTTTTTTATAATGATTGATATAATATATATTTATTAACTATTATTAAAAAGTTATGTGAAAGATCGCTGTAGAAGAAAAATCATCTATTGTTATAAAGTACTTTATTCATTTAACAACAAAAAACATTAATTTATAACACATATAAAGATTCGAGTGATAACGACACCGAATAAGTACGTACTTATGCAAAAGATAAAACTTTATTTTTAATATTATATAAGAACTTTATTTTTATTCGGTGCAATCATCACTCGTATCTTCACTTGATGAACTATCTGTAACATTAATTATAAAGCGATCTGCAGTTTGGTCAATTCTATCATCCATGCCACGCATTTTTTGTTCAACCTTAAGGACATGCTGAACACAGTTTTTCCATTTATCTGGCGTGATTTGAGTTAAACCATCTTTAAGTAAATTTTTAACATCTTTTAACTTGAAAGTTGTATTTTTTCGTGCAACGTACCCTTTCACATCTGCCCACCACAAGTTCAATGGGGTTAAGCTCACAGTGATAAGGAGGTAACCTTACCACTGTGATGCTTTTTTCTTTTGCCATCTCGTCGGTGACGTAACTTCGATAGTTATCTTTAACTGCCTTTATTTTTTCCATTAAGTGGGTCTTTGTGTCCGAGGGCACGTATGCGATCTGTTTAGATTCTAGCCATTCTTGCATATTTTGTTTCCGCCAAGACATTGTTGGGGTTTTTTCTAAACGTCTGGAGTGGTAACTAGCGTTATCCATAACTATGACATCGCCGCTTTGCAGTTTTTCTATTACTTTTCTAAACCAGTCCTCGAAATGGAGAGCGTCCATACTCTCATGGTAGTCACCAGTAGATGATGATTCAAATACCCAATCACATCCCTCCAAAAAGCCATTTTCATTGCCAACGTGTACAACTATTAATCGCTTTCCTTTACCCGAAGGGGCTTTCGCGCCAGTAGAGTAGCCTTCTAACCGTGATTGACGAGAAGATTCAATTGTGGTGTCTTCCCATACCTTTCCCATAGTATGACCTGCGTTAATCCATGTTTCGTCAAGGTAAAAAATGTTACGTCCCTCGTTTCTTAATATTTGTATTTCTCTCAAATATCTGGTACGCCACAGAACTATCTCTGGGCGATCTATTAGACCACTTTTTCTGTTTCTCTTTATATATTTGAATTTTAAATGGCGCAACACACGTTGCAGGGAAGTTTTGCTCAAGTTTGGCAACTGGTCATCTTGATTTATACTGAGCAAAATTTTGTCTAAAGTCGGTAATTCTCCTGCAAGAAAGAACTGATGCACTTTCGCTCTTATAGCCGATTTATCAAAATCGTCCAACTTGTCAATTACAGACTTTTTTCTTTTATTAATTATTCCCTTTTCTGGTATTTTATGGGAATCTCTATACACGCTTAATACGCGATATATAGTGCTCTTGCTGACTCCTGAGATCTCCGAAACCTTTTCTACCATATTAACGTTTGAAGGATACACGTCTTCGGGCCAGGTGTTTTTGACATATTTGTATACATTAATGATAATCTCTTGTTCCCCGACCGACAAAGTGGTAGATTTTCTCTTTTTTACTGGTGACGTTAAAGGTGCTCCAGAAGATGGGCCTGTAAATAAATGACAAAAATATACTACCATAGTACTACATCACATAAATACATATTGTTTTAGAAAATAAATACCACATGGTCACATAAAAAGAGCGCTTTAAGAAATAGAAAGGCTACGTCGTCGCATTTGTACCTATTTGTACGTACCTGCTACGTTTATTATGGGTCGGCGACGTCTCTTTCCACTTGATGTTGAAGGACCGGGTCCTTCACCAAATTCTCCTGAACTCATGTCGATTTAGTAACGACCGTCACAGTAAAACTAATATAACAGATTCAAAAAACAAAAACTTAACGATATAACAAATTTAACAGTAAAAACTCAACTAAAACAATGCAATGAATGCTATGAATTACCCGAGACGTACACACGCAAGCGCTATCCGAACACGAATGAAAACAAAATGGCGGACCGGCCCAAAAAAGGTGACGCATCTCTGGCTGCCATTGTCACGTTTCTTTTAGAACGAACTGACGTAACGCGCGTTTTGTTTATTTTAAAGGGATGAATTTGCAAAAGCTCAATATGGTGATTATATTGCTTCAAATATTTTTTTTAATATGAAACTGTTATTAAATGAATTGCTGCGTTACTTACCATAAATTGAAATATAAAATATAACACATTTTTCGCGATGTACCGTAAGATTTTACTATGTTTATAGGAACCACAGACAATATTATTTAAGAAACAAAAAAACAACACATATGTGCTGACCTAGAAGTGGGAATAATATCAATATTTAAATATTGTTATCACATCTAAATTGAGATTTTGTAAGTTACGCCTTTTGACACTCGGCTCATATCTGAGGTCATTGTCCGTTTTTCTCAATCGATATGGCACATACTATAGAACATATTTATATCCTTTATTAAACGTTGAATATTTTTGAAAATCAATCAGGTCAGCTTGCCATAAATCATTTATTCCTTTAATAATCGTATGTTGACGAGAAAAATTTCTTCTTGTTGCTTTGTGAAGCTCATTGACTATATTAACAGTGGTAGATCCACGCGGCAGCTTTTTCTGTCGCACGGATGGGCTGGCTCGAACCGGAGTGTTACCACGACCTCACAGAAAACCAGCGTGAAGTAGAGGTTTACCTCTGCGTTTCGCTTGGTGAGTGCAGGTGGCCGGAGGCCCCTTTTACTGGAAATGAGGCATTCCATCATAGTCCTCACGGGTGACATCGCATCTACATTTTGATTTGTAATAGAGGATAGATATAGATGTCTATGGGCCGCAGCAACCACTTACCATCAGGTGTACTGTGTCCTCGTTTGTCATTCATATCCTATAAAAAAAATATATCTTGTTTACTCATTTTGGGCAGGTTTTGATGCAATCATGAGGTCGATTTCCTTTTCAGTGTAATATATTGTCCTGAAATTGATAGTAGTCAATTTTACTAAATTGTTAAGGTACTTTTTGACATTTATTTTTAAGTTCTTAAACACATTTATCCACATAATCTTTATTCACAGCTTCATTCTCTTTTTCAGGTGTTTGCAGTCCTTTAACTCTTGTTGATTTCAAATCAAAATCACCTGCGTCTGTTCTTACTAAAGCGTCACTGAGAATATCAGAGCATTCAGATAGTCGTAAACGCGTATGAACATGATGACCAAATTTGTCTATATCCATAGCCATCTTATCAGCTTCTGTAATGAAATGGTACTGCGTAATCCTCCTGTAGGCAGCTTAATATATTTAATGTTTTTTATGATGCCAGATTCATGCAATTCTTCGAATATTGCATAAATTTCATTGTAAACCCCTATGTTACCAGCTGCCCATGATCCAAGTAGTAATTTTAATCGTTCCACTAACTCGTTTGGATCGTTTCAGTAAACCAAATCAGTATCTTTTTAACTTCTTTTAAAATATCAACTCCTTCTCCCTTTGGAAGACTTTCTGCACTACTTTTATGATTTCTCGAGTGCTTAAACAATGGCTTGATCACTTGCATATATTTAAATCCTTTGTTACTGTTAATCGGTTTTGATGGATCATAATTACGTTTGTGTGCATTAGTATGCAAAAGTAACAATTTATAATTTTGTAAGTCTTCCTCTGTCACAATATCGAAATTTGGTAGCTTTATAAACAATAACTCTTTTAAGCCTGGAGTTTTTTTCAAACTATGATATCCAATTTTTTAAATGTGATCATCATCATAGACACGATATATGTCGAGCATTAGTTTCCCACCTTCATTTCTGACACCATAAGGCACATTTTTTATTAATTTAGATGACATAGTCCATGATAATGAATCATTTGCAATACTTGGTGTTAATTGATGTGATTTAAACGAAATTTCATTCGCGTCATTATCATCCGCAGGAAGCGAGTGAGTGAGGGTTTTGTGGAATGTTGTACAAACATTGTTATCTGAGTTTTCTTCATTATTTACAGGATCTTCAAACACATTACTTGAAGAAATCGATGACTCACTTGTGCTGTACTTAGGTTTTTTAATAAGGTGAGTTTGGTCTGTATCTTCATTTAAATGCTGCTTTTCTTCAGTTTTTCTGGTAAGCATATTAAGTGGATCAACGATGGGCTTAAATATTGTTTCCAAAGCCAAACTCTTTGTATTTTTTGCATCTTTTATCATTTCTACCTTTCTTTTTACAGCTGCAGCAGATTTTACAATTTGTTTTTTGAGGTCTCGCTCCATTGTAAAGGAATTGTACTATGTTTGACTACTCAGCAGAAACTGATTGCTTTGTGACATAGCAGCTATTTAAACGTTAGTCTAAAAATATATTATGTATTTATGTAATTATGTTGTGTATGTTAATTAGGTAATTATGAATATATCAAACTTCATTCTGTAACAGCCTTTATTTCGTTTACAGTCTTTATTTATAACAATATAATTGAAAGGTTTACTCCACACAGTTGAACACATTTCCCGGAACTGAGACCATGTCATGTCAGACCCTACATGCTCGTCATAAATGTGTCTCAGATTTACGTCATCTTGTTTATAGAATATGATCAGGTTAGCGTTATATCTAACTAGTTGCTTATATCGACCCATGGCGAAATAATCGCGTATATTTTTCTGATTTTCACAAGCTACATCGTCAAATATTATAATTGAGTTAGGCGAAGCTTCATGTGGACTCAAAATTTCACTATTATGATTATATTTGTAATAAGATGTACCTTCCACATTCTGCAGTACTTTTTCTAAAAATAAGTATTTAGGTTGATATAAAGACTTTGAATATACATAAAGGTTGCAAAAAAGCGGGCCATTCTGATGTAACATTAAGCTGATAACTAAGTTAGTTTTTCCGCAATTCGATGTACCGCATACAATACTACGTATCGTATTTGGCAATAAGCTCCTAATTCTAATTTAAGTGATTCTTTTTGTTTCAGAAATTTCATAACAGGTTCGTTAACTTGTCCGTATTGGCTGATAGGTTTTAATGAACTAACGTAATTTCAATCGTGTTAATAATTTAAAAACTTGAAAAAGTTGCTGAAGATTAACTTAATGATTAGCTTTAGTTCAAAAGCATTCACTCACTCTTGCTTTGCTCAAGCTATGTGCTCACTGAAGATAGGGTTACCATATCTCAGGATTTGTCCTGAGATTTCAGGATTTTTAGACTTTTCTCAGGATTGCGGCTGGATTTTTCAAATCTCATGAAATCTCAGGATTTTTAGAACTGTCAATATAATACAGCTAACATTTTAAAGACCTCTTTAATGAAAAGTTAAACAAACTAAAAGTAATTTTCCTTTGTTAATAATTCCACAATTAAAATCATAACTTATTTATCCAAGTAGGTACTTAAACAATTGTATCATACTTAATATGTGAAGATATCTTTTTAAGTAAGGTTTTCTTCTCAAACTGTAAAAAAATCTCAGGATTTTTAAATGGAAATCAAGCCTCTTCTTCTTTGGTCTGTACTACGAGTGAGCTACAAATTCTGATGGCTGCGGTTCTATTCCCATCCAGTATAAAAATTAGGGTGCATGAATACATGACAACATTTGTATATACTGTTGGAGACCTTTTTCTTCTTGTTTTTTCTATGCGTAACTAGCGAGCGTTAGCGGTTCAGGAAATCTATTATGATTGAGTAAAAAATATTAAAAAAAACATCTAACATACATTTTTATGCCTATGTCATTAATTAATAAGATAAGCATGTAGTTACTTTCACGTTATTCCTTTGGTAATAATTCCACAATTAAAAGCAAAACTTATTTATCCAAGTAGGAACTTAAACAATTTTATCATACTTGTACCGTATTTGATATCTTTTTTTTTTCACTAATGTTTCGGTATAATTTTATAACTAGAAATAGTGCAATTTGAAAGGAAAACATTCCGTCTTACATGTAACATCTCGAATAAATATTTTTTCTTACTGGCAAGCACTCTTTAACTTTGAAGCGGGTAACCCTTTTTTCAACTACACCCGCAACGGCCGCTAGTAACGGCCAACTTCCTCGTCAACGCAAGCACTAACGCTTTTGACGAGACACATTACGTGCGCGTTCCGTTACCAACAGTAGATAAGATCTCATTCCACTGCTCCATCAAATACTAAGGCAGTTTTCCATACCTGACCTGTGGATAAAAGAACAATAGTGGACACATTTGGCCAGAAGATACAGCACACCGGGCCCGGTAAACGTCGGGCAGCTCAGAAATTACCCAGGTGAGTGTTTGCCAGGTCTTATATGTACATAACATATTATTTTTTGATCCTTGCGAGCCAAATCTTTCCTTTCAAATCGTGCTGTCTTAGTAAGAGTGTTATCTTTAGTTTCACACACAGTTTAAATTTTTAAATTTAACGTACATACGTACTTTCATCGACGTGTCGTATAGGCCATCTTTGCAACGCAAAATGCCGGATCCAGCACGAGTTGAACAATTCATGTGTGATGTTTCATGCGAGCAGGATATGTTCGAACGCGATATTATTTTAGATGATTTAAAAAGAACATTACAGTTCGCAACGACCGATGAACAAAAGTTCCGTTCGCGAACTAAAGATCTTACTGCACAACAAAGAAAGTTTAGAAAATTACAAACTAAAATTGAAAAATGTCTAATAAAGACAAAAATGTTTAACAAAGATGAACAAATTAAAATTCGTAACGATTTTGATGACGCGTACTACGCTATTGTTACGCATCTGAGCAAATTAAAACAAGATGACGAACAAGTCAGGCGTATGAGTAGGTCCTTTAACTCCGAATCGTTTGCACAATCCCACAATCCAAAATTGCCTAAAATTCCCTTACCCAGCTTCTCGGGTAATAGTACTGACTGGAATTCATTTTATGATTTATATATTTCACTCGTACATAACAATAATGCCTACACGGATGCAGAGAAATTCAGATATTTACTCCTTACTTTAAAAAATGAACCTTATAATTTAATTAAATCAATTCCCATTACCGACGCGAACTATTCTGTAGCCTTACAGGTATTAATTTCGCGTTATGAGAACAAAAGAATTATAGCTTCCACGCATCTCGACAAAATTCTCGATGTTGAACCTTGTTCAGAAAAATCAACAATCAGCTTACGTAACTTACTAAACATTTACCAAGAAAACATTAAAGCACTTGAAGTCATGAAATTCCCTACAAACGAATGGAGTTTTATCTTATTAACGATTTTACTGCGAAAAATTCCCTCATCTATCCGCAAACGTTTTGAGTTATCATTAAAATCACCATCAGAAATTCCTGATATCAACACACTAATATCCTTTTTGGAACGGGAATTGTCCGCAAACGAAATTTCTCACCCTAATTTTGGTCAGATTACTAAACACGAGGGTCAATTAAAATCAAACGCACCATCAGGCAGCGGCGGTAGCCGAACGACGGCATCTCCGGGCGCACGCCGTATATTTATAGGAAACAACACATCACAGCCTGTCTCAGAGTCTGCATATAATATTCCAAACAAATTTCCGAGTGTTAAATATTTCCATTGCATATGCTGTGACGCCCAACATACACTAACTAAATGTCCGACGTTTTTAAACTTATCACCCAAGGAGCGCTATACGTTTATTAGTGGTAAAAACGTTTGCTTTAATTGTTTACACGTTGGACACGACGTTAAGCAATGCAGATCAAATTTTATGTGCCGGACGTGCAACAAACATCATCATACGCTAATTCATTTCGATAATCAATCTTATGTAGGTGCTACCGAGACAGCTGATCCGCATGACAGCTCCGCTTCACTCCCTCCTACAGCGTACGATCCCGCTACTTCGAGCGATTCTCAGCTGGTTATGACGTCGATAAATCACACGACTCGCGACGCTATCGCGCAATCTAGTTCTGCTCCGTCAGTACGAACGAGTACAGTGTTACTGTCAACAGCGCTCATCGATGTTTACGTAAATAATCATAAGCGATCGACCGTGCGTTGTCTCATAGATTCGGGAAGCCAGGTTTCTTTTATTAGTGAGGCGTGCGTACAACGTTTGGGCTTAGCGAGAAAACATGTCAATATTCCTCCTGTTTACGGAATTAATGAAAACAAACCGGTTTATCCAAAGGGTTTAGTTTCGTGCTATATTACACCAAAAAATAAAACACAACCTGCGGTACAAATCGAGGCCTTAATCTTACCGAAGCTTATTACTACACAAATGCCCTCTTGTCAATTACCTTATAAGGAATGGTCACACATTAAAAATTTGACGTTGGCTGATCCCGATTTCTTCACACCACAACCCGTAGAAATGTTACTTGGAGCGGACATACTTCCCCAAATTCTATTAAACAATACGGTGACTGGAGCCCCTGGGACTCCCATAGCAATAAATAGTATTTTTGGATATTTACTGCTAGGCAAGCTAGATTTCAATATTCATTCACCCGTTTCATTCCCAGTTCAAGTGTTTCACAACTCGGTTAACGATGAATTTGATCTTCAACGCTTTTGGGAAATAGAATCAATTACAGAACAAAGGTCTCTCACTCCCGATGAAGTTTTGTGTGAGACAATTTTCGAAAACACGCATACGCGTAATGACACAGGACGATATGTAGTCGCTCTGCCTTTCAAGCCTGACGCCTTGCCCCTGGGTGAGTCACGTGACATTGCTATCGCTCGATTTCGCAGATTAGAATACAAGCTTGAACGCAATCCGCCACTGAAATATAGCTATCATGCATGCCTCCAGGAGTACTTGGACCTTAATCACATGGAACCTTGTGATGGCTTTTCACCTAAATCTGGTGGCTCCTATTACATTCCGCACCACTGCGTGGTGAAGGAATCTAGCGAAACAACCAAAATGCGAGTGGTCTACGATGCAGGTTGTAAGACTACCCATGGGAACTCCCTGAACGATGTCTTGTTTACAGGACCCAAACTTCATCTGGATATAGTCGACGTTCTACTGAAGTTTCGAATTCATTCTATTGCCTTTACAGCTGACATTAAACAGATGTACCGCAACATTTTAGTCCGTGACACAGATAGGGATTTTCAGCGTATCGTATGGCGCACTTCTCCTGACGAACCCATACGTGACTATCGCCTTCGTACTGTAACTTTCGGAGTTAGTTCCTCGCCTTACCTCGCACTTCGTACAATGCAACAGCTTGCGCTTGATGAAGCCACTCGTTTTCCAAGTGCTTCTCAAGTCATAAAAGATGACATATTCGTAGATGATATAGTGTCAGGCGACAATACGGAGGCAGAAGCTCTTGCTCTACAACAGGAGTTAATAAGCATATGTCAGGCTGCCGGCTTCACTCTTCACAAGTGGCACAGTAACTCGCCTGCGTTACTCGCTGCGGTTCAGCCCACAAGTTCTCATGGTGAGCGGCACCATAACGTACCTTTTGCGGAGATGGAAAATGACATGAAAACTAAAGTACTTGGTCTTCAGTGGAACCCAAATTCAGATTCATTTACTTTCAGTGTTCAAATTACCTCTAACAAATGTACTAAGCGTTCGATTCTTTCAGAAATTGCTAGAATCTATGACCCACTTGGCCTTTTATCGCCAGTCACCATTTTTGCTAAACATTTAATCCAGTTGTTGTGGATAGCACGTGTAGATTGGGACGAACACCCACCCCAAGATATAATAAATTCATGGGCCAGTTTTACTAACGAGCTTCCACTCTTATCGAAAGTTACTTTTCCGCGACATGTATTTACCCACACTCATTCTGTACAACTTCATGGCTTCTCAGATGCATCCGAGAAAGCATATGCTGCATGCGTCTATCTTCGCGTACGGGGAGACATGGGTGCAGTGGACACTTACCTTCTTCTAGCTAAAACACGCGTGGCGCCTACTAAACGTATGTCCATACCGCGTCTAGAGCTCATGGCGGCCCTATTATTATCTAGGTTAATGAAAGCTACCTTAAATATTTATGGGAATCGCATACCTCGCGATCAGATATACGCGTGGTCGGATTCATCTGTGGTACTAGCGTGGTTGCGTTCTTCGCCACATGAGTGGAAAACCTTTGTTTCCAATCGCATAACAGAAATTATAAGTAATATTCCGTACTGCCGTTGGCGGCATGTCCCGTCTGCCGACAATCCGGCAGACGCGGCTTCACGCGGAATGCTTCCCGCCAATTTTTTACATCACATCATATGGTTCCGCGGTCCTCACTTTTTACAAAAGGATGAGACTACTTGGCCTGTTTTCAAAGCTACTCAGACACAAGAAGAAAAACGTACCATTGCAATTGTTTCCAATCCATGTACTTCTTCTTCCACCAACGAAGACGTAGAAATTATATCACGTTATTCATCCCTGGGTAAGCTGGTTCGTGTCACTGCTTTATTATTCCGTTTCTATAAAAAATGTAAGAAGGTTCAAACCTCTCTTTCTAAACATATTTCCGTAACCGAGTTTAATTTTACTTTGAATCGACTCGTATTTCTTGTACAACAATCCATTTTTCGTGACGACATTTACAACCTTTCAAAGGGAAAACTCCCGTCAAATCAATTAAGACGCTTAAATCCCTTTATTGACTCAAACAATTTTCTTCGCGTAGGTGGGAGGATACATAAGTCCCTTTTACCATATGAATCAAAACATCAATTAATCTTACCTAAAAACCATCCGTTAACGATTCTAATTATTAATTACACTCACGTGTCTCACTTGCATGCAGGTGCGCAAAGCACACAATACATACTTCTACAAAAATATTGGATCTTATCCGGGCGTGACGTCATACGGCAATGTATTCATCGCTGCGTCCGTTGTTTTCGAGCACGTCCCGTGCGCCAGCAGCCCAGCATGGGTCCCTTGCCTGCCTCACGTTTGCGACCCGAACGGCCCTTTCTTAAAACCGCTGTTGATTTCGCTGGTCCCTTTTACGTTCGAGCTAACAAAGTGCGAAATGCAAAAATAGTAAAATGTTACGTCTGTGTATTTGTATGTATGTGCGTTAAGGCCATACACCTCGAAATAGTTTCCGAACTTACCACAGAGGGTTTCTTAGCGGCACTACGACGCTTCACGTCACGCCGAGGTTTATGCAAGGATATTTATTCCGATTGCGGTAAGAATTTCATCGGCTGTGACAGGTACCTAAAGGACTTGTATGTCTTCCTACAGAATGACACGGTGCAAGGCGCGCTCCAGAATAAGACTCTGGAAGAAGGAATAACATGGCATTTTCAGCCACCGTATGCAAGTCATTTTGGTGGCCTTTTTGAAGCGGGCGTCAAAAGTTTTAAACACCATTTTCATCGGGTAGTAGGTCCTCGTATCCTAACCTATGACGAGATGCATACCCTATTATGTCAAATAGAGGCAGTGCTAAATTCGCGTCCGCTATGCGTATTGAGCTCCGATGCGCAGGATCCCCTCCCTTTAACTCCGTCTCACTTTCTGATAGGTGAACCGTTAACAGCTATCCCCGACGTTTCACTTGTGGATGAAAATCCGGGTAGATTATTCAGGTGGCGTTTGATACAACAATCGGTTCAACATTTCTGGAAAAAATGGAGCTTAGAGTATTTGCATGAAATTCAACAACGTGGCAAATGGTTCACCAATCGTGGAAATCCGGTCCGTGAAGGCATGATTGTGGTAGTATGCGATGACAACCTTCCACCTTTACAATGGCGACTTGCGCGTGTACACCGTCTGCATCCAGGCTCTGATGGGATTACGCGTGTTGTAACTCTCCAAATTGGGAAAACATATTTTAAGCGACCAGTTAATAAAATATGTCCACTTCCTATAGAATAAAAAACGTAAATAATGATTCATATTCCTTATTTTACTTTCTTTAGAAATAATTTTAAATATTTATCAGTAATCTTAAGATATACTTAGTTTGATATTTACTAGGTTTAACTTTGTTTATACTCCTTACACTATTTTTTATCTAGTTTGTATTACAGATTTGTTTAAATTTAATTAAAAGATACTGCGTACTTTTAAGGTGAGCGGCATGTACCGTATTTGATATCTTTTTTTTTTCACTAATGTTTCGGTATAATTTTATAACTAGAAATAGTGCAATTTGAAAGGAAAACATTCCGTCTTACATGTAACATCTCGAATAAATATTTTTTCTTACTGGCAAGCACTCTTTAACTTTGAAGCGGGTAACCCTTTTTTCAACTACACCCGCAACGGCCGCTAGTAACGGCCAACTTCCTCGTCAACGCAAGCACTAACGCTTTTGACGAGACACATTACGTGCGCGTTCCGTTACCAACAGTAGATAAGATCTCATTCCACTGCTCCATCAAATACTAAGGCAGTTTTCCATACCTGACCTGTGGATAAAAGAACAATAGTGGACACATTTGGCCAGAAGATACAGCACACCGGGCCCGGTAAACGTCGGGCAGCTCAGAAATTACCCAGGTGAGTGTTTGCCAGGTCTTATATGTACATAACAATACTTAATATGTGAATATACTTTTTAAGTAAGGTTTTCTTCTCAAACTGTAAAAAAATCTCAGGATTTTTAAATGGAAATCAAGCCTCTTCTCCGGACTTTTAATTTATTTTTTCATCTGGTAACCCTAACTGAAGACCATAATTCTCTCAAGTAAAGGTCCACTTTTTTTTTAGTCTAACCAAATTAGTACCTACATGCTTGCAAGTTTCTATATTTAATCAATTTATTTAACCAATGGTGGTGATCGCAAATCATCTTGCGGTCTGTACTACGAGTGAGCTACAAAGTCTGATAGCTGCGGTTCGATTCCCATCCAGTATAAAAATTAGGGTGCATGAAAACATGACAACATTTGTATATACTGTTGGAGACCTTTTTTTCTTCTTCTTTTTTCTATGTGTAACTAGTGAGCGTTAGCGGTTCAGGCAATCTATTATGATTGAGTAACACACATTAAAAAAAAAACATCTAACATACATTTTTAAGCCTATTTTATTAATTAATAAGATAAGCATGTAGTTACTTTCATAGCGTAATGTCTAATGGAATCTTACTATGGGATAATGCGACTGACACTGAAATCATATTTGTTTGCAAAAGATAGGCATACGGATGATTTATAACTTAAATTGTAAAGAGTCCCTTAGAGACAAATTTAAGGAAATAAACATATTAACTTATCATTAAAATATATTTATGAAAATGTAATGGAAGTACATAAAAACATAAATAGCTTTCATAAGAAAAAAATATGTTCATTTTTAAACACTAGGAACAAACATAAGCTTGTAATTCCAGTTTTTAGACTTTATAGAATTAGTAATTAATTTATGGCTAGGCAATATATTCCCTTTTACAACAAACGCCTGTGTGTTATGCCAGACTACTCGTATATTCTATCTAGAGATATTACGAATAGTATAAAATTCAATTTAAGATTGAAAATTGTTAGTTTTTTTTCTTCAAAACGCATTAATTTTAAAAAAAGATATATTTATAATGGATCTAAATTTAATAAGTATATCGACCGCTATATGCTGACCCATTTTCATATTATTGCGAAATACACTCGTTTACTTGTAAAACACTGTCGTCTCCTTTTACAGCGACTTGTTTTGTTTTTGACTTGTTTTGGTTGGCGCCAATGATGTTCCAGATGATGACGCAAACGTTGATTTGACATCGTATGCAAACATTTATGCTAAGTGTTTTTCACATATGAGCATATAATGTTAATAAGCAAAAATATTCCTTACAAATAACATGAATACAGATCAATGCTAAAGTTACCAAATGAAATATTTCTTCGTTTTAAAATATGTCAAACTAAAATACTTCCAAGTGGAGATAGTATTATAATTTGGGGTATAAAATATGATGTCGGGAGGTGTTTAACCATTAGTTGCATCGTGTTTTCCACAGTCTACTAGACTTGGAAGTATTCGACATCATCATCAAGACAGCAAGTATATACGTAACACTTAGTCTTCATCACTCATTAAATACAAGAGAATAATAATGAATTTGTTATATTATGTTAGAGTAAAGTTATATTATGTTTCGCTTAATAAGTTTTTCATATGAGTGTTTCTGTATAGTGATATATTTTGTGTTACATTTTTAGGTATTCCAACCCCTTCGAGTCAGACGCTGAAGTACAGTCGATTTCGCAAAAGAAGAAAGCGGTTAAGAAACCAGCTAATGTATTAAAGACTAAAACAACAGTTCCTAAGTCCGAGAAACGAGTTGAATTATTCGGAAGCGAGTCGGAATCTAAGGCTGATACATTATCATCACTCACCCCAGCTTCGACCAGCAGGAAACGTAAATTAAAAGTTTTTCCAGATTCTGAGGTAAGCAAATCTTATTTAATTTTAATATTTTGAGTTACCATTCGCGTGATGAAAAGTTAGTTTCTATTTAATTGGATGTTGTGAATAAATTATCAGTCATAATTTTTTTTATGAACACGTATTTAATTATATTCTTAGACGATCGATGTGATTGATACAATTGTTAGTGAATTGGACTACTAAGTCATGTTATGAGCATCGTATAAAATATATTTATGCGGGGTAGGAGGGAATATTAATATTGTTCATTGCTTATCAGTATGCTTTTGTTTAAATAGTATTTTTATTGTTTCTAGGATGAAGATTCTGAACCTATCCGAGCGGGGATTTTAAAAAGCTACTTTCATGCCGAACAGGTTCGGGATATATGCACCGGAGCGAGCCTTCGAAGCGAGGAGAATATTACATCGAAGTGCTCATCTCTAACTTCGGCGAGCTGGAGGCTATTCCATCAACCGCCCGCTGGCAGCACTCTCTGATCAGCTTTAAATTAGCCGTCGATGAGAAAACCCCAATGTGGAAGGCTGTTACCTAGTTGGTATAATGCATTTTGATTCATTATACCAACTGGGTAACAGCCACAGACAGTAACAGAACAGTAACAGTAACAAAACGTTGTGATAATGTTCTTTGGAAGATTATCACAACGTTCGTCCAGTTTTGTATCTAACTAAGGGTTAGTTTAATAGTCTAATCAGTGTTACTTATCTACGTGTTGTGGCTTTCAGTTAAAAACGAAATAAAAACTAAAACATTTAAATTCAAATTCAGATAAAATCGAAAATCGAAATAATAAACCATAAACCTAAAATTCAAAATCTGAACTATATTTTATTATAATAAACTGATCTATATTTTAGTGTTTTTTTTTTTATAGAATAGGGGGCAAACTAGCATGCGGCTCACCTGGTGGTAAGTGACTACCGCCGCCCATGAACAACCGCAACACCAGGGGAATTGCAGATGCGTTGCCGACCTTTTAGAAAGGTGTAAGCTCTTTTCTTGAAGGTTCCTAAGTCGTATCGGTCCGGAAAATTCGCTGGTGGTAAATGATTCCACAAGGAAGTCGTGCGAGGGAGAAAACTTCTTCTAAATCGCACAGTCGTGGACCGCCAATCATCCAGATGGTATGGATGGTAACGCGAGTTTTGTCGCGATGTGCGATGGTGAAATTGAGCGGCTGGAATTAGTCCGAACAATTCCTCAGAGCACTCCCCGTGATAAATGCGATAAAATACGCAAAGAGATGCAACATCTCTACGCAGTGCCAGTGTATCGAGCCGATCAGAAATAACTCGGTCGTCGACGATTCGAACCGCTCTGCGCTGGATGCGGTCAAGTGGAAGGAGCTGGCACTGGGGTGCCCCGGCCCAGAGATGAGAACAGTATTCCATGTAGGGCCGAACTTGCGCTTTGTAAAGTTGCAAGCGATGTGCCGGCATGAAATACTGTCTCGCTCTGCTGAGCACGCCAAGCTTTTTAGAGGCCAATTTGGCTTTCCCTTCCAAGTGACCACGAAACTGCACACTATTCGATATGTCGACGCCAAGGATTCCGATACTGGCTGAGGCAGTAAGGGGAGTGCCTTGAAACTGAGGAGATACGACAAAGGGGTTCTTTTTAGCGGTAAACGCGCAAACTTGTGTCTTCTGGGGATTGAACTGGACTAGATTTAGTCGCCCCCAATCCGAGACTTTGTTAAGCAAAGACTCGACTTCAGACACAAGTTTGTCCCGGTACTCGGCGACGTTTTCCCGAGAAATATTGGCACGGCCGGTATATAGGGCATCACCAGTGCTGTCGTCCGCATAGCAATGAATGCTGCCAGTTAGCAACATATCATTGATATGCAGGAGAAACAGCGTTGGTGATAGCACGCAGCCTTGTGGAACACCAGCGTTGATAGGCTTGAAATCAGAGCATTCACCGTCTAGACCTTGATGCCCCGATCAGCAAGGAAACTGGTGATCCATTTGCACAATTTCTCGGGAAGCCCATAGGAAGGAAGCTTCGAAAGAAGCGCTTTGTGCCAGACCCGATCAAAGGCCTTCGCTACGTCCAAACTAACGGCTAATGCCTCCCCCTTGGACTCTACTGCCTCCGCCCATCTATGAGTTAAGTAGACTAGAAGATCACCAGCTGATCGACCCCGACAAAAACCGTACTGGCGGTCACTAATCAGCTGGTGATACCTCATGAGCTGGCAGTTTATAATGGCTTCCATTATTTTGGAGAACAAGGAGGTGATGGCGATAGGCCTGTAGTTGGACGGGTCTGAGCGGTCGCCTTTTTTAGGGATCGGGTGCACCAAAGCTGTCTTCCATGAGTTCGGGACTACGCCTTGGGAGTAGGAGTACCGGAAAAGACGCGTTAAAACCGGTGCCAACTCCGGAGCACACGTCTTCAGCACAATGGGAAGGACTCCATCGGGCCCACTCGACTTGTTGACGTCCAAGGAGAAGAGTGCTTTGCGGACCGAGCGCTGTGTAAATCGCACATCCGGCATGGAGCACTCACATCGCGGGATGGTCGGCGGTGTGTTCCCCCCGTCATCTAGAGTCGAGTTGGACGCAAAAAGAGAGCTCAACAGATCGGCTTTCTCCTTTGCGGCATGGGCCAATGAGTCGTCCTCTCTGTGCAGAGATGGAAGAGATGGCTGACAGAAGTTCCCTTGGACAGCCTTGGCGAGAGACCAGAATGCACGGGTTCCCGAAGGAAGGCGAACTAGCTTCTCGCCAATTCTGCCGATGTGCTCAGACCTTGCCTTGGCAATGACGCTTTTGAAGGACCTGGAGGCGGAATTATACTTCTTTTTTAATGCGCTGGTGTTTACATCCCGAGACGTTGATGCGTCAGCCCAGGCCTGGTAGCACTCCTGCTTATAGCGTGATGCTATTTTACAGGAGCGACCAAACCATGGCTGGGATCTGCCTCCGATGGGCACCACAGAGGGTGGAATAAAAAGTTCCATACCCTGAAGTACCACATCAGCAACAGAATCGGCAACAACGCTGGGATCTTCCGGCGAGAAGCAAACCCGCCCCCAAGGGTAGGATGCAAAAAAAGACCGCATCCCGTCCCAATCAGCTGACCTATAGTGACAAACACGGCGGCAAGCTGTAGATCGCAACTGCGATTGGAGCGTGAGTGGCACCGTACTCCGGATCAGACAATGGTCCGAAGAGCCCAGAGGGGCATCGACGGAGACCTGATATCCGTCCGGATGAGAGGTCAGCAGAAGGTCCAACAGGGAAGGTACATGGTCTTCCACATCTGGGATCCGCGTAGGCGAAGTAACCTGTTGTGTTAGACCATATGCCAAAGCAAAGTCATAGACAGATCTACCCGCATGATCGGTTAAACGAGAACCAAGCCATTCAGCGTGGTGGGCGTTGAAATCACCGAGTATCACGATCTCTGCGGATGGGACCTGTTGTAGCACGGAGTCTGCAGCCATTTGGACGTGGTCGATGAGTCGGTCTGTGTCGGCATTACCGCTATGGGACCTATAGAGGCACCCGTAGACGCGGGGATGGTCGTCGCTGTCTACGCGCAGCCATAGGATGGACAGGTCCGTACCTTCAAGGCTGCCGAGGCGTCGAAAACAGATGTCCTCTCTGACATACACGCAAACTCCAGCCCGGGGCACAAACGAGTGTTCTAATTTGTACCCCGGGTAGGAGAGATACGAAGTATCAGCCGGAGAGGACATCTGTGTCTCGGTAAGAAAGAGCAAGGCTGGCTTAGCTATCTCCAGATGGTAGTGGACGGCGTTAAGGTTTGAATGAAGTCCCCTGATATTGCAGAAATCCACGGTAAGCGTGGCAGGGGTTGCCTTTGTCTTCTTGCTCCGCTTGCCCCGAGCAGGTTTCGTCTTGAGCGGAATTTCGCCCCCCCCCAGAATACGCGGGGCAGCCTGAGCACCCACGCCCAGGAGTGGAGTAGTTTGGTCGTGGATGCTCAGCGAGGGATTCTCCAGGGGTGCTGGTACCCTCCTGGGGTAGTCTTTTATTTAATTCCACTACCATGTTGATGGGGGGGGGGGGGAATTGGGCCTCCGGCCACCTGCACTCACCAAGCGCAACGCAGAGGTAAACCTCTACTTCACGCTGGTATTCTGTGAGGTCGTGGTACCACCCCGGTTCGAGCTGGCCCATCCGTGCGACAGCAAAAGCCACCGCTTAGCTCTACCACTGTTATAAGTGTGTAGTAACATAATAAGTGTTTTATCATTTATTTTTAGAAATATTTGGTACCCGGCTTAATACTTTTAATAACATAAACATAAAATCAAAATAAAGCTATAAAACTTAAATTTAAAATCTAACAACCAAAAAACTATATTTTATTATAATAAACTGATCTGTATTCATAATAATAATAATAATGAAAAAAAAAATGTTTTTCTGCAAGCCCTGCGGTGTGCATGTTAAACATTATTCCGCCCATCAAAAGTCCTATATTCACAAGTGCAACTGCTTACTGCAAACCGAGTTTGATAATGTAAATATAATAGCATATGCTTTCAAGAACAGAATTGTCACTTATAGAATTAGTCCTGAAAAATTAACTATTTCACCTGAAATTGTCTTATCTTATATTTCACACACATCTCTACATCTAATTAAACAAATGTTGAAGAAACATACAACATTAAAAATTAAGATAATTGATAGAATCAGGCGTTACTTTGCGGAAATCCATTATAATGGGGTTGTTATAAATTAATTTGCTTAATTCCAATTACGTAGCGCGGTTGCGTCAGCAAGTAGTATAAATAGCAGTAGTTTCGGCTCGCCGCTCACTTAGCGGCCAGCCTCCGCTGAGTCTACTTCACCTGAGGATGCCTCGTGTAGAGGCGAAACACGTGTCGGATTTTCGAGAGTGGTGTGTCCTGCCTAGTGTGGTGGTGCTGAGGATGGTAGTGCTGGGATTGACGACGACGGGTATAGTGCGCGCGATTGAGGGTGGGAGGTCCCCCTTAAAGCTGGGCAGGACACATCATTTTCTTTCTTTACGCGGAATTAAGCAAATTAATTTATAACAACCCCATTAAAAATTAATTTTGAACTGTTTGTTACATATACTTTACCCAAGAATAATGAATCATCTATTAAATCTTTTAACACTAAATATGAAATTATATACCAAAACACTGATCTATCGTCTGTTTACAATAGTTTTGTATAAAAAATAACGAACAAGTGTTCAGAATTCGAGCTTTGCGAATCAGGTTGGACTATTGAGGCCATAAGGCGCATAGAATCAAATATTGTAAAATATAATCCGTTAAGTTTTGGTTTGTATATACCATTACCTGAAAAAATACGTAATACAAAATCATGCTTAAATTTAAAAAACAATGATAAACACTGCTTTCTTTGGAGTATTTTAGCTCATTTGTATCCAACTACAAGTAATTCTAATAGAGTGAATTCATGCCCTCATTACTCAGAAGTTTTAAAACAGATGATTTGTTATTTCCTCTAAGGTTTAATATTAAATTATTCGAGGAAATTAATCCTAATGTAAACGTTAATATTAACGGTTTAAATAAAAAAGTAATGTGACCGGGCAGCTGTATAAAACTTTAAAAAGAAAGAGAATGCATGTTAACTTACATTACTTAAATAAAAATAATATACATCATTTTTGTTTGATAAAAAGGTTTGATAAACTCGTACACAAGCAATGAACTAAGCATAAATCTAAAATACATTTATGAGAAGAATGTTTTTTTATATTTTAACACTGCAGAAAAACTTTTAAATCATGATTGTGCGAGGATCCAAACCATTTTACCGGAAGAAAATACTATACTTTACTTTTCAAACTATGAAAAGACTCAAAGAATTCCTATTGTAATTTACGGCGACTTTGATAGTTTAAAACATGAGTATTCACACAAAAATAAAACTACGTATGTGGAAAATATTCAAATCCATGAGGACAGTTGTTTTGCATATTATATATTTTGTGATTCTAAGCCCGAACTCAATAAATTAGTTTCCTATCGAGGGTCAGAGTGTGCTAAAAAAATTATTAAATCAATTAGTAAAAATGTTAAACGGTTATATAAATTACCTTCAAATAATACACCTCTGGTAATCGGTGAAAAGGGGCGAGACTATTTGAATAATGTAAAGGAATGTTATTTGTGGAAAAAAATATTTACTAATACAGATATCATAGTTGCAGATCATGATCGCTTTACTGGAAAATACGGAGGACCTGCTCATAACGAATGTAATTTAAAAGCTAAGACATGCTCATTCATACCTATAATGTTTCACAACCTTTCTGGTTATGATTGCCATTTATTTATAAAGGAACTTTCAGCCATTTGCGGTCGTATAAATCTAATACCCCGAAATAAAGAAAATTTTATTTCATTTACTAAGTTTATTCCAATAGAAAATAATAATAATAATAATAAGAACTCAGCTCAGTTGAAACTTATTGACTCTTTCAACTTTTTGAGCTCGAGATTAGATAATTTAGTGAAAACGATGGAAGCGAAAGATTTTAAAAATTTACGCAAGTTTTTTGAAGATAAACATTTATTTAATTTAGTTCGAAAGAAAGGTGTCTACTGTTATGACTATATAGATTCATGGGATCGGTATGAAGAAAATCAATTACCAGAGCAATCGAAATTTTTCAATCACCTTACATCTTAATATGTTTCAGATGAAGATTACAGTCATGCATTGTATGGAATGATTTTAAAATCCGTAACTTAGGTGAATACACTGATTTATATTTAAAATGTGATGTATTACTGTTGTGTGATGTTTTTGAAACATTCCGAGCTATGAGTTTAAAACATTATAGTCTTGACCCTTGTTACTATGTCTTATCCCCGTCATTAAGTTGGGATGCTATGTTGTTTCATACGAACATACAATAAGATTTACTTTCAGATATTGAAATGTACCAATTTTTAGAGAAAGGAATTCGCAGTGTTCTTGCTCAATGTTCTCTAAGATATGCAAAAGCAAACACTAAATACATGTCCTATTATGACAGCAAGGATAAAAACAAATTTTAATTTATCTTGATTGTGTAAATTTATATGGTTTTGCTATGATGCAAAAGTTACTAACGGGGAACTTTAAATTTCTAAGTGAAAAAGAAATTAATAAATTTGATGTAATGAGTGTTCCTGATGACAGTGATATTGGGTATATTCTTGACTTGCAATATGCAATTGAAATACATGATGATCATTCAGATTTACCATTTGCAGCAGAAAAGTTTGCTCCGCCAGGAAGCAAACATAAAAAAATAATAGCTAGTTTGTACGATAAATGTAAATATTTTATTCATTATGAGTATTTAATAGAATGTTTACGTCATGTGTCGCAAAGTTTATAGAATATTGTTATTTAGTCAAAATGCATTTTTAGCACCATTTATTTTATTAAATACAAACCTTAGACAAAACGCTGCTTTTTTAAAAAAAAACAATTCTATTCTTTTAAAAAACAAAACAATTCTATTTTTGAAAAGACAATAGAGAATAAACGAAAACAAGTTGATGTAAAATTGGTTAATGTATGGAAAGATACATCCAATAAGACTAACAAACTATGTGGAGCTGAAAAATATGTAAATGCTCCTAATTTTAAAAATTTGTCAATAATTTCAGATTTGTTAGTAGCAATCCAGTTAGAACTAACAAAAGTTATCCTTGATCGCCCAATTTACATATGCCATTGTAGAGGCGTCCTAACTCTACTAGTGTCCTATTGGGCAGTTGTCGAAGCGCAGCGTTAGTAATCCCGTCGTGCCCCAGCGCCTTCCTGGGTTGGAGGCGGGTTACTGTCCTCCACAATTCAGCGGGGGAGATGTACCACTCTCCTGCAAGCGGTGGCGCGGGCGATGACAGGAACTACTGTACGCGGCTCTCCTTCCCGGCATGAAGATCCATGAACTCCGCACTTGCTGGGTTCGATATAAATTGCTCCTGAACGTGCTCTACTAGGATATCCGCTCTACCCTTGGCTTCGTAGCTACGTTTGCCCGCGTTGTTGGTCAGCGGGCATAACGCGGGTCTTGTTTTGGTCAACTGTCGGTTCAATTTTTAGAGCGACGCATCTTGCTCTTCCGCCTTCACGATACGCCGCTCCCAGGCCTCTCCTCTGTGGGCCTGGATTGCAACCGACAATTCATCTGAAATCCGGTATAACTGGGTCTTCAGTCTAGGGCAGCGAGTGCTCGCCCAGAGCTTCCTCAGCGCCCTTTTGCGCTTAATCTGCGCGCATATGTCGCGCGGCAGTACTTCCCTTCTAGTTGATAGTAAGACGACCGTAGACGCCGCGTGGGCTTCTTGGATGGTTTTATTTTTCTTGGTTGCAGCGGCCTCTACGTCGTCCGCTGTACTGATCGGTGTGAAGACTGGAGGTCTCTCCTGCAGGTGTTGATGGTAGAGCCCCCAGTCGATTCTGGCCTTGAAGACTCTGGGTGGCGTAGTCACTGCCCTGAGGCCAAGGGTAATTAGTATCGGGAGGTGCTGTGTGTCCATGTCACACAGCACCTCTACCACTATCGGGTAGTTGACGTTCCTAGAGAGCATGATGTCCAGTATGTCCGGACTTCTGCGAGTGTCTGTAGGGACGTGAGATGGTTCCTCGGGACCTAAAACATCATAGCTGTTCTCCTCCGCATCTTCATATAGTACACGACCCGGCGGGTTGATCAATCTTGACCCCCACGCCGGATATTTGGCGTTTAGGTCCCCGGCAATGATGGTGGGTGTTGTGGCTTCCATTACCGTTCGGACGTCTGAGGAGTAAAATGGAGTCCCTGGCGGGCGGTATGCTGCGTAGATCCTTAGTTCCTCGCCCGCCGCCTCCATTTTTTTAATAATATAATAATAATAATTCTTTATTCACAAGACTTAGCCTACAATTACAATAATATGCGTAAATTCGTACTCAAGATTTGTGTAGATATTTGTAATATATTGGCTATTTTTTTGCAACAACAAATTAGTCTTCTACCCCCCGTACTAGTAAAAAACTGTATGACGGCAGAGTAGTGCGGCTAGTTCATTGTATTCGATGCAGTAATTAACTACCTGATTGTATATTATAGTTTAACCAAAACATTCACATGAAGAAAATATTGCGTTTTTAGTTTTCAAAATGTTATAACTACATTAACAAATCTTAGACTTTTAAGTTATTAGAAAGCATTGTCATTATAAATTTTGAACAATGATAATATATATTGATAAATTACTTATACAATATACATATAAGTCTATATTGTATGTTATGCTAAGTATTTTGTACTCTAGGATTATCTAACTTATTATATAAAGTTCATCAATGATTACCACCCCTCACAAATAAACGAGCAACTTAAAATAAAGAAAACAAAAGCGATTAATATCTTAAATTAGTAGATAATAAAACAAAAAAAAAACAAAAATTATAAAAATATTTTAAAATAGTAAAAAATTACTCAAATAATAAAAAATCAAAAAATAAATCATTCAACACTCCTTAATAACTTTTCAGTTAACTCATAGTCAATCGTTTTGAGATATTTATCTATATATTTTTTACAAATGAATTTGTTGCGTTTGGATATAGATAAGATCTTATTTAAACGGTTATATAGTAATGGTCCTAGGTACGGAAAAAAATTCTGGGCAAATCTTGTTCTACAGAGAGGAATATTATAGATAGCAAAAGGCCTTCTTGTATTAGATAATTCTAAAGGTTTGGTATGTTGTTTTATGACTGTGGTCTTAATATACAATTGTCTTACAGTAAGCACGGAGTAATCCTTATATAGGTCTGAAGTTGGATATCGGAAGGTTCTAAAATTAATTATTTTTATAATTGATCGCTGAACTCTCTCAACGTGAATTAGATTCGTTTTAGAGGCAGCTCCCCATGCAATTATACCATATTTAGTAATGGACTGGCATAAAGCAAAATAAACTGCCCTTATCGACGAATAATCTTTAATATGCCTGATTTTTTAAAAATTGTGATAAGTTTTCGTAGCCGTGAGGTAAGATTGGTAATATGTGGTTTCCAAGTTAAGTTTGCATCAATTAAAATTAAAATGCCAAGATATTTTATTGAAGTAGCCGAATTTATTTCGTGGCAGTTACAATTTGAAGTTTCTAGAGTGCATGAATGTGCTTTTAAGGTAAAACTGTTATGAGGTGGTTGATCTTTATTATTAATTGAAAAGGATATATATTTTGTTTTAGACAGGTTTAAGGTTAAGACATTTCTGTTAAGCCATTGAACAATAGAAGCTAAACCCTTTTCAGTTACACTTTTGACGTTACTCCACGTGGTACCATGAAATATAACAGCAGTGTCATCAGCAAAAGCAACAGTTTCTGCATTTATAAGATTTTGAACACAAATCATTCATATAAATAAGAAAAAGTGTAGGGCCCAAGACAGAGCCCTGTAGAACACCGAAGTGTATTGGTGCATAATCGCTTATTAAATTATTGATTTTTACTGCCTGATTCCTATTAGATAAATAATCAGTTAATAGTTCGAGCGGCACCCCCCGAACTCCCATACTTTCGAGTTTATTTAATAAATTAGGAACAGATACAGTGTCGAAAGCCTTTGCCATATCTAAAAAAACTCCTTTGCATTTGTATTTTTTATCAAATTTTCTGCTTATATGGCTAACAAGGTGTTCGATAGCATCGGATGTGGATTTGTTTTCTCTAAACCCATACTGATTACAGGACAAAAGATTTTTGGACTCTAGAATTTTAAGCAAGCGGATGTTAATGACCCTTTCAATAATTTTAGATAAACATGGCAATAAAGCAATTGGTCTATAATTGGAAACACTGTCTCTATCACCCGATTTATATACTGGCACAACGATTGCCCTTTTTAGAACATTAGGAAAGATTCCACTAGCTAGACAGATGTTACATATATGTGTGATAGGTGTAATTAATATATCTATAGCCTGCTTTATAAATATGGAAGAGAGACCGTCCCATCCAGTTGAGGATGAGTTTTTTAATGACATTATTATTTTACAAACTTCTTGTTCACATGTGGGCAAGAGCATTAAAGATGTTCTATGCGTATTACCTGTATTTGTTGTGGGCGTATTTTTTGCATGTTTATTGCTGCTGCTTGCTATTTAAGTAGCTAGGTTTTGACCTATACTAACAAAATAATTATTTACATAGTTAATTGATTCCAACGGACTAGACTTTATATTTAATAATTCACTGGAAATCCTACTAGTGGCATTTATATTACATATTTGTTTTATAATATTCCATGTCTTTTTAATGTCCCCTCTGTTTTCGCTAATCTCCTTTCTTTCATAAATTCTCTTAAGTTTCTTCAATAAATTGTTGCAGTAGTTATGATACCTAGAATATGTTGTTTTGAGCACATCATCCTTTGGATTCATCCTGAGATTTGAATGTAGTTTATCTCTAAATTTAATACACCTTAAGAGACCAGGTGTAACCCAATGTTTAATGTTACGTTTTCGTGAGGACACTTTATAATTTCTTGTGTGTTTTTCTAATATACTTTTTACTAAAGTCAAAAAATTATGAGTTGCAGTATTCGGGTCATCATTACTAGTAATCATATTCCAGTCAATATTGTTTAATTCTGTTAGAACTGCAATATAATCTGTTCGCTTTATATATTTCTGTTGTTGTGGTTTTGAGCAAAACGAATTATTTATTGAAGCAATGATTATGCTATGATCCGTAACAGAAGTCTGGTAAACTATACAATGGCTTTTAAAGACTGTTCTAGCAAAGTAATGGTCCAAACAGCTATTTCCACGCGTTGGATAATTATGGCCCGCAAGAAGACCATGCATAGCTAATAAGTTTAGGTAAGCATTACACTTTTGGTCATTATTATTGTCTGTAATATCAATATTTACATCCCCATTCAAAACAATATGTTTATATTTTTTGAGCTCTGACAATAGTTGGTCAAGAGATGTAGTAAAAGTATCAATGGATGCAAAAGAGGGAGATCGATAAATACAAACAAAAGCATATTCATTATTAATATTGATCACTAAGATATCGGCTTCTCTTAGATCAGGTTCACAAACAGACACCTTTAAAGAATTTTTAGCATAAACAACTACACCGCTGCTTTGATTTACATGTTTATTTGTTTGAAAACTTGTATAACCATGTAAAAGTGAAAGTTCGGAAGCATGGGGTAACCAACATTCGGTCAATATAATCAGGTCAAAGTCTATTTTTAACATGGTTAACAGAATTTGAAAATCTTCAAAATTTTTATTAACGCTTCTAATATTTTGAACTATCATCATTACTCCAAGCTGAGAATTTAGAAGTTTGCTACATCCATCGGGATCATCAACCGGGAATGAATTACCAATAATGACGTTCTTGTCAACGTCATCAATAAAATGATCTAATTTATTAGCCATTTTCAAGGGAAAAGTTTAAGAAATTAATTTTATGTATTCCTGGTTGATACCGATAAAATAATAGCGTAAATTTTGACCTTACTGCATACTGAAACCATGAAGAAGTGTTGAATCCCATGTTTACTCTAAACGATTGGTGATATAAAGATAATAAAAAACAGAAAATTAACAATGAATGGTAGATTTCGTATCTATATAGTGAATAAGATAAAAACATATATAGTGAATAAGATAATACAATGATTAGCATGCAAATTATGAGCAAAGAGCTCACCGACTTAATGTATAGTAGTATATGCTTGAATAATCTTGGTTTTTAATTGATCAAGCTGAAAAACGATTTGACATGAAGTGCTGGTAGTCCATCCTTTTTGCGTATCATAATTCTACCTTCAGAAATCCAACAGAATTTGTATTCACCATTTTTAAAAAGTTGACGCGCCGAAAAGTATAATTTTCTTGCTGTAGCTGTTAACGATTCCGAGATAAATACAGGCGCTTTATTAGTTCCTAGTTTCAGCGTTTCGCTGTTTATTTTATCTGGAGAATTGTTATTGAACTCCTTAACGGCGCTTAAGACTTTCTTTTTAAGGTTGTTCTCTTTATATTCAACAAGTATTTTATTTAACCCAAATTTAGTTCTGTGTATTTTTTTTTATAAAGTTACTATTGTAGGGTACTTAAATAGCTATATGTAGGTTTTGAACAATGTCCTCCAATTTTTCATTTTCTAATTTAGGAACATTACTTATTTCAATAATATTCATGCATTGAATTCTTTTAAGTTCCTCCATTTTTTTTTCCAAACTATCAATTCTTTTTATTGCAACAGCGTAATCAAGCGTCATGGAGTCTTGTTTGGTTTTAAGCTCCGTAATTTGTTTTTTATTATCTTCTAGCAGTTCCTTTATCTCTTCGTTCTGTTTTTTCGATTCTAATAAAGTAGCAATCAATTCATTATGTTTTATATCTTGTTGTTCAGTCAACGTTTTCAAGCTTCTGGACTGGAAAGGATACGGAATTAACATCAATGGCGAGTACATCACTCACCTTCGATTTGCCGACGATATAGTCCTCATGGCAGAATCGCTGGAGGAACTAAGCACTATGCTCAATGACCTCAATAGTGTCTCCCAACGGATAGGTCTTAAGATGAACATGGACAAAACAAAGATTATGTTTAATGTCCATGTCACACCTATGCCGGTAGTTGTTGGGAGCACTAAGCTCGAAGTTGTTGACGAGTATGTTTACCTGGGACAAATAGTCCGACTAGGTAAGTCCAACTTCGACCGAGAGGTCAATCGACGGATTCAACTCGGCTGGGCAGCGTTCGGGAAGCTACGACACATCTTCTCGTCAGAAATACCTCAAAACCTTAAAACAAAATTGTACAACCAGTGCGTGTTGCCAGTGATGACTTACGGAACTGAGACGTGGTCCTTCACAGCTGGCCGTATGAGGAAGCTCAAGGTCGCTCAGCGAGCTATGGAGAGGGCTATGCTCGGAGTTTCACTGCGTGATAAACTTAGGAATGAGGATATCCGCAGTAGAACCAGAGTAACCGACATAGCCCAACGGATTAGTAAGCTGAAGTGGCAGTGGGCCGGTCATATAGCTCAAAGAACCGACAACCGATGGGGAAGAAAGGTTCTCGAGTGGCAGCCTCGTACCGGTAGGCGAAGTGTAGGGCGTCCCCAGACATGCAGGAAGTCGATGGATGCAGGTGGCTCAGGACCGTGCTTTGTGGCATTCTTTGGGGGAGGCCTATGTTCAGCAATGGACTTGTGAAGGGCTGTAATGATGATTCTTCAGTTAAATTCGGCTGTGAATGATATTTTTCTCCACTAGGTGAATGTAGCATTTTGGAAAAACTCTGATCTTTCTGTATATACTATATTTATGGGATGTGTTATTGGCTTGTCTATTATTACTTTTGCGTTGCAAACGAATGAATATATTTATTTATTTATTGTATTACTGAGTCTAGTTTAGTATACTTACATAAAAGAAAAAAAAAGAAAAACATAAACGTCCACTTAGTTAATCGTCACATATATGAGAATGTATATTGGTTTTTGAACGCAACCCAAAACTTGGTGATTATATACTCATTGACTTTTGCTTTTGTTATTGCTGTGCAATGTTGGTACTAACTGTGCCAATTTGTTGTCTATTACCAGGCTGGCGCAACTTCCATAGTAAAAATTATATGTATTACAGGGGTCAAATTTTAATGACGGTTATCTCTTCTTTCCGCTTTTCGTAATATGTCTATTAATGACATTGTCAAATCAAATAGGTTTAAATGTCAAATCAAACAATTATATTTGTATATATTTTATTTATTAAGATTGCTTTAAATTTTGTTATAGAAGCTGTTGTTCATTTACACAATTGTTAAAAAAATTAACAGGTATGCATTATAAAACTTGCCAATTAAATGGTGCAAGAAGCGGATAAAATAATAACAAGAAAAGGCTATTCGTAGCAATATTTCCCTTAGATGATGAAAGGTATGTGGTGAGTTCAACTTTAATTGTAATATGATGTTTAACGCGACTATATTTTTGGACTGGCCATCTACATGGGACTGGTTTTAATTGTGTACGATTGTGTGCATAAATAGAAACACACAATTTCCTAAATCTGATAGTTCGATGGGATGGCAATCCAAAAACAATACTTAGAAACTACATCATCAATTGTGACTGATAGCATTCTATTTGTTCAATAAAAATGTGATTTTATTTATATTATTTTTCAGGTGCAAGCAATGGGCGAAACAGTTGGCACATGCACCAATTGAAAAGATTCACATGTTAAAAAAAATTTGTGGCAAACATTGCAAATCCGAGGATTTAGAAATCCAACTAAAACGAACTGTTATTTCATCATTGGAGTTAATTTAAGCTTCCACTATTATGTGTATGTTAATTAGGTTTCATTTACATGTAGCAAAAGATAAAATCCACATAAAGTCATATATTGGTAAGAATTCGATTATAAAACTAAACTCAAAGTTATTTGTAATTACCTTAAATAGTTTTTTTATAGATTCATCTACAAACATTAGCCATAATGAGCACTTATTTTGAAAGCGACAATAAGTATACGATCTCTGCGAGTAGTATGTACGTAGGTACCTCTGTGAAAAAGCCTAGCGATTTGTACATAGTATTTGTTACAGTTAAAAGCAATTTAATCCAATTTGTGTTAACAAACCCAATTTTATACCCTTTTGAAAAAACTAACGTTGAAAACAAGCGTCCAGACGCAAACTATTTATTTTACAGCATAGCAACAATAGTTCAGTGCGGGAACGAAGCCTTGGTCCTGCAGTGCCGCAGCCAAACGCTTAGCCTCTTCGCTACGGAGTCGTCATTTAGTTTTTACTCAATTAATTATTATTTATTAGTATAATAGTGCGTTTTAATTTTATATTTTCTTCTTAATATCTATTATCTCTACAGTTATTAGGTACAAAAATATGTGTAATATTTTTGTACCTAATAAGTGTAGAGATATTATTACAAATTTCTGCGTGTAAAATACAATGAATTGTTATCCTAATCGGCATTTTTACTCAATCCCCAGATTAAAAAAAAGGATTGCTCCTAAATAATTCAGTAAACTAACTTTTATTATGTAAAAATATCGATAAACAATATATCGATAAAAGTTTTATCGATAGAATTATTCGAGGATAGACATTTACAGCACTATTAGAAACCGCCTATGTTGTCAGCACTGTTTGTCAAAAATTAATTGTCATGTCTTGATGTTGGTAGAGTAGCTTGGCGCAATGTCATATATTTACTTTTTCTTAGGAAGTCCCGCCTCTTAAACGTAGTGGTTATATTCTCTTTGTCTATTACAGTTAATCTCACTCTTGTCAGATGTTTCTCTCAATATTTTTGTAGTAGTTTTTCACTTTGTCCAATGTTTTTTCTCGTGTTTCTTATATATTTTGAAGCACAAGCACAAAAAAAAGTCTTTAAATACACACTGATTTGCCGGACAGTGATTTTTAACAATGTTATTTGTGAAAATACAGGAGCGTTGCACTAAAGTGTCTGACATTTACAAGTACTGGAACTAACATTTAATTAATAATTTTAACTAACATTTTTATGCCGATGGAGCGCATCGATCGGTAGTCTGGCAGGTCTAGTTCTTGGTAGACGATGTTTCTCCTCACTAGAACCACCGTGCCTCTATAGGCGGTTCCTTAAGGATTGACCTCGTCCCGCCTGTAGATATGAAAGTTTGGCAGCTTCAGATGCGTTGATGGTTGAGTTTCGCCTCCCCCATCAAGATCACTTGGATGTCTTGTTGTTGAGCGACTGTACGGAGTTCATGGATCCTCTGCTGTATCCCATCCGGGTTCCAATAGAGGAGGCGCTGGTATCGGTTACTCTCCTCCATAATGCCGGGCCAGAAGAGTTGCGAGCGCCTTCATCACGGCCGTAATGGGGTCAGTCTCTGCCCTTATATCAACCAGGACTTGAGAGCCGACCTCGTTAGCTATGCCTACCAGTCTTTGCATGGCATTAGCTGTCTCGAAGTCGGCTGATGGTGCTTGAATTGATGATGATGAATTTGATTGATGATGAATCTTATTCTTGGTACTAGCCTCGGGACGTTAGATTTCACTTCTTTTTCTTTTCGTTGGGTAGAGCGCGCTCTATGTGTAGAGCGGGCTCTATTTTCCAATAGAGTCCTTTCCGGCGCTCTACCCACGCTGGTTTCATTCCTCGTAACCTGCTTCTTGTTGTTACTTGTGGTGTCGGGGTAGAGGTCACAGCCATAGGAGGAAGAGGCTGCTACTTGTTCTTCCTGCGCGCCACCCGCTTCCTCTTCTTGGAGGGCTGACGCTCTGTTGCGTCTTTAGCGGGGGGCTGTAGAATCGCCCCGGTGGTTGCCTTCTGTTTTGTGGGTTCCACCGTTTCCATTGGTGTTACGGGTGGCCTACCCGTCTTCTTGGTTTCTCAACGCTCTCGGGCGACTGTGGGGGATCTTCTTCGGGTCCTCCGGGAGTAGGCCCGGCAGAGTG
Source organism: Parnassius glacialis (assembly GCA_033319125.1). Classification (NCBI taxonomy): domain Eukaryota; kingdom Metazoa; phylum Arthropoda; class Insecta; order Lepidoptera; family Papilionidae; genus Parnassius; species Parnassius glacialis. The sequence goes on from JAVANC010000019.1 coordinate 24,366,698, forward strand.
ATCGCCTGCCTCCTAGCGATCTTCCTAAGAACTGGGCAGCGACGATCGTTCGCGGTGTGGTTTAGCTTGTACTGTAGCTAGGGCGTCGTTTCCAAACCACTCATATGCTCAGATACGGTGGGTTTGAGCGCGGCGCTCGGTGCGGCCTCCTTGCTCGGTGATATGGGCAGGGGCTTCCTCTTCGGGATGTGGCTGAAGGACTCTTCTACCCTGGAGCGCTCCGGATTAGATAGGTCCCTCACTAATAATGGACGATCAAAAACGCCTGGACGGTCCGGTGGTTTTCTTGCGTGAGGGGGTGGGGGGGGGGCTCCCCCTTCCCCTTATCCGACATAATGGCTTTTACTTCAACAAGTTGTTACACTGTTTTGTAAGGTCCTACTAACGTATCCTATCTTTGTCCCTACCTAGCAGGCTGACGACTGAGTGACGCGTGCCGAGAAGGTACGGAACGGGACAGAATAATGGGTGGCCGCAACACTTGTAGGGGCACTGCCTACCCCTTTCCTTAAGAAAAGGTTGGGTAAAGTGCTAGAAATGACACTTTAAACCGCGAATGAACACAAAAGAGCCGAGAACGTTCTTAAGTGTCAAGAATCTACCTAAGGGCCGGTGACCTCGATGACTCACGGAGTATGCGGATTTAACGATCGGCGGATTATGTCGTACCGGTGGCTGCTTGGGACACTGCTAATCCACAAACAGCACACACTTAAGAGATCCTTAACGAATTATATGAAAACCAGTTTTATAAGGTACTTCAAAGCTATACTCGAAAGAAAACCACGCCCCGTGCGCGGTTTTGCAATGCAATTACATCGATTTGTACCATTGCACTCTTACAGTTTTCTCAATATATTTATTTGTACAAAACACATAGTGATACAATTTATTTATGTAAAATATATATATAATTTTGTTGAGGCCTGCAGCTACCTATCCAAGAGTAGGATCTTCCGGGCCCATAGTGGAAGAACTTACAAGCAGATGCAGGTCGGGCCTCAACAAGGGGCCACGTGGAATGTCTCTAATTACTATAAACTATAAGAGGGAGAGTTCTATCCTACTACAGTTCAATAGGGAGAATAGTAAACCGAGTTTACTTACCTATATCCAAGGCGACTTCTGTCTCAGGGTTTGGTCAGGCCGCATGTGGTTGTAGGGTGCATGGGTAGTAAGGGTTAGTGATGTGTCTGTGTGTGACTGGTAGTAGTAGACTTGCTTGGACCGTGGCCGTCGGCAGCAGTTCGGACTTCAGCACCGCTCACAGTCACTTTCTGCATTCGTCACGAGGACGGTCCATTAACTTTATCGTACAATTAACTAACTTCCAGAAGCCACTAACTATCGTTTGTTATAAAGCTTAATACACAAACGAATACAGAATGTCAGTCTATACGAAATCCCGTTACTATCAGCAAAAACGTAACACACCGCACGAATACGAATGTCCGGATCAAATTTCACTACCGTTTCGAGTGGCAATTGTTGCCACGAATTGTTGGCAATTTCTAGAATAGTAGTTAATATTGTCGAATGCACTTATATACGGATTCAGAGTTAAACACAACTAAGTCCCGGGAGAAGCTCTCAAACAAGGAATGCGCGTTACGAATCCTAGACAGTATATTTACTCGACGCGCGTAAACTATTCCGCGTTCCCGAACAAAAATGATAGCGTGCTGTCGATAGCACAACTCTCTTGCACTCACGTTCCGACCTCGCGTCCTTTACGCCCTGAAGGGGGCCAAGGTGACCCTCACAAGTCGGCGGGCGTACGCGCGTGTGAATGCAAATTTCAAAGTTAATTGTTTGGCTTAAACAAATTTATTAATATATTTATAATGATAGCGCAACAAAGTCTTAATATTATAACATTCATTACATGTTAATCGTATAAAAAAACCTTTTATTTATTCAACAAAATATGTCTATTTTACAACATATGTACTAAGTTAGAATTCTTAAATATCTAACATATAAGGTTGAAACAATGTTCTTTATTTGAAAATACAGACAACTTAACTAATACAATAGTTTAATTCACATTTTCACACATATTATCACCTTTAAAACACTTTTAAATTTCTCATACAAAGCTATCATTAGCTCACTATATTTAGTATAAATCTAAATAATTTTAACACAGAATTAACTTTTTTGTTTTTGCAGACAGCCTGAAACACTTATGACTCAATTTTACATAAATTACTGAAATTTTACAAATAATTAAAAATTCATTTATTGCCTCTTATTTGCGAGTTTGAGCGCGCGGTGTATACGTTACGCTAAATGAGCAACTAATTTCTACACGACTCTAATCTCTTCGGTAGGAGGCCAGTGAATTTCTTGGTCAGATAACACCTATCTCTGTTCATTATGAAACACCAAAGTTCACATACATTATCTTTATCAGTCATAATGTTTCTTATCTGATAACACAAAACAAAATTATTTTTACTTATTAAACATTAAATAAGCATTTATGTAATATAAAACTTGCATTCGCATTACACAACTGGTTACTATGTAATACATGACTCTAAATTAATCTCAAAAACACAATTTTAAGAAAGTGATCTTTCCGACCGGGGATCAAACCCGGGACCTTTGAATATTAAATCGAAATTACTGTAAAGTTTAACTAAACGCCTACTAAATAAAATGAACATCCCTTGATGATTAATCTTTAGAAGCTGCATGTAAGTGGGAAACTAATAAATTGAAATATTGTTTTTGGACGCGTCGCCAACAATCATGCTGCAGCTAAATTATGATTCTAGCACTAATGGTTCGACTCGACCACACTCTCACAGAATACCAGCAAAAATAGCAGTTTTATGATGCTGTGTTTCATATGGTGAGTGTTGATTCCAGAAAAACATTTTAAGAGAATTTGAATAAATCCATGCATACCAAACATTTAAAATGATTATTTTTTATAGATCAAAAAGACACAATAGAAATTATTACAGAATGCGTGCATGGTACCGGTACCTAATTTTAGCACCAATAAAGATAATAACAATTTACAACACTAAAATAACGAGGTGACAAACTATTTGAAAGGGATTTTTTAAACAAAATATAAGTGACAAACGAACTTACAACCCATCTGATGGTAAGACACCACTAAGGGAAGCCCATGGACACCTACAACCAACTTTAAAACTACAGCTACAGATGCGTTGTTCCCCCAAAAAATAAATTAAATGAAATGCCTGACAGCCTGTAATCATACCGAAAGAAAGAAATAAAAACCGGAACACAGTAGTGAAAACAGGCTGCTACTTGGCGGCAAAATAGGTAAAGGATGGAACAGAGTTGGTGTCACTACTCTGATAGGAGGTAAAAATGTTATCATAACTTATATTTATATTATACTACTTACCACGGACCTTCTGTTAATTTAAAAAATAGTAAACCTAAGTACAAATATGACATGTAGAAGAAGTGGGTTTGAATCAATGGTGTTTTGGATGTGTTCTCCAAGTTTAGAGGCAGATGGAAATACTTGTAACATTGTTGTTGCATCTTAAAAATAGTGTTCGGTACTGTGTTCATGTGTACTTTCCACTGCAGAAAAAACATCCCGTTTTATCTCACGTAACCACCGAAGCCTCAGACGAAAACTATAATTTTATATAATTTAATATTAATGTTGCCTGGGTTGTTATTTGAAACTTAATATAACTTCGATATTGCAAATATTCTAAGGTAAAAAATAATTGGCCACGTGTAAAGGCTTTTTCGCGAATTTATTTTGATAATATTGCGCAACGCTGAAGAAAGTAATTGATTTTCCTTCTTTCATATATTTTTACTTTCACAATATCATACGATGAATTTTTTGATTTTTAACAAAAATAATTTTATCGCATTCATTTTAAAATATTATAGTATATTTCATTATCTATATAGCCGAATAATTATTAAAGTTTGATAGATATATTATTTTATATTACCAAATTTAAATTAATATTATACAACACTTTAAAATTGGACTAAATGTATGAAATAGTTTCTATCCCCATAAAATTTATCATCATCATCATTACAGCCCTTCACAAGTCCACTGCTGACATAAGCCTCTCCCAAAGAATGCCACAAACCACAGTCTGAGCCTGAAACTTCCTGTATGTCTTACCAGGTCGTCACTCCATCTAGTGGGAAGTCGGCCTACACTTCGCCTACGGGTGCATACATGCGGCGGGACTTGCGCAACTTTAATGCTCGTATTGAATAAGCGATCAAGCGACACCAGGGCTCCAAAGTCTTTGTCAGAGATCTGTCTGCCACAAAAAGCCAATTGCAAAAGCTGAAGACCGAATGTAGCAGCATCGTTTGCGGGACACGCGAGATTTTCAGTGAGATTGAGAGGATCTTTGGGTAGCACGTCATCGTTGGAACCACACTTAAGCCTGAGTAACGGTCCAAGAGCAAGTCTTATCTGACACTATTCCGATAATATCCCGGACGTCAGTCTGAGTAAGATTAAAATTACACTTCAGCACCTTAAAAACGGCAAGTCCCCGAGCGAGGATGGAACTACAACCGAGCTTCTGAAAGCGGGTGGAAAATCGGTACTTGAAATCCTTCAGAAGTTTTAAATCCACGTGGCACTACACCGGAGACGTGGAGCAGAAGTGCGGTGGTTTTGTTCTTGCACACTTGCACTTAATATGACACATACACACACACACACACACACACACAAACACACGCGCGTGCACACTCACATGCACACGGTCACACGCACGTACACACACACGCGCACACACTCTTAAAACAATATCCTTGATTGTTTCTTCTGCATTTGTTCTGCATGCCCCTGCATGATTTAACT